>PVIA01001023.1:0-201305 GCA_004024845.1 Tonatia bakeri
GGGAGGGAGGGAGGGAGGGAGGGAGGGAAGGGGAGAAGGAGAAAGAAAAAGAAGGAAAGAAAGAAATTTACCTAAAGCTGTATAGGCGAGTAAAGAGGCTGCAATTTGAACCTTGCTGTTTGGCTCCTAAAGGGCATGCTCTCGGCTACACTAGCTGGGTGCTTGTGGTGTTTGGTCCACTCATATGATGAAGATTAGATTAGAATTTCAAACACACTAATAAGATAATGCCTAAGTAATTTCTTTTTTATTTGATTAAAAGAGGTATATTAGTCTTCTCTGGCTGCCAGAACAAAAGGTCACAGACTGGAGAACTTAAGCATCAGAAATTTATTTTCTCACAGTTCTGGAGGCAAGAAGCCTGAGATCGAGGTGTCAGCAGGGTTGGTCTCTCCCGAGGTTCAGCTCCTTGGCTTGAAGATGGCCGTCTTCATGTTCACATAGCATTCTCCCTCTGTGTGTGTCTGTGCCCTGATCTCTTCTTATAAAGACATCAGTCATACTGGATTGGGGTCCATCTAATGACCTCAGTTTAATGTAATTACCTCTTTAAAGATTCTTCCTCCAAATACAGTCTCATTCTGAAGTACTGGGGGTTAGGACTTGAACAAATAGATTCTGAGAGGATGCAATTTAGCCCATAATAAATGATTAATTCATTTCCTTGCTATTCCTCTCCCTTTGGTTTTGGTCTTCAGCCACTTATTGAGGGGTTGTTTGACCTGTTCTTTTTAAGGAAACTCCTGGGTCATTTACACACCTGGATCTAAAAATAACAACTGAATCTGATATTCTTTTTTTTTTATTCCCAAGGATATGTTTAATGATTTGACGGGGGGGGGGGGCGCGCGGAGTGCTTGGAGGGGTGAGAGAGAGAGAGAGATTGGTTGCCTTCTGTACATGCTCTGACTGGGGATCAAACCCACAACCTAGGTATGTGCCCTGACCAGGAATTGAAACCGAAACATTTTGGGATATGGGGTGATACTCCAAACAACTGAACCACCTGGCCAGGGCGAGTCTGGTATTCCTGCTCTAAATCAGTTCTTGTTTGTGGAGGAAATAATAGCAGGGAGGGGAGGCCTCTAGAACCACCTCTGCTACCAAACTTACCTTGCAACTTTGGAGAAATTCCTGTCCTTCTTGGGGTGTTGGCCTAGATCAGGATTTTAAGCTTAAATGTCCACAGAAGCTGAACAGGTGCAGTAAGTGGAGAAGCAGGGAGATGTGGCAAAGTAAGGAGTGGTGGGAACCCTGTAAAGTTGAGGAACAGCCCACTTAAATGAAGCAGACGGTTTTTCCTCCAAAGACTAAGGGTCAAAGGAAATACATATGAAGGCCAGGTCTGGACCAACTGATAGCTCAGGACCTTTCTTTCCTAATGGTGCTCTGGCCAAACAAAAGATGGTACTGTTGACTGACAGACACTAAAAAGGAAGGGACATGTTGTAGTTTATGTGGCCTAAAGACCTATGCAGACAGGCAAAGTCAAGGGGTGAGTTTTTCATATGTCTATGCTTGTTTCTGCAGACAGCAACCAACCCAGTTATGTATTTGGCTGTGGTCTTCCTACTGGGAACATGAAGCAGGGCCCTGAGGACAGCACCGAGATTAAGTGAGGTTGGGTTATTATGGGTCGAAATGGTCTGGAAACAAGTTGAGTCAAGTTTTATTGATCTATTCTATGGGTCAAATAGTATTATCTTGTCAAATAGTATTATCTTACTGCTGAAACTGAGGGACAGAAGGCTTAACTGTTTGCAGTGATAAAGTGCTTGAATCTCAAAGCTGCTTGTGAGGCAGCTTCCCCTCACTCAATATTCTCATGGAAAGATTAATTCTAGCTTAAGCCAATTTTTACATTCAAACTTCAAGGAGGGCCCTAACAAACAAGGATTTTACTCCTATTGTATGGGCATTTGTTGGGATCTTCTTTAAATGGCAAAAAAAAGTTTCATGGGTCAAGCCTGATGGATTGGTAATAGCTGCCCAGAATGCTGACATGAGGAAGTCCCTGAGGCTAGACCCTGGTCCAGTAGGGAGTGTGCTGTGATATTAGCCTCGTCTGTCCTGAGTACGGTGGTCTACATTTGCCAGTATCCTTATAGTCTCCAGTGACTGAAACTAATCTCAAGCAGGAAAACCTGTTGGCTCGCAGAAGCCAGGACGAGATATTAACAAGAGAGGTAGAGATGTAAAGGGTCTCAGACACCATTTGTACCAACAACGTGAATGCCTCTGAGACACCCTCTGCCCCTCAGTTCCACTTCTTTGCCAATCAGTTTCCCTTTCTCATGCAGAGCAGTCATCTCCACAGGATAGTCCCTCAGATGTGCACTTCATGCCTTCCACCAGAGACTGCCTTTACACTCTTCAGGAACAAACACGCACACATACAGATTTGGGAGGGGGACTATGAATAGCCCTGTCTGGATTAAGAAATCATAAGGAGTGACTGCTCAACCTTAGACCAATCAACTTTGGGCAGGGGCTGGAATCATCTAAAAATATAGTAGCTTTCATGAGAACTACACAGTTGGGCTTGGCAAGAAGAGAAGTCTCCAGAGCAAGGCTAGCATGGAGTACAGGACTTTCAAAGGGTGGGTTCTACCACAAAGGGGCTGACCACATGGCTGCCAACCTGAGCTTAAATCCCAGGGGGTGAAAGAGAAGACCCTCAGGAATGTGTGCCAACCTCAGCTAGTAGCTATAATCCCTCCCCATAATCTCTACCTCATGGTTCCTGAGCTGAGAAGAGAAATCTTAAATCCTAAACCAATAAGTTGTGCCTTCCAAATACTGATCAGCTGGAACAAAGCTCTAGCCATTAATCAGAAATGTGTCTTCATCTTGTGGAGGAAACTCCTGCTCCATGACCAACCTATTAGCCATCTCTTCTCAAGGCAGGTGGCAACCTGAGGATTCCGTGCCTGCTTCCTGAGGACTGCTCCCCGTGAGTGGCTGATGAGGTTCCAGGTCCTTTGGGGTTCCTACAGTTCCTACCACGGCTTCCATCCTGCTCCTCGCCCTTGTGCCTTGTGCTACCAGTCTTTACCAGCAACTGGAGCCCTGAGATGGAATAACCATGATGTACCCGAGGAATTCAACATTGCGAGCAATGTAGTGGACTACTGGACGAAAATGGAGAAGGTGAGGAGGCACCTCTGATGGGGGTGAGGACAGGAATGGCCTCCCTGGCTCATCTTGCTCCTAGCAAGTTGAGGGCCACAGAACAAATACAGCTTCTGCCTCAGCTTACCAGTGTCGTGGGAAAAACTTGTATTTGGGTGTTCAATTATCAGCCTGGCCACTTCTTCACCTCTTTGAGCCTCAGTGACTTTATCTATGAAATGGGGATAATCTCTTTTAAGAAACAAGATAACACAGTATCTGTTACACAGTCGAATAATTGTGACCAAATGCAAAGATCTAATCACAAGGTCAGTTAATTGATACTAGTCGGAATTCTGAGCTTCAACTAATGGGACTGTGAGTCTAACTGGAATTCATCACATCAAACTTGGACCTAACTTTAGGCTACACCCAGAGGGAGGGGACAGACCACCTGACTGTGCACAGGAGCCCCTGACAGATAGAGCTAAATCATGTCATCAATCTTCCTATGAGGACAGCAAGTCCAGCTGAATCCTCCTTATCAACTTGGATGTAGCATTAGACCATATCCAGAGAAACCAGTTCCTATAGCTTCTAGAGTTTACATGTCTCTTCAGAAAAAAACAAGCACTTGTTGGGTTTTTTTCCCCAATAGACCAAAAGAGGAGCAGTGATGCCACCAGGGGCTGGGGTAGGCAATCGGTAGTGTCCAGCTACTAAGTCCATCTGATGATATTCACAGTGTGAAAAGTTACCCAACATTATTTTTGTGCAAAGAGAGAATTCACCTGCGATGGAGTCAGAGAGTTGATAGAATTTTCCAGTTTCCCATGAACATGCATTCATGTGTTAAGATTCAAGGCTTATATGCCCTTCATGGGGGCTTTCTTCTACCTCTTTCTTTTTCCTTTCTCTGAATTTTCATAACAACTCCAAGGAAAAGAAAGTCTTTGATTATGAAGAGCATCCTTTATAAGCCATGTTAAGTACTTTGCATTTAATGGTCTGATTACATACGCACTTTTCTTATTCCCATTTCCCAGGTGGGAAAATTGAGGTTCAAAGAGTTTTAAATAATCTACAGAAATCACATATTTAGTAAGTAAAGGAGCAGAATTTGTTTGGGTCCAGGCTGTGTAATTCTAAAATCCATGATGTAACCTGGTTCACAATCTGATGACACTGAAACATCTCTTCCCTCAAAGTATGAAATGACTTTACTTTCTGCCCAGACCAGAAATCTGGTGAAGACCTTTTGGACCATGAGATGGCTTCACACCTCACCTCATAAAACTTTAAATTTCAAATCTAGCTTAAGGATTGTGTTTCATCTTCTCAAAAACAGCTATATGTCAATATCACTATATCAGACTAATTCTTAGCACAAAAATACATAGCTGCTTGAGCGATATCCTCTTCAAGGTGCAAGAATCAGGGTCTAACACACTATCTGGATTCTGAGCAACAGTTGTTTTCTATTTGATATGCCAGCTTTTCCATTATTTTTAAAACTCCTACAGAAATATGCTATGCTGCTCTCATATAAGCAGTACACTACTTGTCATAAATACTTGTTATTATTTTTTTAATCAGCTGGCAGGAGGTTTTTTCATAGCACTGATTGCTTATAGATGTAAAGACACACATATATATATGCACATATATTAATCTTATCTCAGATGAGACACACTCTTTTGTCCCAGTCATCTGAGTCCAATGTAGTGGGATCATGTTTGTGTACCTGTGGGAAAACAATTGCTGGAAAAATACACACTAAGCCATTTTCAGTGCTAATGTCAGGGAGTAAAAGTGTGATGAGAAATTTGAAGAAATGTTTTGGGACTAAGAAAGTGTGTGTGTGTGTTTTTTTTTTAAATGCTTACTCTAGAAAACTTGGGGGAAAAAAGACAGGTGATTTAAACGAGAAAATGAAAATTGTCCATAAACATTTAAAATCACTTATGTATGTGTCTCATTTACCATTGCATCCTTCTGGTCTAACAACAGTACCTAAGAAATCATGAGAACTTAGTAATATTGAATGAATAAGTGAATAATTATTTTTACTTATTTATTTATTTTATTTTATTTTAATTATTATACTATTACAGTTGTCCCATTTCCCCCCTTTGCCCTCCTCCACCCACCCCCAATCCCCTGCTCCCACAGTCCATCCCCACACTGTTGTCCATGTCCGTGGGTCATTCATACATGTTCTTTGATGAGTACCTTCCCCTTCTTTCCACCATTGTCCCCCTCTCCCCTCCCCTAAGTGAATAATTATTATTAAATTTCGATTAAAATATAAATATGGTTTTGCTTTTATAAATTGCTATTATCTTATTAACAGTTTATTGCAAAGAATCTGAATTTTATTGTTTTATTATATTCTATAATTTTGTAGACAGATATAGTTGGATACCGTTATTTTTTAAAATTCATTCTGTCAATTTTTGTCTTTTGATTGGGGAATTTGGTTCACTTACATTTAAAATAATTACTGATAGGGAAGGACTTAATATTAATGTCATAGCTTTTATTTTTGTCCCTCATTTTCTGTTTTTACATCTTTCTTTTGTGTTTAGTTGATTTTTTTGGCAGTGATATGTTTTGATTTTCTTCTCATTTCCTTTTGTGTATATTGTGTATTGTGTATATTACATGTGATATCTTAAAGTATAACAATCTACTTTAAACTAATAACAATGTAACTTCATTTGCATACAAAACCTCATTCCTTTCTAGGCACATCTCACCCCCATTGAAAGTTGCAAACAAGTCTCACTCTTTTCCTTCTGTCCACAGGAGGGACTGGCGGTCGGGCGACTTTCTCCCAACCAGGCAGCACCACGGTCAGAAAAGGGGTGGTGCAAAAATGAGCAAAAACATCACAAAATGTCCTACCATTCTGAGTGTGGCCTTAATTATTTGGGCATTTGTTGGCTGCTGCAAATCCTTGGCTGTTTCAAGAGCTCCCACAAGGCTATTTTAGTCTGTTTTTACTTGATGTTCCTCTGAAGAAATGGGGGGCCTGGAGTTTCCCAGTCTGCTTCTTGTGAATTTCACCTTTAGAGGTAACTTAATTTTAAAAATAAATTCTCCCAAATACTCAGAACCTAAATCAGCCTCTTTTATTGTGTAGCAATTGTAATAATAATAATATTTATTGAGCACCTACTTGTGCCATGCACTGTTATATACCCCTTAGTCATTTAAATAACTCACTCAGACTTTACTACCTTCTGTGTAATATTACTGTTCCCACCTCGTAGATGAGAAAACTGAAGCACAAAGAGGAACCGCCTGTCTATACGGAACTAAGGCAGACACATGGGGGAATGGAGCTTTAAGTCTTTGGTTGGTGACACGAAGGCTATTTGTGGTTTTATGTGACTTGAGAGGAGGTGGCTACAGCAGACAGGAAGTTGGCTGGATCACACCCCACCCCTAACTCCTCTTGGCTATTTAAGTGATTTAAAATGGGGTCTCAGTCCCTGAGCTGTGTTCACACCAGAATGTGACACTATGACAGTGGGTTGGGGAAAAAAGTGCCCTTTTCCTTTGAAGCAAGAAGTAACATATGGTATGTGACCTTGACCAGGAAGGCAAAAGAGACCCAAACCCAGCCCTGTGGTGGGTGAATGAGCAAGGAGACGAAGTGAAGTGGAGTTTCAGAGAGGCGACCAACTTCACCTGCCCTGCAGCCAATGTCCTCACACAGGCCTGTGGCCTCCGGCAGGGAGACCCACTAGCCTTGCTTCTGCCTCGAGTGCCTGAGTGGTGGCTCATGCATGATCCTGGGCTGCATCTGAACAGGTCAGTCAGTCACTCAAAGAGACCTCTAGAGACCTCAGGGATGCCCCAGAGCCAGTTGGTCCTGGGATATTAGGTGCTTCCTCTTCCCCTACATTCTTTCTTCTTCACAGTTTTTTTCTCAGACACCTTCAAATATTTTTTACTCCTTCTCACTCACTCTCTGCCTCACACTTACATGTGCTCAAACGCAATGTCATAGTTCTCTTTCATTCTCTCTCTCTCACACACACAACTTTCTCTTGCGCAGTCTCAGGTTTTATTACTTTTTAAAGATCCATCAATTGTTAACCGCTAGCCATATTTGAGCCCCCTACCCCCAACTGAGTTATTTAAGAATCAGTTGCCAGCATTGTCACACTCATAAATGCCATATAAAAACCCATAAACACTGGATCCCAGACACTTCTTTCACATAACCACAAGTGGTTCATCACACAAGAAGTCTGACATTGATACAAAATAGTTACCTGATACCCATCGTCAAAATTCCTCAATTGTCTTACTAATGTCCTTGAGAGCCATTTCTTTAAGTACAAAATCCAACTGAGGATCATGCATTGCATTTAGTTGTCATGTCTCCTCAGTCTGGCTCCCTAGCCTTTTCTTCATGACAATGACATTTTTGAAGTGTTTAAGCCAGTTGCTTTGCAGGAGACCCATCCAAATTTGTATTTCTGACTCTTGCTTTATATGATTATATTCATGGTAAATGTTTTAGCCGGAGCACTGGGGGGACACTGTTGTGTCTTTTTCAGTGCATCACATTGGGGGTACATGAACTTGTTTTGTCCTTTCATCACTGATACTGTCTTATCTCATTAGAAAGGTGGTATTCATCGTTGTAGAGACATCTTTCCCCTTCGTAATTAGTAAGTAATAATCCGTGGTGTCATACTTATGGGACTGAGTGAATATCCTGTTCTCTGACTACTTTCACCCTGTGGTTTGAGCGTCCAATGATGATTCTTGTCTGAGTTGAATCTTATTATGGTGGTTTTACATGAGAATTTTTTGTTTGTATCCCCACCTCTACATTTATCAGTTGGCATTCTTCTGTAGAGACCTATCTGGCTAATTTAGAATCAGTGTGGGACTCATGAATTCTTTCCGGAATCACTTCAGATGAAGCACATGTTGTCGCAGGGCTGCACAGCAATCTGCTCCTGCTCTTGGTACTCTCTCTCACAAATAAAATAGTTGATCAATCCATCAAGATCACGTGGAATAAAATATGAACAGCAACAGCCCTGGCTGGTGTGGCTCAGTGGACTGAGCATCGACCTATGAACCTAAGGGCCCCTGGTTCGATTCCTGGTCAGGGCACATGCCTGGGTTGTGGGCGAGTTTCCCGGTTGGGGGAATTCAGGAGGCAACCTGTTGATGTTTCTCTCCCTCTTTTTCTCCCTCTCCCCCCTCTCTAAAAATAAGTAAATAAAGTCTTTTAAAAAGTTAGCAGCAACAGCAAGGGAATATAAAGAATCCATGTCATCTGAAGACCTAAGAGATGGTCCATGATAAATCTAAGACATGAGCTGAGCCCTCTGGGATAAGCACAATTAAAGAGAAGTCGAAGAAAAGGAAGGGAATTCCAAGAATGGGGATAGCACATGCAAAGGTTCATAGTCAGTAGTAGCCTATGTGAAGAATGGCCGTCTTGAAACAGAGGGTAGAGTCGTGGAGGAGAAGGTGGAGGGTGCGCACCGTCTTCAGTATCAGAATGGGTACTGTGGTATTTTCCTGGAGAGAGGGCACAGGTGTTAGGGAAGACAAGAAATGTGAAGGGGGAAAGTCAATGCTCTGTGGAACTTAAGCATGGAATAATGTGGAAGATTCAGGGCAAGATATCTGTGGAGAGATCAGAACCCAACAGGTGCACACAAAGGCTTGAACTAATTGTTGGTAATAGAATATGGAAGGGGAGATAAGAAAGTGCAGGGGACCATGTGTTTACATTTGGATAGAGGAATGAAGTAAAGAGAGGGGATTCACAATGACACAGGGACTGACAGAGGAGGAAGTGGGAGGAGAAAAGTGGGGTCAGGAATGAAGGTAGTCTTGACGTCAGAGACACAGGCCTACTTACATCTATATTCCCAGATCCCACGTAAACCTGTGCAAAGTAGGGGCCACCTGTCTACTGGCTGCATCCATCTCGAGGAGAAAAGTTTAGGGCAAGCTTTTCAAATTTTAATGTGCTTGGAATCACGTGGAGATCTTGTTAAATGCAGATTCTAATTTCATAGGTTTGGGGTGGGGCTGGGATTTCCTATGCTAGGTAGTGCTGATGCTGCTGGTCTGCATAGTAAGAGGTTAGGGGATTTCTACACAGATAAGCCAGGCCTGAAGCCCGTGGCTGTGAAAGAGAAAATGGAACTAATTCTTTCTTTCTTTCTTTCTCATCCCCAGGGGTTATTTTCATTCCAGGGACGACTCATATGAAGGCCAATGACATTATCTACCAACTAACCGTGTCTGAAGCCAAGAGCATTATGACCGCAGATGTCCTTGCCCCAGAGGTGGACTCTGTGGCTTCTAAGTGTCCTGCTCTGAAAACCAAGCTCCTGGTGTCTGACCACAGCTGTAAAGGGTGGCTGGACTTCTGATCTCTGATTAAGTGAGTTTCCAATCTGATAAATGTGCTCTCTGAGGAACGGTGGAAGAAAGCTGTCCACTCCTAAGTGCTGGTAGACAAGCAGCTGGTGGTAGGAAACTCACCAGGTCTGACTTCAGAAAACTCTTCTCAGCTATGTCACTGACTTGCTGCATGACCCTGGACTAGTTACTTCCCATCTCTTAGCAAAGGTTGCTTTATATGTAATATAAGGACATTGTACTTCTATGCTTCTGTCACTAAAATATGATCACCTCTGGGACTGTGCAAAGGAAATGTGTAAAGTCAACCTTCTTGTAGGTGGGGAATCCAAAATATTACTCTGTTGTTTTTTTTTTTTAGAGGGAAGGGGAGGGAGGGTCCAAAAGAGGGAGAGAAACATTAATGTGTGGTTGCCTCCTGTGTGCCCCCTACTGGGGAAACTGGCCCATAACCCAGGCATGTGCCCTGACTGGGAATCGAACTGGTGACCCTTTGGTTCACAGACCAGCACTCAGTCCATTGAGCCATGTGAGCCAGAGCAAAATATTATTCTCATATAATTATATATATATATGAATAATTTGAATGAGAGATTAAAAAGGAAACTTTAAGGTGAAACTTGAATGAAAAATTGAGGTTGTGCCAGGCAGGGAGTTTTGGGAGCAAATCTCTTGATGGTACCATTAGGGACACCTTGCAAGAAAAGCTAGGGAAATGTTGGGGGTAAGAAAGACCCCTCCCACCTCCAAAACATTCATTCTGTAAGCTTTCAGGCATTTTTGTATCATACACACTATGTATAAGAAATGCCCAAACCTGTAGAGAAGTTTTATTAGAGTTTATTTGAGCCATATGCCAGGGAGCAAGATCTCAAATGCTCCAGAGAATGTCAGTTTTGCAACTTCTTTTATGCATTTGAAATTAAGGAGGGGATTTAAAGAGTATAGGAAGGTGGGAGCAAGCAAGGTGAGGATCTGATTACAGGATAGGTAAGATTATATACTGTCTTGAGGGTTGATACCCCCTTCAAGGGGTATTACTTTCTGTATTTCAAGGGCGTGTTAACCTAGATGCACAAGAATAATGGACAGGGCTGGCTTAAAGTCTTTTACTGAAGAAGTGATATGCCATGTTGTGATTATACTCACCGGGAAGTAATATACTCACTGTGACCTGCCCAGTCAGGAATTTATGACCAGATCACCCGGGGAGGTTAGTTCCACAGAAACTCTTTTATTCATCTGCAACACAAACCATGCTGTGTTTATTCTCTCTCTCTCTTTCTTTTATTTTACTGAGGTAACATTGAATATTCTATTATAACATTTCATTAGGTTTGTCTTCTTGAAGTAACCCTTCTGTTTTTAAAGTAGAAAGTTACTTCAACCCCAAAGGGCAAACACTGCAACAAAGTCACATCTTATGCTAGATTCAGAAGTCGGAGAGTTGGCACTGTCCCTCTTGGGGGCGCACTTGCATCTTTCCGTCGTCCTCCCCTTGTCCCCCAGGCGTGTTACCTTCACCTTTCGGTCTCCTGAGCTCCAAGGGCCCTTCTTCTGCCTCTGTAACTTGTTTCTTGAACTCACACAGCTAGCCAGCTCACTTCTACCTCTGTAAATTTCTACATAAACTTTCTCTTATAACTTGAAAAATATATTTTTAAAAAGTTGGATAATTAAGTTTAAAAAGCTTAAATCAATGATACTGTTATTAAATCCCTTAAATTGCCCAGAGTCAGGATGGTAGCACTTCTCAGCAAGACCCAGTGTTTCCTCCAGCATCGGTTTATCCACCTGCAGTTTATCTGAACACCACAGGAAGCGGGCGCTGTCAATCATCACAGGCCCAGGAGACTCCGAAGTCCAGAAGCTCCCAAGCATCGAGGCTGACTGAGGGAACTGCAGATTTCGTCTGTGGTCTCACGTGTACACCAGGGCAGATGCACACGTATATTTCTCACTCTCCTTCGCTTTCTTTTCCCACCCTTCATCACCAAGGTCATGGCATTAAGTTTCTGTAAAGTTAGTTTGTGTGGAAAACAAGCTCAGCAGTGTGATTAAGAGCACAGTCCATAGATCAGACTGGGTTTGAACCCTGGTTCTGCCACTGGCTGGCTGTATGTATTCAGGCAAGTCACTTAACCTCTCTGAGCCCCAGGTTCCTCATTTGCAAAGTGGGAATGACAAAGTGGGCATATGCACCTCTTAGGATTGCTTTGAAGATTGAATAAGTTCTTATTGGTCTACCATTTAAAGTAGTGGTCCCCAACCTTTTTGGCACCAGGGACTCATTTCGTGGAAGACATTTTTTCCACAGAAGGGGAATGGGGGGTGGCTTTATAGCCTGCCACCAGATGTAGCTTAATTATCACTTGCCACTCACCGATAGGGTTTTGATATGAGTCTGCAAGCAATTGATTTATTATGGTCTCTGTGCAGTCACACCTCTCTGCTAATGATAATCTGTAGTTGGAGCCGCTCCCCAGGCAGGCATCACCACCTCAGCTCCACCTCAGATCATCAGGCACTAGATTCTCATAAGAAGGTCCGTGCAACCTAGATCCCTCCAATGCACAGTTCACAGTAGGGATTGGGCTCCTTTGAGAATCTAAGGCTGCCATTGATCTGGCCGGAGGCAGAGCTCAGGTTGTATTGAGAGCAATGAGGAGCGGCTGTCCGTACAGATGAACTTGGCTCACTGGCCTGCTGCTCACCTCCTGCTGTGCAGCCTGGTTCCTCCATGGACCAATAGCAGTCGGTGACTCGGGGGGGTGGGGATGCCTGATTTAGAGCATTTTCTGAAACAAAGTAAGTTTTATTTCAATGTTTGTTAGATTAAAAAATCAGCTGTGTTTTCCCCATGTTTTGAATGAAAAATAAAATGTCAGTCCTCATATCTAAGTCACCATAAACTCCATTTGATGCTCAAACTTGGAGAACCATTTTTCCTTCAGTGTCTGCAAAACCCATTTTCTGCCCTGGGCAGGTACTCTGCTGGTCAGAGTGTCATCTGGATACATTGAAGTTGTGGGTGTGGTCCCTGGGCAGAACATGTACAAGAATCAGCTGGTGAACGCATATGTAAGTGGAGCAACAGATGGACGTTTCTCTCTTCTCTCTCCCTTCCTCTCTCTCTAAAATTAAAAACAAAAACAAACAAAAAACCCCAAGACCCCAGTTTTCCGACCTTGAGCCTCATGTTGCTTCTTTTGTTTACCTTGAGATTGGGATCCGGGAGACGTGACTTCCCTCCTTTCCTATTGAATCCCTTGGTACATCAGCATCTCCAGATCACACTGTATTAGGTCAAAGACCACGCACCCAATGGTCATCTTCTTCACCAGTGGGACCACAGGCTTCCCCACCATGGCAAAACACAACCATGGACTTGCCTTACCATCCTCCTTACCTTCATGGTAGGAAAGAGGGCACCAACTTAGAGGCTGGGTCACAGTTTGGGGCAAGGTTTGTGTGTGTGTGTGTCTGTGTGTGTGTGTTGGGAAAGGTGTTCTAAGCAGAACTAGGTCCATCCTGCTTCTCCCTCCTGTTCTCTTTGGTTCTGACCACTGAGGGTCTAAGAGAGGAAGGCCTGGACTCCTAGTGTTTGTTGATAGGAGCTTCCAAATGGCAAAGGAGGTCCTGCCTGAGCGCCTTCATAGAAGGTGGGGAGGAAATGTGGGTGGAGGCAGCAGGCATTCTGCAAGCCACACAGATGACAAGCCATTGTGTCTTTTACACTGGTTTCAGGATTTGGTGGGGGGAAGACAGAATGTTCTAGCAATGTGAGCAGAGGTGACAGGACCTCTTTTCTCCCTCATTATAAGCCAATCAGACTTGGAGTTTCCCAAACATGAGCTGTTAGGAGAAGTAATACCTGGAATCATGCCCCTGCCTTTAACCTAAAATAAATAATTGTAGAGGTTGAAGCTACAGCCTTGGGTTAATCATTTAATCAATTTAAAACCAAACCTCTTCTCCCTCCTACATCCTCCTCCCCTAATTAGTAATATTCAGACAAGACCAAGTTCTATATATTCTAGCTTATTAACCAGACCAGGGGGCAGAGGAGGTGCCTTGTGGACACTGGGTGTCTGTGCTGATGATGGCACTTGAACAGGAAAACCCTGGAGGAATGGGGGTGGGATGGGAGGGTTTTCTGCATAGTCAGAATAACATGTGCTAAGGCACAAAGACATACAATTAGCATTCACAGAACTGCAGAGATTGAGAAGAGCTGCTGTTCAGAGTGTCAGGTGAGGGACCAACAGGCAGAGCTGAGAAAGTGACCTAGGCCCAGATTATACAGGGTTGTGTGGGCTTTGGTGTAGAGATGGGAGTTTATTGGGAAAACAATGGGGAGGTATTATAAAGTTTTTAAAAGGAAGAGACCTGATCAGATTTGTATTTTGAAAAAATCACTGGATCTTTTCAAAGGAGGAGATGGAAAATGGGTTGGGAAAAAACAGATTTAGAAAGACCAGTTAGAGGGTCTTAGAATAATTTAGGTGCCAGAAGTGGGCAGCTTGGACAAGGTGTTGGGGACATGAAGGAAGTTAACACATCTGAGATTTTAGGAGACAGAACGGGCAGCGTGTGCTGGCTAAATGTGGGAGATAGGAGCAGGGTTGTCAAGGTGGACTTCCAGGTTTCAGGCCTGGACAGTGATTGTATTCACTGGAAGACAGAGAATATTGGTGAAAAATCAGTCCAGGGAGGCAGGAGAGATTAGGACTCTCTGGGTTTGAGGTGCCTGAGAGACATTTCACATCTGATGTTCGGTGGATAGTTGCGTCCGAAGCTCAGAGCAGAGGTCCCCCTAGCTAGTAATTTCCTGTGGGTGTGCCACATCCCTAAGGGAGATGGAATGAGGGGGTGTGGATGGCTCTCCAGGCCCCTCCCCACTAATAGAAAGGCTCCTCAAAGCCATAGTTTACTAATGGGAGAGCTGAGTTGTGTTTTTCTCAAGGACTTATGCATGCAGAGATCCCTCAGAAGCAGTAAGAATAGGGTATAGAATGCTTCAGACACAGCTGAGTAGCCTCTGGATTTGATTTTTCTTCTCTCTACCTACCTACCTACCAGATGTTTCTGTTATGTTTTGATGCTCTTCTCAGAAAGGCTCATCCTTTATTACCCCCAATAGTTGCTGACATTGCCCAAGACTATATCAGTAACAGATTCAAATCCAGAAAAAGAGCAACAGATTTAATCCAATATTCCTAGCTTTAAGTATTATTATGATTGAACCTGTTGAAGTTGCACGTGGCCAGGAAATACAACTTGGCATACCTGTGGGACCTGGGGTGGGAGTGAGTCTGGAACCCCACACAAACCACAGAGGGAATGGAGAGGGAGAGGGGACACTATTTGAAACCCAGGTTCCCCAACCCCTGATCATGTCCTCTCATGGTTACAAAGCTGAGGCCACTGCGTTTTAGAGTTAGCAGGAAATTAATGCAGCTGGAGGCGTGTGATGTCTTCTGGTGCCTATCAGATCCAGGCTGAATTGTAGCTGCCTTTGTGTGTCTGTTTGAAGCTTGGGCAGTAGGGCCTACAGCCTTCGTCCATCACCTGGCCCCACTTACCCTAAGGTCGTTGTACAGGTAAGAAGACTAATATTTCAGTATCAAGAAACTCCCAGAAGAGACTCATGTTTCAAACTCAAAAGCTGGACTCTGCTGAGAAATAGTTTACATAACAAAGAAGTCCATTAGTTAATATAACCCAGGTTCTGGGTTTCTTAAATTGTGAGGCGCTGAATCAGTCATTGTATCAGAATCACCTGGAATATACACTTTGAAAAATTAAAGCAACCAGAACAAGCTCAGGTCTCCTGGCTCCTCCAGAGCCAGGCAACTGGTGTGTGTGTGTGTGTGTGTGTGTGTGTGTGTGTGTGTAACACAGATCCCATAGTGAAAATTTATCATGAAAGTAAAAGGACACTGGCACATGACTAGTCTCAGTCATTCGGACTAGCCAGTCTGGCATCTTATCATATGAAAATATTTCACAGGGCGAGGCCTCTCAGGTTTGCAGGCTGCCATTCGATCTTGACAGGTTCCCAAAGCAGGAGAGGTCTCAGCAATATCTGGCCCCAGCCTTTCAGGCAGCCTGGTATGATGGAGCCAAGAACATCTCTTGCTCTGAGCCTCTCTCAAGGTGTTGATGTAATGTTGGATTTCCCTCATGACAAAACATAGCCCATGTTTTCATCCCCTTACCCTCAGTCACTATTTTTGCTTGTCTGCATGTACACCCAGGTTCCTGCCTTTGGAAGGGATGCTGAGGTTGCCACGGTGCTGGACTGGACTGTGGGCAGAGGTGCTGGTCTAGGCAGTGCCCTCCCTCTGTCCACTCTGGTTCACACAGGGTAAGGTGACACAGGTGCAGAGCTTCAGGGACATCTTTGTCACCAGGCAACATAGCTGCACTTACTGTTAATCCCAGTTCTGCCAGAGTGAGTGAAATCAGGCCCTTGGGGATTGTGACGTAAGGTTAAAAGCGCAGTCCCAGTCTCTCACTTAGGAATCATCCCTGTTCGCAGCCCTTGTAGTTGCAGCCCTGGTCCTGTGGCCACTGCATCAAGGAGCAAAACAATGTAGATGACGTGGGAGAAGAAAGAACACCAGCATCCTTCCCACCCATCTCCCCAGATCCACCGGAGAAACACAGAAATCCACCTGGTGAACATACTCCTTGAGTCTCACTCATGTTCACACTGAGTGTGAGCACACACTTGTGAAGACCCTCATGCCTTTATCTCTTCTATTAGATGAGCAGTGTTTTCCAGCCCCCTCCCCACCCAGGTAGTACTGAGGAAGATGTCCCTGCCCACTGTTGAATGCTGTTGGCTATGATGTTTGTCCTTGGCCTGTAGAAATGACACTCAGCCACCCAAACTGGTCCAGTAGCTTCTGATGGGCAGGTTTGTCACTATCCTCTGAGTTTTGCATCCACCACCAGAAAGCCAATGCCCAGGCCAGGGCCAGGGTCCATTCCTGTCAAGACCCATCTGTAGTCCCTGGCCAGCAGCATCAATCTGACTTGCCAGCTCAGCTCAGAGCCTCCCTCCAGGAACTTTGTCACACAACCATCTGCAGTCTCTGTCTCTTGCTGGTGGCACAAATTCTTTTTGGCACTTTGTGCTGAGGGGACTTCATCTGCATTCAGCCCACCTGCATTGCTGCTTTTCCCACTATCGTGCTCCCTTATCACGACTTAGCTGCACACACACGCACAGTTGCACATAGATGTGGCTCAAGCTGATGTTTACTGTTGCTCTGCTGTTTCCAGCCACTCCTGGGCAGTGTGTGGCCACTCACACCTTGACCCAAGGGGTGGCCTCCCTGACAGAGCAGAAGGGTGGACCTCAGGCTATGGGCACTGCTGGGGCAGAATGGATTGGATTGTGGGACCTGGAGGGAACCAAATGTTTCCAAACAATTCCTTCCCCTTGGTGGTGGTGGTGGGGTCTCCACACCATTGACCCCTGCCCTGCTCCTTCCTCATAAGAAAATTGTGGGAGGGTTATGGGAGCTCATGTGACTCACCAAGACAACTTCTGCTGCCATTACCCCATCAGAGCCACCTGGCCTTGAGTTTTCGGGGCACAGCTGGCAAATTAGGTGAAAGGCACAAAGACTACATGACCCATCCCCCCTCGCTGGTGTCCTGGAACCACTCCTGGCCCCTCATCCTTTCCTCACCATCAGAAATGGGCCACGTCCTGGGGATGGATACTGCTCTCTCTGATCACAGTCTCCCCTGAGACTCACAGGGACCGTGTGCTCAGTGAGTGTCTGTTGACTGAATGATCACAGCTACCACCAGATCTAGGCACAGGGTGTGCTCACCACCCAGAATGACTGCCCAGGCCCCATGAAGCGAATACTACCCCAAGGGGGATCCTTGCTCTGCCCCTAATGCTGCAGGTCCTGCTTATTTGTGAACCATGTGTCTTCAAGTCACACTGTGCACACTGGAGGAGGAAAACACTGACAGACACAGAGCTGTGAGAGGTTTATTAGGGTGACACTATTAGAGATGAAAGCGGAGGAGGTATGTTTGGGCAGCAAAACCATTCAGACCCCAATGCAGATGATAGCCTCTCTAAATATGCAACTGGCACAGCCTGTTTGTCATGGCTCAGGGTCCCCTTGAAATTTAAACAGATTGTTCTGTAAGTAAAGGAGTTCTGGGTTATTTCAATGTGACCTTTATTTCCTAATACATTTTGTCTTCTATTATATACCTGTGGTCTCTGCTGGACACCTTAGTTACAGCGGCATTGGTGTGTCTGCACGTGAGGGAAACTCACTGCCTTCGGACCTCAGACACAGATGTGAACTCACAGCCCCATTGGCAACTTTTCCTGCTTTAACTAGTAGGGCCAGAATTAGGGATTGCAAATATCAGAGCCGGAGCTGTTATACCCTTAGTTGAATTCCATGTACGTCAACAAACATTTTTTGATGATCTTTGTGGAGGCATTTTTTCAAAAGATTTTAATTTATTTATTTTTAGAGAGAGGGGAAGGGAGGGAGAAAGAGGATAAGAAACATTGATGTGAGAAACATTGATTGGTTGCCTCTTGCACATCCCCAACTGAGGACCAGCCTGCAAACCCAGGCAGGTGCCCTGACTGAGAATCAAACTAGCGTGACCTTTCACTTTGCAGGACTGTGCTCAACCACCTGAGCCACACTGGGCAGGGATCTGTGGAAATAGATATTTGCTTTTCAACAATGAGAATGGTTAAGTGCCCAACATGTCTGGGACATTTTGCAAGGCACTCACTTCATGTACTTAGTCTCATCTTCCTCGCAATGACCTCAAACACTATTATTACCCCCATTTCCAAGACGACAGGGCTGAGGTTTTGAGTAGCCCTCTCCCCCTCAAGACTTGGAATGAGGGGCTGAGGCAGCAGGAACACAAGCCATGAGTCAGATTTTGTGACGTACGTTGGGGGCAAAGCTGACAGTCAGAGGTGGTGAGAGGGGTGCAGCAAGGCTACTGTTTAACCTAGAATTCTCCACAGAGTCTGACTCAGGGAGACAGAGTCTGACGCCAGGGCAGCTGCTCAGCAGATCTAAATCCTGTCTTCACTTTCAGTCTGTTGGGGCACAATGAGCGCAGGCACACAAAGTACCCTGGCAGAACCAATTTCCAGGGCATTCTTTCACACACATCCAGAACCTCCAAAAATCCAGGGGGAACAATAATCTTTACTTAGATGATGACCTAAGGGCTTTATGGCAACATGGACATTTGACGAGGATACCTGCATTGCCCACATTGTGTCATTTGAACACACAGTGGCTCTGTGTGGACCCGCTGCCTTCACACTCCCTGCTCAAACTGCTTGTCCTGCCACGAATGTCCTTCCAGCTCCATCTGTGTGAATCCAACAAGCTCCCATGGACACCTCCTCAACTTTTGCTTCTCTTCCACCACAGCCCCTGTATTCCCGTATGAATCTTGTCTCCCTCTTCTGTAGTCAAGGTTGTTCACTGCTGCTTCTATTATGGTGATCATAAGCTCCATGTTATTTAATGGATGTCTCTCTCTTCTGTTGGACACCTTAAGCTCATGAAGCCTGTGATGTGCCCAGCACACGGTCTGGAACAGTGCACATCTGTAGAACTGATACGTCTGCATTTCTGTGAAAAGCCTCTTTCCTTCTCTACAACAGACATCTACTGACCAGTTTAGGATGGAGAAATGATACAACTGACAGTGTGTATGTGCTGAGGACTTGAGGACTGGAACAACGCCCTACCCCAGGCTTGCTCAGGCATTGCAAAGCCCCAGAGCTACCACTACATTTTCTCAAAACTCTCAATAAGAAAAATGATGGAAGTGCATCACAAATCAACTCATACTCTTCAGATCCTCTTACCAAGTGCTTCAAGTGGAGGGGAGGGTAACATTCAGAGGCCACGAGAGTGGAAAACATGGCCATGGCCCATAGCCCATGTCTCGTGACCAAGGGTGGCCCATAGCATAGGGCATGCAGGTTGGTCTTGGGAAATGAGGAGTCTCCCTTGCCTCCAGATAGACCTGCAGAAGAGAAGTTAAAGTTCTGTTGATGTGACAGACAAAAGCACCCACACAACAAAAGCTGAAACCTAAAGGACCAGGTGTCAACACCTGGTACTTTCTCCTCCACCAGGTCCAAGAGAGTACCTACCATTGCTACCAGGAAACTCCACCCCTCCCAATGGGTCCCACCTGCACACTAGGGTGGAGTGGAGGCCATAGGGGTAAAGCACTGTCATCGCCTGTGTCTGCAAATGTAGAAAGCCAAGAGGTTCTACCCTAGAGGGGTAACAGAGGTATTCCCCAACTAACAAAGTAACATATTCCAGAAAGACAGGTGTCTATGTCCAGGGCCACCCTCCCTCTCCTCTGCCATTATCACAAAAGCTTGTTATTTGCATATTAAGAATAGAGATTATGAGGAAATCATAGTTATTCCTGGGTGAAAATGGTGTCTGCAGGCCCCTGCCTGTAACCATCACTTTCCCCCAAAAGGCTATACCTCTCTGGAGGTGCTGCCCAAGGCTGCAGAAATGTCGGAGGAGGCAGGAATTTCTGAGTCCTGTAGAGGAACTGGGAAAGGGATTCCTGTCAGAAATAATGTTACTATGAATGTTAGTTATTCTCAGCAGCATTAATCTTAACTGATAGGTAATTCTGAATTTTAAATACACTGTGAGATGCAGAGTAATTCGTTCAATGGAAAAAATGTGATGAGAACTCTAAATAACAGAATTGATGCAAATGTGTGGCTTTAAAATTTCAATTACAGTTTACATTCAGTATTATTTTGCTTTGGATCTAGGTGCACATCACGGTGGTTATACAATTACATGCCATACAAAGTGTCCCCCTGATAATTCAAGTGTCCCCTGGCACCATGAATAGTTATTACAATATTATCAACTACATTCCCTGTGCCGTACTCTGCATCCCTATGACTTCTGTAACTACCAATTGGTATTGCTTAATTCTTTCTCCTTTTTCATCCAGCCCCAAAGCCCCTTTCTTGGACAACCATAACTGTTTTCTGTATGTATAAATTGGTTTTGTTCATTTTTTTAATAATCCATATATAAGTGAAATCATTATGGTATTTGTCTTTACCTATTTCACTTAGCACGATACCTCCTAAGGCCATCCATGCTGTCGCGAATGCTAGATATTATTTTTATGCCTAGTAATATTTCAATATACTTGCTACTTACATAGTTATTGCAATGAACATAGGGGTGCATATACTCTTTCCAGTTAGTGTTTTGGGTTTCTTAGAATGTAGTTTCAGAAGTACAATTGCTGGGTCATAAGGCAGATCCATTTTTAATATTTTGAGGAAACTCTGTGCTGCTTTCCACAGCAGTTGCACCAATCTGCATTCCCATCAACAGTGCATGAGGGCTCCCTTTTCTCCACAGTCTCATGAACACATGTTGTTTGTTGATTTATTGATGACAGCCATTCTGGTGTGAGGTGTGATGACATATCTCATTGTGATTTTAATTTGCATCTCTCTGATAATTAGTGATGTTGAGCATCTTTTCCATATGTCTATTGGCCATCTGTATGTCTTCTTTGGAAAAGTGTATATTGAGGTCCTCTGTCCATTTTTTAAATTGGATTGTTTGGGTTTTTTGGTGTTGAGTTGTAGAACTTTATAAATTTTGGACATAAATCTCATCAGATGTGTCATTGACAAATATGCTCTGCCATTCAGTTGGTTGTGTTTTTGTTTCGTTGATGGTTTCAACACAAATGTGTTTTGACCTCAGGTATACAAATACCGGCATGTATGAAGAAGGAACGGACTGGCTGTAACAACAATACAAGACACAACAGAACCCACTCATGGGAACACAAGCTGTGGGCTTTGTTGGGAATTAGTCCTGCAATTAATTACTGATTTTCACTCTTTCTTTTATTGTTGATGTTATTACAGATGTCCCCCATTTTCCTCACCTCTGCTCACCTTCACCCAGCCCCTGCCTCCACCAAGTGTTCACCACATTGTTCTGTGTGTCCATGGGATATGCATATGTGCATATACAAGGTCTATCCAGAAGGTATCCATTAATATGAAAAATAGAGACATTGGTTGAAGAAGATACAAGATACAAGAAACATTATACACAGTACAGTGATGTCTCAGTCCCTTTCAAAGCAGGCACCTTGGGACCTCACAGTTCTCCCAATCCCCATCAACTGCCCCATCATATTTTCCTGAATCTCATCAACAGTCTGAAATCTCTTCCCTTTCAAAGATGATTTTAGTTTTAGGAAAAGCCAGAAGTCACAGGATATCAAATCTAGACTATAGGGGATCTGAGTCACCTGTGTGATTTGATATTTTGCCAAAAAACTCTGCACAAGACGTGATGCGTGAGTGGGTGCACTGTTGTAGTGAAGCTGTCAGCCACCAGCTGCCCATAGCTGCAGCCTTCTAATCATCCCAACAGCTTCCAGAGAGGGATGTTCAAGCTTAATGAAAACTTTGATACAGATTCATTGATCTATTCACTCAGCCATTTAGAACGTGACAGACACAAAGCACACATACTCACTCAACAGTGTCTACCACCCCCACTGAGTAGTCCAGTGAAGTCGTCACTGTTCACGCATGCACATTCCAGTCCACTCTCTTTGGCCACCAGGTTACATCGATGTAGCGCAAACTGTTTTCATTATATTAACAATGGCTGAACTTTTTCCTGACAGACCTCATACATGTATCTTTAGATATGGACATAATGGACAGAGACAGACAGCTTCTACAATAATAACACTGGGATTATTTTTTTGAAGATTTTATTTATTAGAGAGGGGGAAAGGGAGGAAAGAGAGGGAGAGAAACATAGATGTGAAACAGAAACATCAATTGGTTGCCCCTCACATGCCTCCAACAGGGGACCTGGCCTGAAACCCAGGCATGGCCCTAGCCTGGGAATCAAACTGGTGACCCTCCAATTTGCAAACTGTTGCTCAGTGCACTGAACCACATCAGCCAGGGAAATAATACTGGGATTATTATTCCAACAAAAATTAGTTATAGGTCATTGTTTAGCCCACATTTCTAAAACCATTGAAATTTTCTTTCATTGTTTTCTCCAATTCTGAATTAGGACACATAATGTCAGATTTCTGAGGTTTATACAAGTTTGCATAATAGAGTGATCTTGAATATTATTATTAAAACTATGAAAACTGAGGTTTGTTGAGAAAACAATTCTAAATAGTCAGTAAAAAAATGCAGATTTTATTTCATAGTGTCCTACCTAAGTGAATCAATAACAGCCACGACAACTGATCTGTAAAGAACGTCGTTTCTGGAAGGCATGGACACCAAAACAGGATGAGAGTATATTGTTTTACCAAGACTAGATTTACAAGTATTTTAGGAGAAAATAAACACACAATACATACTCAATCTTAGTTTTTTTAATACTCAAATTAGTTGATTATAATTCTTCACCAACTTTAGTTTTGTGCAGATAAAACTTCTCTAGAAAGTAGCCTCTGAAATCTGTAACATTTTCATCTTCAGCCTTCACAGTGGAGGTACGTAAAATGTGTGCTTGTAAGAACTACACACTGTCTTTGAGTAGCCACTGTCACTCTCAGAACAATAGTTAAACACACAGATCAAAAAAGTTAAAGGCCACCTTGTCAACAACTGGTAAAAATCTCCAGTCCTGGGCGCTATTCTTACACATGGCAACTGTCTAAATGCTGATACCAGTAGTTGACTCCTACCCACATTAGATCCAATGGGTCCAATCAAGCTGAGGTTCTGACAGCCAATAGCCATGAGCAAGTGTTGCAGTGGGACATCCAAGACAACTTGGTTTACCTCAGCGTTCAAAGACAAAGGAGGGAAAGAGAGCTTAACTCTGTGAGAATGCAGCCTTAATAGAGGGGGAATATTCCAATCAAGACTATAAAGAAAATTCTTCTTTCAGTCTCAAAAACCAGAACACTTCTTTGATTGAGGTATTAATTTAGGATGATTCTGCCTCATTGCAAGGGTTGTTCTAGACCACTAAAACTTCCAAGCCCCTTTCTAGATATCTGGTACATGCCAATCAAAACAAATCCTCTTATCCCTGTGCAGTGATCTAAGTCATTCTTTCCCTTTCCAAGAAGTAAGGGTGTTGTTTTTAATGAGAGAGCAAAAACTTTCACAATAGGAAACTGGAATTTGTTTTAATTAAAAAAAATTTTCAGCCCTGGCAAGTGTGGCTCAGTGGATTGAGCTCCCGCCTGTGAACCAAAATGTTGCTGGTTGGATCCCCAGTCAGGGCACCTGCCTGGGTTGCAGGTCAGGCGTCCAGATGGGGGCAGACAAGACAACCAACTGATGTTTCTCCCACACATCAGTGTTTCTCTCTTTCTCTCTCCCTTCCCCCTCTCTGAAAATAAATAAAATCTTTCAGTTTTTTTCAATTATAGTTGAAATACAGTATTATATTACTTTCAGGTAATTGGACATTTTGTAACTTATAAACACCACATAAATCTACTACCCACCTGATACTATACATGGTTGTTACAACATTATTGACTAGATTCCCTATTCTACATTTCACATGCCAATGACTACTTTGTAACTACCAATTTGTGATTCTAACTCTCTTCCTCTTTAATTTTTTTAATTATTTATTTTATTGATTATGCTATTACAGTTGGCCCATTTTCCCCTTTCACTCCTCACCACCCTGCCCATCCCCTCCCACCCTCATTCCCCCCTTTAGTTCATGTCCATGTGTCATAAGTTCTTTAGTGTCTACATGTCCCATATTATTCTTACCCTCCCCCTGTCCATTTTCTACCTACTGTCTATGCTACTTATTCTCTATATCTTTTCCCCCTCCCTCCTCCTCCTACTTCCCTGTTGCTAACCCTCCATTTGATGACTTTTTTTTACTGTTCATATTTTTAATCTTTTTTTTAGGTAAGTCCCTTTAACATTTCATATAATAAGGGCTTGGTGATGATGAACTCCTTTAACTTGGCCTTGTCTGAGAAGCACTTTATCTGCCCTTCCATTCTAAATGAAAGCTTTGCTGGATAGAGCAATCTGGGATGTAGGTCCTTGCCTTCCATGACTTTTAATACTTCTTTCCAGCCCCTTCTTGCCTGTAAGGTGTCTTTTGAGAAATCAGCTGACAGTCTGATGG
This sequence comes from Tonatia bakeri, assembly GCA_004024845.1. Taxonomy (NCBI): domain Eukaryota; kingdom Metazoa; phylum Chordata; class Mammalia; order Chiroptera; family Phyllostomidae; genus Tonatia; species Tonatia bakeri. The sequence continues at coordinate 24,735 of PVIA01001023.1, forward strand.
GAACTCCTTTGTAGGTTACTGTCCCCTTGTCTCTTGCTGCTTCTAGGATTCTCCCCTTCATTTTTACCTTGGCTAATGTAATTATGATGTGCCTTGGCATGTTCCTCCTTGGGTCCAACCTCTTTGGGACTCTGTGAGCTTCCTGGACTTCCTGGAAGTCTATTTCCCTTGCCAGATTGGGGAAGTTCTCCTTTATTATCTGTGTAAATAAGTTCTCAATTTGTTGCTCTTCCTCTTCCCTTTCTTGTACCCCTATAATTCGGATGTTGGAACGTTTAAAGGTATCCTGGAGGTCCCTAAGCCTCTCCTCATTTTTTTTGAATTCTTGTTTCTTTATTCTTTCCTGTTTGGTTGTTCCTTTCTTCCTTCTGGTCCACTCCATTGATTTGAGTCCCAGTTTTCTTCCCCTCACTATTGTTTCCCTGTGCGTTTTCCTTCATTTCTCTTATCGTAGCCTGCATTTGTTCATCTAATTTATGTCCAAAGTCAACCAATTCTGTGAGCTTCCTGATCACCAGTGCTTTGAACTGTGCATCTGATAATTCGGCTACCTCTTGGTCACTTAAAAAAATTGGTTCTGGGGCTTTCAAATCTGTTTGAGTCATCTTTTTTATTTTCCTTTAGTTTGGTTGCGGCTGTTTCATAAGGGCGGCGGAGCCTTAGGTGTTCACCAGGGTGGGGCACCCCAGTTGCTGGGTCGTGACGTTGTATGTGGGGGTGGGGTCTGAGAGGGAACAATGGCGCCTGCTCTCTCTAGGACTTCTGTCCCCTCCACTGCCTCCCACCAGCAAATTGGGCCCTTCCTGTGCTGGCTCCTGGGCAGTGGGCTTGTGTACTTTCTCAGACTTTGTGGGCTTCCCGGAGAAGTCTCCTGTGAGGCTGAGAGAGTCTCCTGGCCTCAGCTCCCAGACAGGGCTCTTAAGCTTTGAAACCTGGCGGCGCTGCCCATTTTCGCTTAGTTTGCATGCAAATGTGTGGCTGCGGACAGCCAGCTGCCTTGAGCCCCTCACTGGGTCTGCTAGTCGCCTCCCGCGCCCAGGGTCTGCCACCGGTCTGTCTGCTGCCTTCTGCGCCCTGCACGTCTGCACCTGCCAGCCCCTGCCAGCCAGCGTTTCTTCCCGCTGGGACCCCTCGACCCCTCTCCACAGGCCTCCAACTCCGCCGCTCCCTACCGGTCTGGATGTACTGGAGTCCGACTTCTGTTCAGTTAATTTCTCTGTTCTGGTTGTTTCTTGTTTCTCAATTTTTGTTGTCCTTAGTTTTGGTTGCGCGAGGAGGCACAATGCAACTGCCTATGCCTCCATCTTGGCCGGAACTCTTTTCCTCTTTTTAACCCAGCCCCCAAAGGCCCTCCCATCTGATATTCATCAAATGTTCTCTGTATCTATGAATTTGTTTCTGTTTTGTTTACCCACTTATTTTCTTTTTAAATTCCACACAGGACTGAAATCATATGGCATTTGTCTTTCTCTGTCTGACTTATTTCACTCAGCATAATACCCTCTATGAGCATCCATGTTGTTGCAGATGGCGAGATTTCATTCATTTTATGGCTGATATTCCATCGTATACAGGCACCAGTCATCTATTGACGGACACATAATTTGCTTCTATATTTTGGCCATTGTCTGTAATGCAACAATGAACATGTGGTTCATCTGTCTTTTCAAATTATTATTCTGGGTTTCTTCAGGTAAAAACCCACATGTGAAATTGCTGGGCCCTTCTTGGTCTCTTGTTCTAACCTTTGTTTTAAAGTCTACTTTTCCCAGTACAACTATTGCTACCCCAGCTTTTTTGTTTGTTAGTCTCCATTTTCCTGAAACATCTTTTTTTCCCCTTTGCTTTCAGTCTGTATGTGTTTTTCCATCTGCATTGGGTCTCTTGTAGATAACATATATAAGGGTCTTGTTTTGTTATCCCTTCAGCCAGTGTATGTCTTTTGATTGGAGCATTGAATTCATTTGCATTTACAGTAATTGCTGATAGATATGTAGTTATTGCCATTTTATTATTCATATTTTTTACCTTTTTTCTTCTTTTTGAAGATGATCCTTTAATATTTCTTGAAATACTTGTTTGGTAGTGATGAACTCCTTTAGCTTCTTCTTGTCTGGGAAGTTTTACTTATTTATTTTTATTGTTGTTGTTCTGTTACTGTTGCCCCAATTTCCCCCATTACTCTCCCCTGTCCTGCCTACCCCCCACTCCCACAGTCAATCCCCACCCTGTTGTCCCTGCCCATGGGTCATTTATACTTGTTCTTTAACTAGAGCCTTCTCCTTCTTTCCTCCCTATCCCTATCCCCAACTCCCCTCTGGTCCCTATTAGTCCGTTCCTTGTTTCCATGCCTCTGGTTCTATTTTGCTCATTTGTTTGTTTTGTTCATTAGGTTCCATTTGTAGGTGAGATCATATGGCACCTGTCTTTTGCCACCTGGATTATTTCACTTAGCACAATATTGTCAATTTCCATCCATACTGTCAAAAAAGGTTAGGAGCTCCTGCTTTCTTTCTGCTGCATAGTATTCTATTGTGTAAATGCACTACAGTTTTTGATGCACTCATTTACTGATGGGTGCTTAGGCTGTTTACAGCACTTGCCTGCTATAAATAATACTGCTATGAACACTGGGCTACATAGGTTCTTTTGAATTGGTGTTTCAGAATTCTTATGGTATTCCTAGCAGTGGAATTGCTGGATCAAAAGGCAGTTCCATTTTCAGTTTTTTAAGGGAATTCGTACTGTTTTCCACAGTGGCTGCTCCAGTCTGCATTCCCACCAACAATGCACTAGGGTTTCCTTTTCTGCATCCTCATAAGCACTTGTCATTTGTTGATTTTTTTAACGATGGCCATTCTGACCAGTGTGAAGTGGTATCTCATTGTGGTCTTAATTTGCATCTCTCTGATGACTAGTGATGTTGAATGTCCTTTCATATGCCTATGGGCCCTCTGTATATCCTGTTTGGAGAAGTGTCTGTTCAGGTCCTTTGTCCATTTTTCAATTGCATTGTTTGTCTTTCTGGTGTTGAGTCATATGAGTTCATTTTACATTTTGTAGGTCAAAACCTTGCCTGAAGTATCATTGGCAAATATGTTTTCCCCGACAGTTGGTTCCCTTTTCATTTTGCTGTTTTCTTTAGCCATGCAAAAGCTTTTTAATTTGATGCAGTCCCATATGTTTATTCTTTCCTTTATTTCCCTTACCCTAAAGGATGTATTGATGAAAATATTGCTGCCTGTGATATCTGAAGTTTTACTGCATATGCTTTCCTCTAGGACTTGTGGTATACAGCTTATATACAAGACTTTTATCCATTTTCAGTTGATTCTGGTGTATAGTGTAAGTTTGTGGTCTAGTTTTATTTTTTGCATGTACTATTCCATGTCTCCCAGCACCACTTATCAAAGAGGCTATTTTTACTCCATTTTATGCTTCTGCCCACTTTGTCAAATGTTAACTGACCATAGAGATGTGGGTTTATTTCTGGGCTCTCTATTCTGTTCCATTGATCTATGTGTCTGTTCTTATGCCAGTACCAGGATGTTTTGATTACAGTGGCCTTGTAGTATAGTTTGATATCAGGTACTGTGATCCCTCCTACTTTGTTCTTCTTTCTCAAGACTGCTACAGCTATTCAGGGTCATTTTTGGTTCCACATAATTTGAAATATTTGAAATATTTGAAATATTTGTTCTGTATCTCTGGAAATATGTCATTGGTATTTTAATAGGGATTACATTGAGTCTATAGATTGCTTTGGGTAGTATGCACATTTTAATGATGTTGATTCTCCCAATCCACAAACATGGTATATTCTTCCATTTGTTTTTTGTTTTTTTTTCATTTGTTTTTATATTTCTTAATTTGTTTATTTAGTGTTCTTATGTCTTTTGCCTCCTTGGTCAAGTTTATTCCTAGGTACTGTATTTTTATTATTGCTATAGTAAATGAGATTTTTTTCCTAGTTTGTTTCTGATATTTCATTGTTAGTACAAAAAGGCCTTTATGTTCTGAATATTAACTTTGTATCCCACTATTTTGTCAATTCACGTATTAGGTCAAATATATTTTTGGTAGAGCCTATAGAGTTTTCTATGTACATTATCACATCATCTGCAAATAATGGCAGTTTTACTTCCTCATTTCCAATTTGCATGCCTTTTATTTCTTTTTCTTGTCTGATCACTGTGGCTAAAACTTCCAATACTATGTTGAATAAAAGTGGTGAAAGTGGACATCCTAGCCTTGTTCCTGATCTTACAAGGGCAGCTTTAGTTTTTGCCCACTAAGTATGATGTTGGCTGTAGGTTTCTCGTATATGGCCTTTATTACGTTGAGGTATGCTCCCTCTATTCCCACTTTGCTGAGTGCTTTTATCACAAATGGGTGCTGTACTTTATCAAATGTGGGTTTTTTTGGTGTCTGTTGATATGATTGTGTGATTTTTGTGTTTCAATTTGTTTATGTGGTGTATTACATTTATTAATTTGCTAAATTATACCATCCTTGAATTCCTGGTATGAATCCCATTTGATTGTAGTGTATGATCTTTTTAATGTATTGCTGGATGCAGTTTGCCCATATTTTGTTGAGGATTTTAGCATCTATGTTCATCAGCAATATTGGCCTATAATTTTCCTTCTTTGTTATACTTTGTTATACTATACTTTGTTAAGGTAATACTGGCTTCATAAAAAGAGTTTGGTAGTCTTCCCTATTCTTGAATTTTTTGGAATAGTTTGAGAATAGGGGTTATTCCCTAAATGTTTGGTGAAATTCACCTGGGAAGCCATCTGGCCCAGGGCTTTTGTGTGCTGGCAGTTTTTTGATTACAGCTTCAGTTTCTCTAATTTTTATTGGTCTGTTCGGGTTTCCTGATTCTTCTTTATTCAGTTTTGGAAGATTATATGTTTACTCCATACCAGTCACATTGTGGTGAAGCTGTTTCTTCTGTCTGTCCATGGTTATAAGTCTTCTCTCTTGCTATTTTTCAGTTGTTTATTCTGAATGATATCTCCACAATTTAGTTATAATTCTATATTGGTCCTGGGAGAAGGTTAATGTAGCCTCCACTCACTCCTCTGCCATCTTAGATCTGTGGGAATTTCTTCATCTGTCTTTCAATTCTAAATAATAGCCTTGCTGGGAAGAGTGATCTTGGATGTAGTTCCTTGCTTTTCACCACTTCAAATATTTTGTGCCAGTCCCTTTTGGCCTGCAAAGTTTCTGTTGAGAAGTCAGCTGACAGTCTTATATCAGCTCTCTGGTAGGAAACTATATAACAACTTTGCTCTGCTGCTTTTAAGATTCTTTCTTTGTCTATAACCTTTGCTATTTTAATTATGATGTGTCATGGTGTAGGCCTCTTTGGGTTCATCTTGTTTGAGACTCTGCACTTCCTGGGCTTGTATGTCTATTTCCTTCACCAAGATAGAGAAGATTTCTAACATTATTACTTCAAATAGGTTTTCAACTCTTTGCTCTGTCTCTTCTCCTTCTGAAACCCCTATGATGTGAATGTTGGTATGCTTGATATTGTTTGAGAGGCTTCTTAAACTATCTTCATTTTTTTGTATTATTTTTTTTCTTTTTGCTGTCTGATTGAGTGTTTTCTGCTACCTTGTCTTCCCAATTGCTGATTTGAATCTCTGTTTTATCTTATCTACTGTACATCCCCCCTAAAGTATTCTTCAATTCATAATGGTTCTTTTTAATGATTTGTATGTCTTTTTATGCTGTTGCAGTTCTCATGAAGTTCTTTGAGCATCCTTAAAACCATTTTTTAAGTTATTAATTTTGAGAGAGAGAGACATTGATTTATTTTTCCACTTATTTATGCATTCATTGGTTGATTCTTGTATGTGCCCTGGCCTGGGAGTGAACCAACAATGCTGGAGTATCTAGACAGTACTCTAACCAACTGAGCTCTCTGCTAGCACACCATAGTTTTCTTTTCTTTTTTTAAGGTTTTATTTATTTTTAGAGAGGGGGAAGTAAGGGAGAAAGAGAAGAAGAGAAACAATGTGTGGTTGCTTCTTGTGCATCCCCAACTGGGGACCTAACTCACAACCTAGGCATGTGCCCTGACTAGGAATCAAACTGATGACCCTTTGGTTTATGGGCAGGCACTCAATCCACTGAGCCACATCAGCCAGGGCAATTTTTTAAAACTATGTATCAGGTAAATTGCTTTCCTCCATTTTATTTAGTTCTTTTTCTGGAGAGTCTTCCTGTTCTTTCATTGGGGACATATTTCTTTTTCTCCCCATTTTGGCTGCCTTCCTGTGCTTGTTTCTATGCATTAGTAGAGCTGTCTCATCTCCAAGTTTTGGTAGAGTGGACTTATGGCCTGTAGCATTCAGTGATGCAGTACCCCTGGTCACCTAAGCAGGGTGTTCCAGGTGTGATCCTTATGTGTGTTGTTAGTGCCCTCCTATTGTATTTGAGCCTTGATTGCTGTTCAGAGGGACTCACCCTGAGGCTGACTAGTTGTGAATCACAGCTGGCCATGACTACAGTGGAGGAGCTGTTGTGTAGGAGGATGACCCTATGTAGCAGGATTCATTTTAGCGAGGTTCTGGTGCCTGCCGAGTCTACATTTTGAGCGTATCATTTTTGAAGCTGTTTGGGTGGTGCTCTGGTGTGTTCTGAAGCTGGCTTCCAAGTGTGTTTGTTCTGGACCCTCTTGAAAGGTGCAGGCCAAAGTCAGCTTCTGCCTCTGCCTCTGTTCTGCATGGAACCACCTGGGATGAGTCACAAAGTGATCTGCTGATGTTTGCCACTTGTCCTGAACTTGATAGTTTCCTGGGAGAGGCTGAGCTGTGAAGTAAGGTCGGCTGCCCCTAGTGCTGGAATAGGGGCCACTTAACAAGAGATACAGAGAACACAGAGACCAGTCTCTGCTCATTTGGAGTTTGTGAACCTTTGAGAGATTTTAGAAATGTCTGAAGTATAAGCCAAGTCAGCCTATTTGTAAGGAAAAGCCACTGGAGGCCGCTTGGATGGGCTCAAAAGTTGGGTGGTCAGGGTATCAGGGAATCACTAGGGTAGGGAAAATAATGTTAATCAGGTTGATGGAGACTCAGCTATGGGAGGTACCTGCCTGAACCTGCATAGGGAAGGCTAAGCAAAGAACAATGGCCTCTGTCAATACTTCTGTTTGGCAGAAACCTGCCCCTCTGGCCTTCACCCTAAAGTCAAACAATCCATTTCCTCTCCATGTGTCCCTGGCACCTTTCAACTTATTGCCCAGCACTAGAGCTCGGAGCAAGTGAGTTTCTAAGGAAGTAAGTCCATGAATGGAAATACCTGAGACTCCAGGAGCCCTCTGTCTCACTCAGCTGCAATCCTCGGTGGTTTTCACAGCCAGAAATTACAAGGACTTTTCTTACTAGGCTGTAACCCTGGGCTGGGGGGCTTCTATGGGGCTGGGACCCCTTGTCAATCATATTCAATGGGCAAAAACTAAAAGTGTTTCCCTTGAGATTGGGAACAAGACATGGTTGTCCACTTTCACTGCTCTTATTCAACATAGTACTGGAAGTCCTAGCCACAGTAATCAAACAAGAAAGAGAAATAAAAGACATCCAAATTGAAAAGGAAGAAGTAAAACTGTCACTATTTGCAGATTACATGATACTGTATATAAAAACCCTAAAGATTCTAACAAAAAACTACTGGAACTAATAAATGAATTCAGGAAAGTAGCAGGGTACAAAATAAATATCCAGAAATCAGTTGCATTTATATAAACCAATAATGAACCATCAGAAAGGGAAACTAAGAAAACAATCCCATTTATAATTGTATCAAAAAAGAAACCCACCTAGGAGTAAATTTAACCAAGGATATAAAAGACCTTACTCAGAAAATCGTAAGACACTGAAGTTGTTTTATAATTCAAAAAAATTGAAGAAGCTACATAAAGTGAAGCACATACCCTGTTCATGGATAAGAAGAATTAACATCATTAAAATGTCCATACTAACCAAAGCAATCTATAGGTTCAACACAATTACTGTCAATATACCAATGGCATACTTACAGAATTAGAAGAAATATTCCAGAAATATATATGGGACCACAAAAGACCCAAAATAGCTACAGGAATCTTGAAAAAGAAGAACAAAGATGGAGGAATCATGCTATCTGCTATCAAACTATACTATAAGGTAATCAAAATGGCATGGTACTTGTATAAAAACAGACATACAAATCAATGGAACAGAATAGAAATCCCAGGGATAAACCCATACCTTTATGGTCAATTAATATTTGAGAGAGAAAAAAAAATGGCCCAAAGGAAAGAACAGATCAAAGCTCCAGAAAAAATACAAGTAAGTGACAAAGAGATAGCCAACCTGTCAGATGCACAGTTCAAAACACTGGTAATCAGGATGCTCACAGAATTGGTTGAATATGGTCACAAATTAGATGAAAAAATGAAGGCTATGCTAAGTGAAATAAAGGAAAATGTACAGAGAACCAACAGTGATGGGAAGGAGACTGGGACTCAAATCAATGGTGTGGACCAGAAGGAAGAAAGAAATATTCAGCCAGAAAAGAATGAAGAAACAAAAATTCAAAAAAAATGAGGAGAGGCTTAGGAACCTCCAGGGCATCTATAAACATTCCAACATCCCAATTATAGGGGTGCCAGAAGGAGAAGAGGAAGAGCAAGAAATTAAAGACTTATTTGAACAAATAATTAAGGAGAACCTCCCCAATCTAGCCAAGGAAATAGACTTCCAGGAAGTCCAGGAAGCTCAGAGAGTCCCAAAGAAGTTGGACTCGAAGAGGAACACACCAAGGCACATCATAATTACATTACCTAAGATTAAAGATAAGGAGAGAATCTGCCCTGGCTGGAGTAGCTCAGCGGATTGAGCGCGGGCTGCGAATCAGGCATCGCAGGTTCAATTCCCAGTCAGGGCATATGCCTAGGTTGCAGGCCATGTCCCCCAGCAACTGCACATTGATGTTTCTCTCTCTCTCTCTCCCTCTCCCTTCCCTCTCTAAAAATAAATAAATAAAATCTTTTAAAAATTTATAAAAAAGATAAGGAGAGAATCTTAAAAGCAGCAAGTCAAAAGGAGAGAGTTACCTACAAAGGAGTTCCCATCAGACTGTTAGTTGATTTCTCAAAAGAGACCCTACAGGCAAGAAGGGGCTGGAAAGAAGTATTCAAAGTCATGAAAGGCAAGAACCTACATCCAAGATTGCTCTATCCAACAAAGCTTTCATTTAGAATGGAAGGGCAGATAAAGTGCTTCTCAGACAAGGTCAAGTTAAAGGAGTTCATCATCACCAGGCCCTTATTATATGAAATGTTAAAGGAACTTATCTAAGAAAAAGAAGATAAAAAACATGAACAGCAAAATCACAACAAACTCACAGTTATTAACAACCACACCTAAAACAAAAATAAAAACAAACTAAGCAAACTACTAGAACGGGAACAGAATCATAGAAATGGAGATCACATGGAGGGTTATCAGCAAGGGAGTGGGTGGGGAGAGAGGAAGAAAAGGTACAGAGAATAAGTAGCATAAGTGGTAGGTAGAAGATAGACAGGGGGAGGTTAAGAGTAGTATAGGAAATGTAGAAGCCAAAGAACTTACATGTATGACCCATGGACATGAACCAAAGAGGGGAGAATGCTGTTGGGAGGGGGTGTACAGAGTGGAGGGGAATGTAGAGGGAAATGGGACAACTGTGATAGTATAATCAATACAATATATTTAAAAAATGAAATAAAATACTCTGTCCCATACAAAAAAAAAGATAAAAAATATTTGACAACACAGACAAGAAAATACAATGGGATAAAGAAAGTCTATTCAGTAAATGGTATTGGGAAAATTGGACAGATATGTGAAAAAAATAAAATCAGACCACCTTGTTACACCATACATAAAAATAAACTCAAAATAAAGACTTAAATGCGAGACTCAAAACCATAAAAATTGTAAAAGAAAAAAATCCTAGAAGAAAACATAGGCAATAAAATCATAGATCTTTCTTGCAGCAATATCTTTTTTCTGATATATCTCCTCAGGCAAGGAAAACAAAAGAAAAAATAAACAAATGGGACTACATCAAACTAAAAAGTTTTTTGTACAGCAAAGTAAACCATCAACAAAATAAAAAGACAACCCACTAAATATATGGGAGAATATATTCAGCAATGATACATCTGAAAAGGGGTTAATATCCAAAATTTATAAAGAACTACAACTCAAAATCAAACAAGCCAACAAAAAACCCAATTTTAAAAATGAGCAAAGGACCTGAATAGACACTTCCCCAAAGAGCACATACAGATGGCCATAGACATATGAAAAGTTGCTCAAAATTGCTAATCATCAGAGAAATACATATTGAAAACCACAGCAAGATACCTCACACCTGTCAGAATGGCTACCATCAATTAACCAACAAACAACAAGTGCTGGAGAGAATGTGGAGAAAAGGAAATCCCTGTGCACTGCTGGTAGGAATGAACACTGGTGCAGCCACTGTGGAAAACAGTATGGAGTTCCCTCAGGTAATCAAAAATGAAACTGCTGCAAGATCCAGCAATTCCACTTCTGGGAATATATCTAAGGAAAACTGAAACACTGATTCAAAAGAATATATGCACCCCTATGTTCATTGCAATAACAGCTCAGATTTAAAAGCCACCCAATTGCCCATCAATAGATGAGTGGATAAAAAAGCAGTGGTACATTTACACAGTGAAGTACTGTTTGGCCATAAAAAAAAAGGAAATCTTACCTTTTGCAACAGCATGGATAGAACTGGAGAGCATTATGCTAAGTGAAATAAGCCACTCAGAGAAAGATATGTACCATATGATTTCACTTATATGTAGAATCTAATGAACAAAATAAACTAACAAGTAAAATAAATAGAAACAGACTTATAGATGCAGAAAACAGACTGACAGCTTTCAGAGTGTTACCAGTACACAGTCTGTTGGGAGCACAGGGGAGACTCTCCCCATCAACCAAGATGGCAGCAGGGAAGGGTCCTTACACTGAGCTCAAGGGAAAGCTAAAAATATCAATGGATAGGATCTAAGCAGGAAAAGCTAGCAATATAATTGGAGAGGATAAAGCCCTTTCATCCTGGTTCCTGATTGGGGGTGGGACCAGGGGAAGGCAAGCACATGTACTATAGAAGTCAAAATAGTTCTGTGGAGTGCTGAACCAAAGAGGCCTGTCAATCTAGTCTGGGAAAAGAAGGGATTGGTTGGGAGGTAGACCTACCCAAACTCAAGAATGTTTGGGAAGTTGATCTGTCATTTTGAGAGAGTACCTGGTCAGTATCACACCCAAGCTAATATAACCTCAGGGAACAAAGAAACTCCTTCTCTTGCTTGTAGATGGCTTGCTCCTGAATTGGATTCACACGGTCCACTCAACTGTTCTTTCCATAAGCCATATGGCTCATAGCCTTCAAGAGGGAGCCTTGTTCTCCATACACAACAGTGAGGTGATTACCAGAGGGAATGGGGGTGGAGGAAGGTAGAAGAAGAAGGGTAAAGGGGGAAATAAATGGTGATGGAAGAAGATGTGAATTGTGTTGGTGATCACACAGTACAATATACAGATTATATACTATGTAATTGTACAACTGAAACATGTATAATTTTATTGACCAATGCCACTCCAATAAATTCAATAAAAATAAAGAAATAAAAATATTTATATATTTACACTATTCTTAGTTATAGACACATGACCTTTAGGCCTCCCATAGGCTGGACCTGGCTTCTGCCCAGCAAGTGGTCTCAGGATTCTAGGAGAGCAAGGTGGCTGTTGCAAGTCTTCCAAAGACTCAAGCTCTGGAATTTACACCATGTTACTTTCTCTGCATTTTATTGACCAAGGCAAGTCACATGCAGTTGTATGCAAGGGATGGATAAGGACCCTATCTCAGTGCCTGGGCATGAAAGGCATTAGTTGAGGGACATTTCAAGCTGTGGTAAGAGATTTTACACAACAGACTGGGAGATATGGAAAGAGGAAGGAAAACCTTGTATGTAGAGACCTAGGAATAACTGGGCTGTTGCTGCAAGTGCACTGGTCACCTTGTACACTGAGCACTCTGGGAAAATAGGGTTTACTTACATGGCTGCAAAGCTCAATCATCACCCATCCTGGGCCACCCTACTCTCCCAACCAGAACAAGGAAAATGCAGGGAGAGTCAAAAAGAGGAGGAAAAGAAATAACCTACTGCACCTCAGTAGGGGCGGAAAGCCATAATGATGTTATAAATCTCCCCTGCAAAGTCCACATATTAACATATCCACATACTGCTCTGTGTGGGCTGTTTCCACTTTCTCTAAAGTAGATATTCTCAAATTCTACTCACTAGGAAGTTCCAGTAGCTCTTAGGTTCTTATAGTTTTTAGGGCAATACTGCCTCTGCTTTGGGCCTGTCCCTTTAAAAATGTTCTGCAGGAATTTATAATTTGTTCATGTTCTTTTATTTTGAAAGAACACCTCTTCATTGATAGTTTTTCAAAAGCTATTCACCATAATTTTCCTTGTAATGAGATGGCGGGCTTGGAGCACTTTGCCCAGCATATTGCGTCATACATATACTGGCAGAATGGGGATGGGGCACTATAAATGTGCACCATTTCACACTGACACGGAAGTGTGTATCTGGTAAGAAAACTGAACTTTCATAGTACTTTGAGTAGTCCTAAAGGACTTCCTGGTAGTAAAAAATGCTGTAACTGCATAATAATCAATGCCACGTTAGCTACTTATTATTTTGTATTAAGATCACATTTGTAAAAAGAAGTCCCACCATGTGCACCACAAAGCCTCCAGTGCCTTGCACCATCCCTAATGCAGGCGAGGACCTTAGTGCATACTTTATAAGTGAAACGTTGACCATCATTATCGTCACCCTCACAGGCAGAGGTGGGAGAATAACACACAGGATCACCATGAAACGCATTGTGACAGGGACGACGCCTGATCCTACCATCTAGACACATTGTTTTGGGGTTCCTATTGCCATTTGTGTGTGTGTGTGTGTGTGTGCATGTGCATGTGCGTGTGCGTGTGCGTGTGTGTGTGTGTGAGAGAGAGAGAGAGAGAGGAGTATTGTAGACAGCCCCAGAATTTGGGTTTAGAAAAAAATGTTCGCAGTCAGCATCCAGTCTTGCCCATCAATACAGCATTCCTCTCGGAGTCCACCAGAGGGATGGCTCCCTGAACTTGTGCGAGTGAGGTGACCCTTTTCTGCACCAGCCCTCTGATTATTTCTTTTTTAAATTTAGTCTATTTTGTTCTTAAAGTTGTAAAAATATTTAATAGAGATCTGCCTCCTATAATTTCTACCTCTGGACCCTATTCTGTGTTTGACACCAGAGAGACCAAACCTATGCTCTTCCACACAACACTCATTCAAGTAATTGAATTTCCCCCATTGTTGAATATATGACAAAAATTGATTGAGTGTTCTAGTGCAAACCCAAAGGAAAAAGTATCTTGAATAATGATATCTCAATATGTGGAAGGTATAGGGACTACACGTCTCATGGTTTTGAACTTTGTGGTTGAAGACGGTGAGAGTTGACAGATTAGGTAGGCATTTGTCAATGTATTAATTACAAACTTTGAAATCCTGGTCAGCAAATGTTCATCACAGTATCTTGCAAATATGATCCAAGTCTTCTCAGCACTGATCTGATGGTGCTTAACCACAGTGCATAGAGAATGGTTTTTCGTTATTTCTGGCTGATGTGGCTCAGTGTGTTAAGCACTGGCTTGTGGATGGAAAGGTTACTAGATTGATTCTTTGTCAGGGTACGTGAGTGTGCTACAGGCCAGGTCCCCAGTGGGGGGGTGTGCAAAAGGTAACCACACATTGATGTTTCTCTCCCTCTCTTTCTCCTTCCTTTGCTTTCTCTCTAAAAATAAATAAAATCTTTTTTAAAAACAAAGAATGGTTTTCATTAGAAACTACTGACATAATAGGGTGAATTTGAAAGGAAAGGTGTTGTGGTACTGCTAAAACTCATGATCTTCCCCTGCACCCCTGCACCCCCGTTTTGTGGACTACCTCCCCGCTGTGTCTGAGCTCCGAAGTGAATTTTGGACTGCTGCAAAGGAACTAGGGTCTTAACAGCATCAGAGGAGCCCAGAGATGGCCACTCCCATTACAGCAAAGGTGAGGATGGTTAAGTGATGTGTTTAAAACCATAAACATAAACCATGAAAACCTGGGGTGAACTGTAATTTGGTGAGTAAAAGAAATTTACAGCTGACTGAAAACTTGAAAAATGGAGTATACTGTGTAGCTGGTGGTCATTGGAAAGAAGAGCAGTCCTTTGGTCGGCCCTTGTTGAGTTTTAGAAAAACAATCTATTATTTTTGGTAGCTTTTTTTCTGAGAATAAAAAATGCACTGGCATCCAAACCATGAAAAATTAAATAAAATACACCCAAAGCAGCACCTCTAAAATCACTGGCCTGCCATCTTCCCCTCCCTTCTGCCACGATGTCTTATTCTGCCTTCCAAAGGTTGTCAGAACACTTGGGAGGCACTGGCGGAGTTCCTTGGTGTCAGTTGCAGATGGTGGATTTCCAGCAGCAGCCAGGTGCAAGGTGCACAGAGTTGTCAATTCCACTCCCTCCGCCGCCCCCTGAACAGTCACACCACTGACTGTTAGGCGTGTCGGGAGCGGTGGAGCGGGTAGGGGGCTGCAGAGGCGCTCCTGGGGGAGAGCCCAGCAAGTTCACGCAGTTCACTTGCCTGTGTGCGCCAGAGGGTGGCACCCCAGGCTCTACCAAGGGGACAGGAGGAAGGGAGAGGGCTGCGAAGAAGAGGAAGCGAAGTTAAATGGTCGGGCTTTGCTCTGTAGCTCACAGCAGCGATTTTGGAGCCCACCCCCACCCCTTTACGGAATAAGTGAGCCTCTGCCAGACTAGGCGCCGCCGAGTTGGAAATTTCTAAGATAAAAAAAGGCTTGCGAGGGTTATTCAAGATCACAGGCGTTGACCCTCCAGGTCTCAGGAAATCCGGCCACTGGGCGTGGTGGTTCTTGGGGGTGGGCGTCCAGCCACTGTGGGTGAGCCAGCATCTGATCTGTTCCTTCCTGTCGGTTTTTGCATTTGCTGGACTCCTGTGACTCGGTGAAGGATACCCTGAGGTTGATCTCTATCTTTGGCATTCCTCACTCCTCCCTGCACGCGCTGAACGCAGGAATCACCAACCCACCGACCGCCAGAGCCTTCTACGCGCAGCGGCAGCCCAGGGCTCTGGAAAGGACGAGCTCTCGGTGGCCCAAGCCCAGACCCGTGTTGTAGCGGAGTGGCGGCAGGGTGGTGGCCCGCCCTCAGCCACCACTAGTCACTTCTCTGACCTTGGAGCAGGAGCGGAGGCCGGTGTGGCGCGCGTGGGCCCTGGAGCCGGGGTCCCGCCGAGAATGGCCAGGTGCGCACCTTGCTGTTGCTAAGGAGCGCATGCATGCGGCACTGCGCCAGGTCCCTGTAGGCCCACCGCCCGCGCAGCCTCTCCGGCCTCCGCGGGATCCCCTGGACTAACTGGGCTCCCTGGGAGCGCGCCCCACGGCCCGGTGCCACCCAAAGTCTTCCGTTGGCAGCGGTGACTGATTCCCAGTGATTTTGAAAAACTGTGGTGCTGAGTGAAAAACAACAACAAAGCACAAAAACCAAACACCCGTAGGCAGAGGTTCAGCTTAGTGAGCAAACGGTCTCCAGTGAGGTAGAGCCTCCGGGGCTCTGAGGAAACCTTGCGGCAGGAAGAGAGCTTGCGCCGGGGGCTGGCTCGGCAAAGCATCAGCTCCGCTGTTCCCCCCAAGACCTGCGGCACCCCGGCCGCAGGGCAGCGCGCAGAAAATGTTTTCACCAATCGCAACTGTATTCTTTTCTCTAGAAGCTCAGATACCGCATTTAATAAAGACATGAAGAGAGGCGAAGGCTCTTCCGAGGCTTGCCTAGGGTAGGGAGGCGGGCTGGGCAATACACGACGTGCACTAAGTGGGTTTAGGAATTTGGAGACACAAGCCTGGCGACGTCAGTGCTACTGGCAAGTGCCGCGGACTTCCCGTGTCAGAGATCCCCGTGGTCCTTTGATCCCAACCAGCCTTCCCGCCCTCCCGCTCCATACGTAGTGGAGGAGGCACCTGTCTGCGCCCTCGGCTTCAGCAAGGGCGCCCTCTGTGACCTGAGCCAAGAGCTCTAGCCCCACGCCCTCCTCACGCTGCTTCTTCTCTAGGTTCCGCTGGTTTCGGGAGGACCTCCGGACGCTGCATCACTTGGAGGGAAGGGCTCGCAGTCACTGGCGCGAGGCCCCTTGTCCCAGCTCCCCGGCACAGCCTGGGTGGCATAAACAGCCGCCTCCAAGCCGATCTCCTGGCTGTTTGCCACCTAAGAGCGCTTAACACCTTAGCGGACAGCGCGGGGGTCCGTGGAGCTGCAGGGGAGGATACCATCCCAGCTTCCTTCTAAGAGTTTCTTTTCTGGCCTCTGCCTGCTTGGCTCAGCTCCACCGAGCACGTGGAGTACCGAGGCTCTGCGGGAGGAGGGGGAGCTCCCAGCCCGCACAGCGGGTTCCAAGGCTAGTTCCCGGTGCCACTCTGAGCAGCTGCTGCGGAGAGTTCGGCTGCGGCCGCCTCCTTGGATACCGAGCAGACGTTCCACGCGACAGTCAGGATAGACCTCTGGCCTCTACATCCAGACCCCTTTCCTTTCCCTCCCGCAGCGAAGTTCACCCGCCACACTCACCCCACAAAGAACACCTTGCCCTTTGCTCAGGACTCACTGAAGGATGCGCTGAGACTTTAATCTGGGGCTGTGCTGTCATGTGGCCCTTCTATATCTGCTTACACACAAAAACTGACAGAGCTGGCCAGATGGTGTGACAGCACCGAGTGGTACCAGCAGTGCTGGGGGTGAAAGTGGACCTCTGTTCTTGAGAGGGCAAAGAAAGATTTCAGAACCAAGAACTCAAATTACAAAAGTTTATTTAGAAAGTTACAGAGGTAGTAGAAGTGAGCCAACTGGTGTGCATAGGCTCAGGAAACGAGTTATAGAAGCAAAAAAAGGCCCTTGGGGCCCTGGCTCAGCTCAGTTAGAGTGTGTCCCCATGCGCAAGGTTGCGGGTTCAATCTCCCTCAGGGCACATACGAGAATCAGCCAATGAATGCATAAATAGGTGGAACAACAAATCAGTGTGTCTCTCTCTCAACACCATACACACACACACACACACACACACACACACACACACCTACACACACACACACACCCTTGGAATATATATATATAGCCCTTGGAGCTTAGAAGAGGAAAAGGCAAAGGTAATAGGCCTTGAGGGAAGAGTAGGGGCGTGGGAAGGGGTCATACTTGCTCCCCACAGGGAGAGAAGGCTGGGAGTTTAGGGGAGGTCTTAGGGGAAGATCTCAACAGAATATTCATCAGCTTTATGCTGATACACCAAAATGATACCTATGCCCCTGACTTCATCAGTCCTTGAGTGTGGCTGGCACAGATGGCACTAACTGGATTTTTGTTATCTGCCTCCCTGAGCAGGGTGATTTAAGCTATTTACCCTCTGGTTAGGGAGGAGAAGTGTAAGCCATTTATTCTTAAGTGACCTTGGTTAGGGAAGATAGAATTTTGCAATTTACTAGATGGCTGTAAACTTCTTGGCAGTTTAACTATCCATCTGTTTCCATATTCTGCTTGTCCTGGTTTACATGTCTCATGAGGACTCTCACTTCTGTGTTGAGGGGTTCAGACTAGGGTGGTCCCTAAACTGTGTTTCTTTAATCCATCTAGACCTGACACTGCAGAGTGAGATGTCCGTGCTCCCTAATGACATTGCCCCCACTCCAGAGCTGCGATTTCTCAAAGCACAGGAAGAGGTGGAGGGGGCGGGTACAGGACAGCACTGGGAAGACAGGTGGGGACCTGGCCAGAGAAGCACCAGAGACTTTCGGGAAAGAGAGGGAGTGTTGCCAAAGATTCCAAGGAGGAGAGGCATGCAGGACCAAGGGGCAAAAGTGCTGCACTCCCCACAGTGCTCTCCATGCACACTCAAACCCACGGCTGCGTGCACTGGCCTCAAAACACAATTCCCTGAGCCCCCAAATCTTCAGTATCCCAGCTCAGTGGAGGCACTACCCTCTCTCCCACATGCTGGTCCTGGCTCTTCTCAATCCATTTTTTAAAATTATATTTTATTGATTATGCTATTATAGTTGTCCCAATTTCCCCCCCTTTGCCCCTCTCCACCCAGCATCCCTCACTACCTCAGGCAATCCCCACACCATTGTCCATGTCCATGTGTCACGCATATAAGTTCTTTGGCTGCTCCATTTCCTATGCTGTACTTTACATCCCCATGTCTATTTTGCAACTACCAATTTGTGCTTCTTAATCTCTTCTTCACCTTCTTGCCCATCTACCCAACCCCCCTCCCATCTGGCAACCATCAAAACATTCTCTGATTTGATGTATTATGTTTTATGTATACAGAAACAGTATATGATTCTGCTTCTGTTCTGCTTGATTGGTTATTTTATTTTTTAGATTCACTTGTCGATAGATATTGCCATATTATTGTTCATATTTTTGATCTTCTTAAAGAAGATACTTTAACATTTCATAAAATACTGGTTTGGTTGTGGTCAACTTCTTTAGCTTTTTGTTGTCTGGGAAACTCTTTATCTGTCCTTCAATTCTAACTGATAACTTTGTTGGGTAATCTTAGTTGTAGGTCCTTGTTTTTCATCACTTTGAATATTTATTGCCCATCCTTTCTAGCCTGCAAAGTTTCTGTTGAGAAATCAGCTGACAATCTTATGGGAGTTCCCTTGCAGATAACTGATTTTCTCTTGCTGCTTTTAAAATTCTCTCTTTGTCTTTAACCTTTGTCATTTTAATTATGATGTGTCTTGGTGTGGGCCTCTTTGTGTTCATCCTGTTTGAGACTCTGTGAGCTTCCTGGACTTGTATATCTATTTCCTTCACCAAGTTAGAGAAGTTTTCTGTCAATGTTTTTTCAAATGGTTTCCAAATACTTGCCCTCTCTTGTAACTGGGCAGCCTGGGGTCTGGCCATTTGATGCCATGGATAAGCATAACATGAAGATTTGTGGTAAAGGAAAGAAGTTTTCATGAACATGGCATCCACTGTTTGGTGGTGGGGGGTGGGTTGAGAGCATTCCTGTTTTAAGCCAATCTTTCCCACCAAGCATAGAAATTTCCATGTTCCCAAGAGGACTGAAATTCAAATCCATATCCTGAAGCTTCCCATTATTGTTTATCTGTCCTTTTGGAGTTCATGGTGTCTACACAAATGGGTCTCCATATTTAGGCTTTTTCTTTTTGGGGGTGTGCATATGTGGATTCCAGAGTCACCACTGTCTCACAGCAGATTTTTCTCACCTGCAGGGTTTGTGGTGCACTGCCAGATCAATCTGGACAGTTGTGGAGGGGAAGCTCTACTTGTGAGGCCCCAACACCCAAGGCTGCCTGGGCCCCTGGGGCCAAGGAACATTCCCAGCACATGCCTCCATGTGCTGTTCCCAGCCTCCCTGCACTGCTCTTAGAGCAAAAAAAATGGAAGCACTCCAGGACCCATGTGGTGTGTCACCCAGTATCCCAAGGGCAGGCACCCAGCAAGGCACACATCCTAGCATGGGCCTTCACCTTTGCACCTGACTCCAATCTGTGTGAAGCTTAAGCCCCAAGTGGACCCCCCATCTGTGGGTCACCAAACAGGGGCACAAGGCAAGGAAGAGCAAGACTTCTGCATGTGTTCTGTTTCGAAGTTCCCTCCCCAAATCCCACATGCTGTGGGAGTGTCCATCTATTCAACTAATGTGGGCCAATGTTGGCCATGTTTTCCACAGTTGTCTTTGCCCCTCTTCCAACTGCCATCTTGTGGAAAGGGGCAGAAGTTACCCAGTTGTGCACAAGCCTCTCTGCCTCAGTTGGGCACCTGGCCCCTGCTGTGGCTTGCTGACCTCCACCATATATGTGTGTTTTGACATTTTCGGCCCCATGCAGCCCCAGTATAAGCTCTCTCTGGCTGTGTCACGAGCTGCTCAGCTACCAGTGCTGCACACGCTGACTGTTTACTGTTGCCTCAAGCAGCAGCCTCCTCCTGCAGACCCTTCTCTGCTGGGTCACTCTGCTTCTTTGTTGGGGCAACACATGCTGGTTTGTTTGAAATTGCCTCCTCTGAGGCAACAGCCATGCTGTTTTGATTACTATGGCCTTATAGTATAGGGCATGAGGTGGCATGAGCACTTTCTGCAGTAATGACAATCCCTTGTGTCTTAGTAAGTTGATGGCTACATTGGTGTCTGTTATAGATTGAATGCCGTGTCCCTGAAATTCATATGTGGAAGCCCTAATCCCCACATGATGGTGTTTGGAGGTGGAAACTTTGGGAGGTAATTTGGTGTAGATGAGGTCATAAGGGTGGGGACTTTGTGACAGGACCAGTGCTTTATAAGAAGAGGAGGGGAAGAGACACCAGAGCTCACTCTCTCCTCCGAATGAGGACAGAGCAGGAAGGCAGGGTCTGTAAACCAGAAAGAGAAATGGCACCCTGATCATAGTCTCCCAGCCTCCAGACCTGTGAGAAATAAATGTCTGCTGTTTAAGCCTCCCAACTTATGGTATTTTCTCATAGCAGCCCAAATTGGCTAATAAAGTATCTGACATAGATAAATTATTTGTAAGCTGTGCACTTAAAATGATTGTACTCTATGCACTTAACCTTAAGTCTGTGTTATACTTCAAATAAAACACACACACACACACACACACACACACGACATCACTTCCAATAGTCCATCCTTTCCTATACTTGACTCACCACCATTTATCTGATACTTGGCACCAAAACCAGAGTCCATAAAATACGTGTTGAGTGAACCAATGACCCATGATGCTTGTCTCCTGAATATATTCTTTTTATCTGTATATGGGTTTGTCTCCTGGACCATGAGACATGAGCTCTATAAAGCCCAGGATTATTTCATCTTGCTTACTGAACACTATCCATATGGCAAGGGTTAGTCAAAATTAGATGAGTTAAAAAATGCAATAAATTAGAATGTGCAAACCTTGGATTGACTCTGACCATCTAGTGAAAACTGGATCTCTCTTACTTTTAGAATGAGCAGTGGTTCAAACTTTGACAAGAGATGGATAAATATGCATGCTCCTGACATCCAGTGTTCCAGAAATGAGCTTAAGATGTTCAATATCCCAGCTGTACCTGATAAGGTCCATCTTAGGTCTGAGATTTGCAGGTATGTCCATAGACTGAGAAAAGATAGGAAACACATGTATATATATGTCAGTGCATGCTGGGGTGAATGGAGCATGAGTGTGTATGTATGTGTAGGTAGGGGCAGATATGTGTGCTCAGATGTTTGTGCACCTGAGTGTGTTTGTATACCTTTGCAGGAGTGTGTGTAAGTAAAAGCTGGCAGGAGAAAGAGAGTTGTTCTAACCACGCATTCTGTTTCAAGAAGGAGAGAGTATTTGGAAGGTGTGACTCCAGCTGACATAACTTAATTGGGTCACATTCTCATTTCACTCCCAGAATGTAGTACAGTTTTTGACATGTGGTAACCACCCAGGAAATTTTACTCACAAATGACATCCAAGTGATTATTCTAACAAGTAACCTTACTAAGTTCAAGTTCAGCTCTGGTTGTTTTCTCTTAAGCAAATTGCCTAAGCTTGTTACCTTTCTCTTTTTGGGCCAGGATAAAAGGTATTAATCCTGCCATAAAATTAGAATGGAGATCCAAGATGATGGAGGAATAAGTGGAAGCTTCGCTAACCTCCTCTCAGGGCCAGTCTGGAAATACAGCTAAGTTCTAGAGAAATCATCTTTTTTTTCTTGGAAAACTTTTACTTCCTTTTTAAAAAATATATCTTATTGAGCCCCGGCTGGTATAACTCAGTGGATTGAGCACGGACTGTGAACCAAAGAGTCACCAGTTCCATTCCCAGTCAGGACACATGCCTGGGTTGCAGGCTAGGTCCCCAGTGGGGGCCATGTGAGAGGCAACCACACATTGATGTCCCTCTCCCTATCTTTTTCCCTCCCTTCCCCTCTCTCTAAAAATAAATAAATGAATAAAAACCTTTAAAAATATATTTTATTGATTAGCTATTACAGTTGTCCCATTTCTCCTCCTTATTCCCTTTTGCCCTGTGTACCCCCCTCTCACCTGCATTCCCCCTCTTTATTTCATGTCCATGGGTCATACATATAAATCCTTTGACTTCTATATTTCTTATACTATTCTTAACCTTCCCCTGTCTATTTTCTACATACCATCTATGCTACTTATTCTCTGTACCTTTTCCCTCTCTCTCCCCTTCCACCTCCCCCACTGATAACCCTCCATGTGATCTCCATTTCTGTGTTTCTGTCCCTGTTCTAGTTCTTTGCTTTGTTTTTGTTTCAGGTTCAGTTATTAATAACTGTGAGTTTGTTGTCATTTTACTGTTTGTATTTTTTATCTTCTTTTTCTTAGATAAGCCCTTTAACATTTCATAAAATAAGGGCTTGGTAATGATGAACTCCTTTAACTTGACCTTATCTGGGAAGCACTTTATCTGCCCTTTGATTCTAAATGATAGCTTTGCTAGATAGAGCAATCTTGGATGTAGGTCCTTGCCTTTCAGGACTTGGAATACTTCTTTCCAGCCCCTTCTTGCCTATAAGGTCTCTTTTGAGAAATCAACTGATTGTCTTATGGGCACTCCTTTGTAGGTAACTGTCTCCTTTTCTCTTGTTGCTTTTAAGATTCTCTCCTTATCTTTAATCTTGGGTAATGTAATTATGATGTGCCTTGGTGTGTTCCTAATGAGGTCCAACTTCTTTGGAACTCTCTAGAGAAGTCATGTTAAATAACCAACTGGACACTAGCTGGAAAGAAGCTTTGTAATCACAGACAGACAAAGAAAACACTTCACCACAACATGACTGGTATGAAGCACAGAGGAGACATGAGAGGGCTGGCTGACCTCCCAGGGGTGGCAGCCGAAGTGCCAGAGTGATATTTCAGCAACTGGGGGGCTCCCCTCTGAGAAGTGTGAGGTCTAAACCCCAAGCTGGGCTCCCCAGCCTACAGCACCAGAGCTGGAAAGGAACCCAAATAACATTCAGCTGTGAAAAGCAGCAGGGTTTTTGTCAGCCAAAGAGAGATGGCTGGAGTTGCAGAGAGCCTCTTAAAGGTCCAAACCACAATTTTGTTTGCAGCCACTTACCCTGGGTGCCAGTGGAGGGAGGGCAGAGTGGACTAGAGACACTTTAGGAGAGTCTGGGGTTGGTGGCTCTGGGGAGAGAACTGAGGGAACAGCCACCACGATCCCAGTGCTGAGTCATTCCCCATACTGCAGAAGCCATCTCTCTCAGGATCAGCACTCCTCTCTGAATGGTGTCAGCCTAAGGGGATACAATGGTCCCACCAACAGGAGTTACTCTGTGGTGCTTAAGCCAGATTGCTGATTACAGATTGATTAGATTAACAACCAATCAGTTTAGTGCATGATTCATTTAACATCTGAGAGGAAAAATACAAAGCAACAGCCAAAATGGGGAGACAAGGAAACAGACCTCAAATGAAAGAAAAAGAGAATTTTCCAGAATAGCTAGATGAAATGGAGGTAACCAATTTATCAGATAGAGTTTGGAGTAATGATTATAAGGATATTCAACAACATGAAAAAGACATGGAAACCATAAAAAAGGATCAGTCATAAATAAAGAATGCAATATCTGAGATAAATAACACACTGGAAGGAATAAACAGTAGGTTAGATGAAGCAGAGGATTGAATCAGGGCTTTGGAAGACAAGGTAGAAAAATACAGTCAGGCAGAACAGCAAAAAGAAAAGACAGTTTAAAAGAATGAGGAGAGCTTAAGAAACATCTTGGATAACAAGAAGTGTAACAACATCTCTCATGGGAATACCAGGAGGAGAAGAGAGTGAGCACGGGATTGAGAACATATTTGAAGAAATAATTATCAAAAACTTCTCTAATCTGGTGAAGGAAAAGGTTGCACAAGTCCAGGTAGCTCAGAGAGTCCTAAACAAGTCAGACTCAAAGAGGACTACACAGAGACACATCATAATTAAAATGACAAGGCTTAAAGATAAGGAGAGAACCCTAAAAGCTGCAAAAGAAAAGCAAGTAGCTTCCTACAAGAGAACACCAATTTTTTGGAATCTAATTAGACTCTCACCTGATTACTCATCAGAAACATTTTAGGCCAGAAGGGAGTGGTGTGAAATATTCAAGGTGATGAAAAGCAAGACCTCTAACTAAGACTACTTTACCCAGCAAAGCTGTCATTTAAAATAGAAGAAGAAATAAGGAGCTTCTCAAAATAAAGCTAAAGGAGTCTGTTAACACCAAACCAGTACTGCAACAAATGTACTTGCTTATAAAGGACTTGCTTTAAGAGAAAGAAGAAAAAGAGAAAGAAAAAAATTGGAGGAAAACAGTCTAACAATAAAATTGCAGTACATATGTATCTATCAATAATCACCTTAAATGTAAATGGATTAAATACTCCAACCAAAAGACAGAGGTTAGATGAATGGATAAGAAAATCCATATATATGCTGCCTCCAAGAGACCTATCTCCGATCACAAGATATACACAGACTAAAAGTAAAAGGTTGGAAAAAGATATTTCATGCAAATGGAAAATTAAAAAAAGCTGGGGTAGCAATACTTATATTTGACAAAATAGATTTTAAAACAAAGTAAGAGAAAAGAAAGACTCTATGTAATGATAAAGGGAACAATCCGAAAAGAGGATATAACCCTAGTAAACATTTATGCACCCAACATAGGAGCATCTAGATATATAAAGCAAATGATGATGGACATAAAAGGAGAGATCAACAGAAATACAGTCATAGTTGGGGCTTTTACACCCCATTGACTTCAATGGATAGATGTTCCAGGCAGAAAATCAACAAGGGGACAGCAACCTTAAATGACACACTAGATCAAATGGATTTAATTGATATCTTCAGAGCATTTCACCCCAAAGCAGCAGAATATATATACTTTTCAAGTATACATGGAATGTTTTCTAGCAAAAACCTTCCATGGATGCTAGGACAGAAAACAAGTCTCAATAAATTTAAGATTGAAATCATATCAAGTATCTTCTCCAACAACAATGCTGTGAAATTAGAAATCAGTCACAAGAAGAACAATGAAAAACATACAAAGATGGGGAAGCTAAATAACACATTATTAAACAATGAATGGGTCAACAAGGAGATCAAGGAAGAAATCAAAATATACCTTGAAACAAATGAAAACAAGGACACAACAATCCAAAATCTGTGGGACACTAGGAAAGCAATCCTAAGAGGGAAATTCATAGCATTATAGGCCTATCTCAAAAAAGAAAAGAAAAAGCTCAAATAAACGATCTAACTTCACACATAAAGGAACTTGAAAAAAAAACAACAAATAAAGACTAAAGTGAGCAGAAGGAAGGCAATAATTAAGGTCAGAGTAGAAATAAATGAAACAGACTCTTAAAAATGATACAAAAGATCAATGAATCCAAGAGCTGGTTCTTTGAAAAGATAAGCAAGATTGGCAAACTTTTAACCAGACTCATCGAGAAAAAAACAAAGAAGAAAGGACCCAAATAAATGAAATCAGAAATGAAAGAAGAGAAATAACAACTGACACCAAAGAAATACAAAGGATTGTAAGAAAATGTTATGAACAAATGCTAACAAACTAGACAACCTAGACAAAATGGATAAATTCCTAGAAATATACAATTTTCCAAAAATGAATCAAAATCAGAGAATCTGAATAGACAGACTACACCTAATGAAATTGAAGCAGTAATAAAAAAACTCCCCCAAAACAAAAGCCCTGGATGGCATGGCTTCACAGGTGAATTTCACCAAACATTCTGAGAAGAATTAGCATCTGTGTTTCCCAAACTATTTCATAAAATTCAAGAAGAGGGAAGACTTCCAAACTCATTTTACGAGGCCAGCATTATCCTAATTCCAAAACCAGATGAAGACATTACAAAGAAAGAAAATTATAGGCCAATATCACTGATGAACATTGATGCTAGAATCCTCAACAAAATATTAGCAAACTGAATATACCAATGCACCAAAAAGGTCATACACCATAATCAAGTGGAATTTATTCTGGGAATGCAAGAATGGTCAACATTTGCAAATCAATAAATATGATTCACCACATAAACAAAATGAAGGGGGCAAAAACAAATGATTATA
The DNA here is from genome assembly GCA_004024845.1 of Tonatia bakeri. Classification (NCBI taxonomy): domain Eukaryota; kingdom Metazoa; phylum Chordata; class Mammalia; order Chiroptera; family Phyllostomidae; genus Tonatia; species Tonatia bakeri. The sequence goes on from PVIA01001023.1 coordinate 51,067, forward strand.
TCAATAAATGTAGAAAAAGCTTTTGATTAAGTCTGGCATGATTTATATAAAAACTCTCAGCAAAGTGGGAACAGAGGGAACATATCTAAAGATAAGAAAGGCTATATATGACAAAACCACTACCAGCATTACACTCAATGGACCAAAACTATAAGTGTTCCACTTACCATTGGGAACAAGACAGGGATGTCTGCTTTCACCCCTCTTCTTTGACATGGTACTGGAAATCCTAGCCACAGCAATCAGACAAGAAGAAGTAAAAGGCATCCAAATTGGAAAGGAAGAAGTAAAACTGTCTTTATTTGCAGATGACATGATAAGGTACATAGAGAACCCCAAACATTCCACCAAGAAACTACTAGAATTGACAAATGAATTCAACAAAGTAGCAGGACACAAAATTAACATTCAGAAATCCGTTGCATTTTTATCTGCCAGTAATGAGCTAACAGAAAGAGAAATTAAGAAAACAACCCCATTCATAATTGCTTCAAAAAGAATAAAATACCTATGAATAAACCAAAACCAGGATGTAAAAGACCTTTACTTGGAAAATTATAAGACACTGAGAAAAAAACTGAAGAAGATACAAATAAGTGGAAGCATATACTATGTTGCTGGATAGGACAAATTAATATTAAAATGTCCATTCTACCCAAAAGAATCTATAGATTCAATGCAATTCCTATCAAGCTTCCAATGATGCATTTTCCAAAACCAGAACAAGTATTATGAAATAAATTTCAAAAATTTATGTGGAACCACAAAAGGTCCCACAAAGCAATAGCGATCCTGAGAAAGAAGAACAGAGTTGGAGGAATCACGCTACCTATTATCAAACTATAATACAAGACTATAGTAATCAAAACAGCCTGGTGCTGGCATAAAAACAGACGAATAGATCATTGAAATAGAATAGAGAGTCCAGAAATAAATCCACACCTTTATGGTCAATTAATATTAGACAGAGGGAGCAAGTACATACAATGGGCTAAAGATAGTTTATTCAATAAATGGTGTTGGGAAAATTGTATAGATACATGGAGAAAAATGAAACTAGACCACCTTCTTACACACAAGAATAAATTCAAAATAGATCAAAGACTTAAATATTAGACCCCAAACCATAAAAATCCTAGGAGGAAACATAGGCAACAAAATCTTGGACATTGTTCATAGCAATATTTTATCAGACACATCTCCCCAGGCAAGGGAAACAAAAGAAAAAAATAAACAAATGGTACTACATCAAACTAAAAAGGTTTTGCACAGCAAAGGAAATCATCAGCAAAATTAAAAGATAACACACAGAATGGAAGAACGTATTCATCAATACATCTGATAAGGGGTTAATATTCAAAATTTATAAAGAACTTACAACACCAAAAAAGCAAACAACCCAATTTAAAAATGGACAAAAGATCTGAATAGAGATTTCTCCAAAGAGAACATACACATGGCCAATAGACATATAAAAAAATGCTCAACATCACTAATCATCAGAAAAATGCAAATTAAAACCACATTGAGATACCATCTCACACCTGTCAGAATGACTATCATCAATAAATCAACAACCAACACATGCTGGTGAGGATGTGGAGAAAGGGGAACACTTTTGCACTGTTGGTGGGAATGCAGACTGGGGCAGCCACTGTGGAAAGCAGTATGGAGATACCTCAAAAAATTGAAAGTGAATCTGCCTTTTGACCCAGTGATCCCACTTCTGGGAATATATCCAAAGGAACCCAAAACACTAATGTGAAAGTACATAAACACCCCTATGTTCATTTTAGTATGATTTACAATTCCCAAGATATGGAAGTAGCCCAAGTGTCCATCAATAGATAAGTGGATAAAATAACTATGGGACATTTACACAATGGTATTCTACTAGGGAATAAAGAAGAAAATTTACCCTTTGCAACAGTATGGATGGACCTGGAGAACAGTATGTTAAGTGAAATAAGCCAGTCAAAGAAAGACAAATACCATATGTCTTTCATTCATATATGAAGTCTAATGAACAAACTAAACTAACAAGGAAAATACAGACAGACTCACAGATAGAGAGCTGGATGACAGCTAAGTGGGGAGGTTAGGTAGTGGAAGCATTGAGCAAAAAGGAAAAGGACTCATGGAGATGGACAACAGTGTGGTGAGTGAGGGGAGGGGATATAAGGGGACTAAATGGTAATGGAAACATAACAAAATATACTTTTTAAAGATTGTATTTATTTTTAGAGGGGAAGGGAAGGAGAACATCAATGTGTGTTTAGAAGAGAAGGGAGGGAAACATCAGTGTGTGTTTGTCTCTCACGCACCCCGCCCCCACACTGGGAACCTGGCTCACAACCCAGGCATGTGCCTTAGACTGGGAATAGAACCAGGGACCCTTTAGTTTGCAGGTCAGCACTTAATCCACTGAGCCACACCAGCTGGGGCAAAAAACATTTTTAAAAAGATGTTCCCATTACTGCAGAAAGTGCTCATGCCACCTCATGCCATTGTCCATACTCTATGATAAGTTAACCATTCTTTTGACCTCCATCATCATAGATTAATTTTGCCTCTTTTTGATCTTCATATAAGTGGAATCATCTAATACATAATCTTTTGTGTCTGACATCTTTCACTCCACATATTCTCTGTGAATACTCTCCTTACTGATGCATGTATGAAAAGTTTGTTCTTTTCAACTGCTGTGCAGAAGTCTATTCTGTGTATCAATCATAATTTCTTTTTCCATCCTACTGTTGATGGAATTAGGGTTATTGCTAGTTTAGGACTGTTATCAATAAGGGATTTTGAAGAATAAATAGGAGTTTTCCTGTGGAACTTGATAGGGAAGCCATTAAATAAAATCTACAAATGGCCTGACCCAGGAACAACAAAGCAGTGGATATGGGCTCATTTTGCTTGCAAAGGCACACCTGATGTTGGGCTCTATTTGTGGTGAGGAGTTGAGACATTGATATCCTGGAGCCTCCAGATCTCTATAGGGGTTGAGGGCCCACCCAGATGTTTGTTTGGCTGGCAACAGTCAGCCCAAGAGTACAATGAAGCATAACTGACATCCTCAAGGTCAAAGGGTGAGGCATGGTCTGGATTCTCTCCAGAGATTCTCTTCAAGTGATTCTGTCATTCTCCGACTTCTTCTGCTTCCTTCCAAAAATGATTTAATGTGGGTTCTGTTACATGTTACAAATAGAAAGAAAACAACAGAAAAACAGATTTAAAATGATAAAACCTATTAAGGAGATATAGATTGGAGTTGTGGGGTGGGGAAACTAGTGAGAGTAAGGAGGAGTAAAGCAAATAACTAGGTAATTGCATATTGAACTTCCTGCAAGGCAAGGCAATAAGAGAAATGAGATGATTTCCATAGCTTATTAGTTCTTCAAGAGTACTTGGAGAGGACCCAAGATGGTGGAGGAGTGAGTGGAAGTTACACTAACCTCCTCCCAGGACCAATCTGGAATTACAACTAAATTGTGGAGAAATCATCCAGAACAAACAACTGAACAATAGCAACAGAGAAACCTTATAACCACAGACAGACAGAAGAATCAGATTCAGCAAAATGTGACTGGTAGAGAGTGTGGTAAAGATGTGAGAGGGCTGCGACGGTCACCCAGAGGCAGCAACTGAAGTGCTGGGAGGACACTTAGGCAGCCAGTTGGATCACCCTGAGAAGTGTGGGGTCTAAACCCTAAGCTGGTATCCCCAGCCTAAAGCACAAGAGCCCGAAAAGTACACAGATAATATCCAGCTGTGAAAACTGGCAGGGGTGCTCTCTGCCAGGGACAGATGGGTGGAGACACAAAGGGCTGTTTAAAGGGCTAATGCATAAATTTCCATTTTCAGCCACTTACCCTGGGCTCTGGCAAAGGGCAGGGGCCCAGAATGGACTGGAGACACTTGAGGAGATACTGGGAATGGAGGCTTTGGGGAGAGAACTGAGAGAGTAGCCACCGGGATCCTGGTGCTGAGTCATCCCCCATACTGCAGCAGCCATCTTGTTCGGGCAGACCACTCCCCTTCAAGTGACAGCAGCCTCAGGGGAAGCAATAGACCAGACTCCAGGAGGGACTCTGCCCAGGCCCTGTGGTACTTAAGCCCGACTGCTGAGTGCCGAGTGACCAGATTAATAACTGAAGGAGACAGTTACAGATAGTAGATCTCTGGTAGTCTCAAACAGGCTGCCTAAGGCCAGATGGGGTCACCATCTGACATCACCAGAGGCTGATACAAAAAGAAAAAACAGTTGTAAATACTAGATGCTACTGAGACAAAGTCTGCCATGGTCTTCTCCATGATTTGCAATATTTTCTTTCCTGCATAGCTTTTTAACATTCATTTCTTGTCCTTTAAGTTTTTGTATATTAAGTCACTAGATTTTATATTATAGTTTATTTCAATTCACATGTTTTGCTCCTCCCTTCTCTTACTCCATTTTACCTTCTTTCCTTTTATTATTTTTGTTTTAAATTTTGTTTTCTCTCTTGCTAAAACTTGTTTCCATTCTGCACTCTTACTATTTCTCCCCTGTCCAGCCTCTCAAAACCAATTTTCTTGTCAATGGTCATCTCACATTCTTTTTCTTGCTTTTAAAATACCTGCACTCTCTCTTCACCTTTGTCCATCTTTGCTCTTTGGTTGTGGATAGGGTAGTTGCTGTTGTTTTTTTCCATTTTATCTCTAGTTCTTCACTATTTTTGTGTTTCAAATCTCAAATTTTACTGTTCCCTTCTCCTACTTCTCTTTGGCTCAAATTTTAATTTTCCTCTGTCTTAGCCTATTTTTTCCCCTTTTTCTTTTTCAGTCTGCCCGTTTTTTCTTTTTCTTTTCATCGTAAATTTTAATTTTTCCCTGTCTTAGCCTGGTTTTTGTTCCTCACTCTTAGTATTCCCTCTCCCTCTATCATCTCAAAATTGCCACCCTTTCCTCTATGCACTCCTTAAGCTTGCTTTCTTTCTTTCTTTCTTTCTTTCTTTCTTTCTTTCTTCCTCCCTCTTATTCCCATCCCGCCTATATTAATTTTAGCTCATTTGTAGTTGATAGTGCTGTTGTAGATCTTTTTCTCCAATTTGGTTCCTATTTTTTTTATTATTCATTTACTTTTTTCCTTTTTCTTTCTCTCACTTTTTATTTTATTTTTTAAAATTTCTGTTTAAACCTAATACTATATGCTTCCCTTCTCTTACTCCATTCTGCCTTCTTCATTCCCCTTTTTATTTATGTTGAAAATTTTACTTTCTCTCTTCACATTGCTCTGATTGATTCCCTACTCTATCAGTGCCTCCTCCCTCTGCTCTCTCAAAATCATTTTTCTTTCAGTAGATCACCTGATATTTTCTCTCCTTTCTTATACTAGTCTTAATCTCTTTATACACTTATTAATACTGGTTCATTTGCTGTTGATAATGGGATTGTGGGTGGGAGTTATTTTGTGGGTGTGGTTTTGTTTCCTGGGCTTTGTGGCTTTGTTCTGGCAGCATCTGCACAACAGCATATAAGAAGTGGTGGGTGGAGTAACCCTCAGTCAACAAGCTGAAGGGAAGGACCCACCAAAGAACAATCCAACAACAATAAAAACCCAGTTACATCCATAGAGCCAACATAAGCAGCATAAGGGGCATCCCAAGAGCAACAAGTTCAAGAGATCAAGGAGACTGCATCATTGAATCACACAGGTCTCCTACCATAGAAGTTCACACCACAAAGACAAGGAGTCAAAACAGATCAATTTAAGAAGCAGAAGCAAACAAGAAGTGTCTCCCCTAAAATGGGGAGACAAAGAAACAACCTCCAATTGAAAGGAAAGGAGGACTCCCCAGAAAGAGTGTTAAATGAAACAGAGGCAAGTAAACTATCAGATATTGAATTTAAAAAAATGGTTATAAGAAAGCTCACTGAGTTCAGTGAGAATTACAGAAAAAATACAGAGGAGCTATAAGAAACTTACTATGAACTACATCAGTTTGAAAAAGACATACAAACTATCAATAAGAGCCTGGGGGAAATGAAGAATACAATTTCTGAATTGAAGAACACAGTAGAAGAATCAAAAGCAGGCTAGATGAGGCAGAGGATCGAATCAGAAAGCTGGAGGACAAAGTAGAAAATTCCAAGAATGAGCAAGAAAAGGAAAAATGATTCAAAAAGAACAAAAAGAGGTTAAGGGAACTTCAGGACAACATGAAACATAATAATACCCATATAATGGGGATACCAATTAGGAGCAAGGGATGGAAAACCTGTTTGAAAAAGTAATAATGGAAAACTCCCCTAATCTGATGAGAGAAAAAGCCACACAAATACAGGAAGCACAGAGGGTCCCAATCAAGAGGAACCCAAAGAGGCACACTCCAAGCCACATCATAATTAAAATGGTAAAATTCAAAGACAAAGAGAGAATCTTAAAGGCAGCAAGGGAGAAACGGGAAGAAACATACAAGGGAACTCCAATAAATCTAGCAGCTGACTTCTCAAAAGAAACACTCCAAGCCATAAGGGAATGGCAAGAAATATTCCAAGTAATGAAAAGCAAAGGCCTACAACCAAAACTATTCTACCTAGCAAGGCTCTCATTTAAAATGGAAGATGAAATAAGGAGTTTCCCAGACAAAAGAAGGCTAAAAGAATATACCTTGACCAAACAAGTATTGTAAGATATGCTAAAGGGACTACTTTAAGAAGATGAAGAAAAAGAGTGTGAGAGAGAGGAACACAGGTATGAAGGAAGTAAAATGGCAATGAATAAGTACCTATCAATAATAACCTTAAATGTAAATGGATTAAATGCTCCAATCAAAAGATGTAGGGTATCTGAATGAATGATAAAACATCACCTGCACATATGCTCCCTATAAGAGACCCACTTCAGAAAAAAGACCTACATAGATTGAAGGTGAAGGGTTGGAAAAAATATTCCAAGCAAATGGACAGGAGTAAAAAGCCAGGGTAGCAATACCTATATCAGACAAAATAGACTTCAAAACAAAGGCTAGAAAAAGAAACCCAGAAGGATACTTCATAATACTCAAGGGAAGAATCCATCAAGAAGACATAAACATTGTAAACATATATGCAACCAACACAGGAGCACCCAAATATATAATGAAAATCTTGGAGGACTTCAAGATAGAGATAGCAATACACTTATAGTAGGAGATTTTAATACCCCATTGTCAACAATGGATAGATCTTCCAAACAAATATCAACAAGGATATTGTGGCACTGAACAACACACTAAACGAAATGGACTTAACTGATATATACAAAACCTTTCATCCCAAAGAAGCAAAATACACATTCTTTTCAAATGCACATGGAACATTTTCAAAGATAGACCACATGATAGGGCACAAAACAAGCCTCAACAAATTCAAGAAAATTGAAATCATATCAAGCATTTTCTCAGACCACAAGGGCCTGAAACTAGAAACCAACCTTAAGGAAAAAAACTCAAAAAATTCAAATTCCTGGAGACTGAATAGCATACTATTAAACAATGAATGGGTCAATAATGAGATCAAGGAAGAAACCAAAATGTTTCTGGAAACAAATGAAAATGAAATCACAACATCCCAAAACCTTTGGGACACAGCAAAGGCAGTCCTGACAAAGAAGTTCATAGTAATACAGGACTACCTAAAAAAGATAAAAACATTTCAAATGAACAACCTAACCCTACATCTACAAGAACTGGAGGAACAACAACAAACAAAGCCCAAATCAAGTAGAAGGAAGGAAATAATTAAGATCAGAGCAGAATTAAATGACATAGAGAATAAAAGAGCAATTCAAAGAATCAATAAATCCAGGAGCTGATTCTTTGAAAAGATAAACAAAATTGACAAGCCTTTAACCAGACTCATCAAGAAAAAAAGAGAGAGAGGAGCAAGTGCTATTGTTCCCTCTTGGACCCCACCCCCACAAACAGCGTCACAACCCAGGGACTGGGTTGCCCCATCCTGGTGAACACCTAAGCCTCTGCCCCTTATGCATAACAGGCGTGACCAGACCCCCCCCCCAAAAAAAAAGGCCCAAACAGAAGAACACGCCAAAGCTCCACAGCAAATACAAGTAAGCAGCTAACAGATAGCCAACCTATCAGATGCACAGTTCAAAGCACTGGTGATCAGGATCCTCAACAGATGAAGAATTTGGTTGCAAATTAGATGAAAAAATGAAGGCTATGCTAAGTGAAATGAAGGAAAATGCACAGCGAACCAATAGAGATGGGAAGGAAACTGGGACTCAAATCAATGGAGTGGACCAAAAGGAAGAAAGAAACAACCAAACAGAAAAGAATGAAGAAACAAGAATTCAAAAAAATGAGCAGAGGCTTAGCAACCTCCAGGACATCTTTAAACATTCCAACATCCGAATTATAGGGGTACCAGAAGGAGAAGAGGAAGACCAACAAGTGGAAAAGTTATTTGAACTAATAATAAAGGAGAACTTCCCTAATCTGGCCAAGGAAATAGACTTCCAGGAAGTCCAGGAAGCTCAGAGAGTCCCAAGAAGTTGGACCCAAGGAGGAACACACCAAGGCACATCATAATTACATTATCCAAGATTAAAATGAAGGAGAGAATCCTAGAAGGAGCAAGAGATAAGGAGACAGTAACCTGCAAAGGAGTTCCCATAAGACTGTCAGCTGATTTCTCAAAAGAAATCTTGCAGGCAAGAAGGGGCTGGAAAGAAGTGTTCCAAGTCATGAAAGGCAAGGACCTACATCCCAGATTGCTGTATCCAGCAAAGCTTTCATTTAGACTGGAAGGGCAGATAAAGTGCTTCTTAGATAAGGTCAAGTTAAAGGAGTTCATCATCACCAGGCCCTTATTTTATGAAATGTTAAAGGGGTTTATCTAAGAAAAAGAAGATAAAAAACATGTATAGTAACATGACAGCAAACTCACAATTATTAACAACCACGCCTACAAGAAAACCAAAAACAAACTAAGCAAACAACTAGAACAGAAACAAAACCACAAAAATGGAGATCACATGGAGGGTTAGCAACAGGGGAGTGGGAGGAGGAGAGAGGGGGGAAAGATACAGAGAATAAGTAGCAGAGATGGTAGGTAGAAAACAGACAGGGGGAAGGTAAGGATAGTATGGGAAATGTAGAAGCTAAAGAACTTATGAAACATGGACATGAACTAAAGGGGGGGAATGTGGGTGGAAGAGGGTGTGCAGGGTGGAGGGGAATGTAGGGGGAAATGGGACAACTGTTATAGCATAATCAATAAGACATTTAAAAAAAAAGAAAAACAAAAAGCTAAAAAAAAAGAAAAAGAGAGAGAAGACCCAAATAAATAAAATCAGAGATGAAAGAGTACAGACTACAACTGATACCACAGAAATACAAAGGATTGTAAAAAATTACTATGAACAACCATATGCAAAGAAATTTGAAAACCTGGGTGAAATGAACAAATTTCTAGAAACATAAAATCTTACAAAAGTAAATCAAGAAGCAGAAAGCCTGAACAGACCAATAACAGCTAATGAAATTGAAGCAGTAATTTAAAAACTCCCAGCACATAAAAGCCCTGGACCAGACAGTTTCACCAGACAGTTTCAGGAGAATTTTACAAAACATTTAAGGAAGAGCTAACCCTGATCCTTCTCAAGCTATTTCAAAAAAATCCAAGAAGAGGGAAGATTCCCTAAGTCTTTTTATCATCCAGTATCATCCTAACCCCAAAACCAGATAAACACACAACAAAGAGAGAAAACTATAAGCCAATATTGTTGATGAACATAGAGGCTAAAATCCTCAACAAAATATGGGCAAGCTGCACCCAACAATACATTAGAAAGGTCATACACTGTGATCAACTGGGCTTCATCCCAGGGATGCAAGGATGGTACAATATTTTCAAATCAATAAACATAATACATCACATAAACAAAAGGAAAGACAAAAATCACATGATCATATCAAGAGATGCAGAAAAAGCATTTGATAAGGTACGGCACCCATTTATGATAAAAACACTCAGCAAAGTGGGGATAGAGGGAGTATTCCTCAACATAATAAACACCATATACAAGAAACCTACAGCCAACATCATACTCAGTGAACAAAAACTAAAAGCTTTCCCACTAAGATCAGGAACAAAAGACAGATGTCCACTTTCACCACTTCTATTCAACATAGTATTGGAAGTTCTAGCCATAGCAGTCAGAGAAGAAAAAGAAATAGAAGGCATCCAAATTGGAAAGGAAGAGGTAAAACTTCATGGTTTGCACATGACATGATCATGTACATAGAAAACCCTGTAGACTCCACCAAAAAACTACTCGTTCTAATAGATGAATTGGGCAAAACAGTGGGATACAAAGTCAATATTTAGTAATCAAAGGTATACATTTGGTGTACATTTTTGTACACCAACAATGAAATATCAGAAATAGAAATTGAGGAAAAAATCCCATTTGCTAGAGTAACAAGAAAAATAAAGTACCTAGGAATAAACCTTACCAAGAAGATAAAGGACCTGTACTCAGAAAACTACACAACACTGAAGAAGGAAATTAAGGAAGACACAAATAAATGGAAGCATGTACCATGTTCATGGATTGGAAGAATTAACACCATCAAAATGTTCATACTACCCAAAGCAATTCATAGATTCAATATAATCCCTATTAAAATACTATGGACATATTTCACAGACATAGAACAAACATTTCAAAAATTTATATGGAACCATAAATGACCCCAAATAGTCACAGCAATTTTGAGAAAGAAGAACAAAGTAGGAGGGATCATAATACCTGATATCAAACTATACTACAAGTCCACTGTAATCAATACAATTCAGTACTGTCATGAGAACAGACACATAGAACAATGGAACAGAATAGAGAGCCAAGAAATAAGCCCATAGCTCTATGGTCAATAAATATTTGACAAAGGTGGCAGAAGCATAAAATTGAGTAAAAATAGCTTCTTCAATAGATGGTGTTGGGAGATCTGGACAGCTACATGCAAAAAAATAAAACTTGACCTCTAACTTACCCCATACACAAAAAGACACTCAAGATGTATGAAAGACTCACAAAATCTTTTCTAAATTTTATTTATTTATTTATTTATTTATTTATTTATTTATTTATTTATTTTATTTGACAGAGGGGAAGGGAGAGAGAAAGAGAGGGAAAGAAACATCAATGTGTGATTGCCCCTCACACACTCCCTATTGGGGACTTGGCCTGCTTGTACTCTGACTGGAGATCAAACCAGTAACCCTGCCCTGGCTGGTGTAGCTCAGTGGATTGAGCTCAGGCTGTGAACCAGTCATCACAGGTTCGATTCCCAGTCAGGGCACATGCCTAGGTTGCAGGCCATGGCCCCCAGCAACCGCACATTGATGTTTCTCTCTCTCTCTCCATCCCTCCTTCCCTCTCTAAAAGTAAATAAATAAAATCTTAAAACAAACAAACAAACAAACAAACAGTGACCCTTTGGTTCACAAGATGGTGCTCAATCCACTAAACCACACCAGCCAGGGCATAAAAATTTTTTTTAAGATGGGTAAAAGACTTATGTATAAGTTTTGACACCATAAAAGTCCTAAAGGAGAACATAGACAAGAAAATTACAGATATTCCATGCAGCAATATTTTCACCAATAGGTCCCCCTAGAGCAAGGGACATAAAGGAAAGAATAAACAAATGGGATTACTTCAAATTTAAAAGCTTCTGCACAGCTAAAGAAAACATCAACAAAATAAAAAGGGAACCAACTGTATTGGAAAATATATTTGCCAATGATACCTCAGACAAAGATTTGATCTACATAATATATAAAGAAGTCACATGACTCCACACCAGGAAGGCAAACAATCCAATTAAAAAATGGGCAAAGGACCTGAACAGACACTTCTCCAACCAGGATACACAGAGGGCCCATAGGCATTTGAAAGGATGCTCAACATCACTAGCCATCAGAGAGATGAAAATTAAAATCACAATGAAATACCACTTCACACTGGTCAGAATGCCCATCATGAACAAATCAGCAAACAAGTGCTGATGAGGATGCGGAAAAGGGAACCTGGTGCACTGTTGGTGAGAATGAAGACTTGTGCAGCCACTGTGGAAAACACTGGAATTTCCTCAACAACCTGAAAATGGAACTGCCTTTTGACCTGGCAAGTCTACTGCTGGGTCCATACCCTAAGAATCCTGAAACACCAATTCAAAAGAACCTATGCACCTTAATGTTCATAGCAGCATTATTTACAATAGACAAGTGCTGAAAACAACCGAAGTGCCCAACAAGAAATGAATGGATCAAAAAAAAAAAAACCCAAAACTGTGGTGTATTTACACAATGAAATACTATGCAGCAGAAAGAAAAAAGGAACTCCTACTCTTTGCAACAGCATGGATGGAACTGAAGAGTATTGTGCTAAGTGAAATAAGCCAGGCGGCAAAAGACAAATACCATATGATCTCACCTATATGTGGCATTTAATCAACAAAACAAACAGGTGAGCAAAATAGAACCAGAGGCATGGAAATAAAGAACAAGCTGACAGTGACCAGGTGGAAGTGGGGAGGGGGGTAATGGAGGAAAGAAGGGGAAGTGTCAGGTCAAGGAACTTGTATAAAGGACCCATAGACAAAGAAAACAGTGGGGAGGATTGAATGTAGAAGGTGGATGGTGGGTAGGGCAGGGGAGAGTAATGGGGGAAATGAGGATGACTGTAACTGAACAATAAAAATAAATAAGTATAAATAAAATAAAAGAGTACTTGGAGAAAATAATTGCATAATTCACTAATGTTAATCATTTTTTTCTAGATATTTTTGTCTAAGTCATCTTTCCTAATAAATTCTGTACATCAAATAAATTCTATACAAAGCAAAGCATGGGACACAAGTGGTGTTACATAACAGTTAAGAGTACTGGCCACAAATGCTGATTCCACTGCTGGCTGGTTGTGTGACCTTAGGTAAGTTACTTACTCCTGTGAATCACAGTTTTTCCTTCTTTAACATAGGGTTGAAAATACAAATTCTATGAGGTTATTGTGAGAATAAAATGAGATAGCACAGGGTCTGGCAAGTATTTGGTACTAACTAAATTTTAATAGCACTTCTGAAATGTCTAAAAGACAATTTTAACTTTTCAAAGCACTTTGCTACCTGCATTAATCTATTATAAAACTGGTTCCAGGAGGTTAAGGGACTTAGTGGAGACTACACAGCCAATTTGCAACAGTGGCTGATCTCCTTCCCTTGGTGACTAGGGGTTTAAACAATCCTGAAGGTGTGTATATAGATAAGTCATTAAATTAGCAGGAATAGGCTGCTCAATTTGACAAAAATGTCCCAAATTAATCCTGGATTTTTTTCTCTACAGTGATAGGTGCTCATTTCTCTGTTACTTTTGGCTTGAGGATACGTGAGAATTGAATCTAATTTGGCCTGAAATAGAAAGAGCAAAGAAGTTAGGATTTAAACCCAGACCCTAAATGCCATAGTCCATGCTCATAACCACAGTGCATACTGGTAAGTTCAGCATTTGATCTGGTGATCAGTGTCTCCGCTGGCACTTTTCCTCCAGGTGCTGTCCAGCTACCAATCAACAACCTGGTAGGAGCACCCATTGTTACCATACGTTGGTACAACAGGACCCCTCCAGGTGATGGGTTCCCAAAGGTCCCTTCTCTCTTGATCACCCTCCCTCTGCCCAGCCCTGCCCCCAGTGTCTGGTCTTCCTTCTTCCTACACCTGCATAATCAATGCCAGGGAGGCCTTCTTCCCTGGCTCTGTCACAGTGATTTCACAGTCCTGTGTGGGACTACGGTTGAGCCTCTTCATTCCCTCAGAGGATCTGGAAGCTGAAAAAGCCACACCGATCATGGCAGAGCTTTATGTAGTCAACTAGACACTTATGAAGTGCTGAGTGCCAGACATTGGGGATACAACAGGGATAAGATAGACAAGATTCCTTGCCTCATGAATAATGATAATAATGATAGCTAACATATATTGAGCACTTACTATTCTAGGCTAAGCCTTTATAAGAACTGGTCTTTTAATCCTCACAAAAATCCCACTAGGTAGGTACTATTAGTCTCATTTCAGAAGGAACCTGAGACAAGGAGAGGCTCTAAGTTGTCCAAGGGCACACAACTAGCAAGTGTAGAAGCAAGCCTTGGACTCAGGCAGTTTGCCCGCGGTCCCTGCCCCTTTAACTACTAACTACACCAAACCAATGATTCATCCTTGTGGGATGAATCCTAAAGTAAGTAAGCAAATAAAATAGATATTTGCATTAGTGATAACTACATTCAATGGAGAAAGTGAGATAAAATCAGGGTGATGGGGTAAATCACCCTGATAACCAGGGGTATGTGTGGTATTCTGGACAGGATTGCACACGAAGTTGCCAAAGACCCTCCTCCCCCTTAGCCCAGAGCTTACAGAGGCCTGGGCGGGTGCACTTCTGTGTGCGCCCAGCACTCAGCCTGGTTCAAAGCAGGCAAGAACTGTTAGGAATGGGAGGAAGGGAGGAGGGGAAGGGGCAAGAGAGGGAAGGAGGGATCCCTTGACAGGTGCCTCCACACACGCACCTGCCAGTGTTTGGCCAGCTGTGCTGACTTAGAACGAACTCTACAAAGGAGTCAGGTAGACCGTGGGAGGAATCCTTCACCACCCACCAGCTGCCTAACCTTGAATAAAGTCACTCTCTGATTCTGCATTTTCCTTCCTGGAAGAAAGAATTGGGAGGGAAGGGCGGATAGCAGTATATCACGTGCTGGGCTCTGGACCAAGCCCTGTCACACATTGGGTGCTGTTGCTATCCTCACTTCACACATGAGCAAACTCAGAAGTGAGCCCCAAATCTCACTAGCTACCCAGCATCCTGGTGGCTGAGGTGAATAAGTGACAGACCACCCTCTAGGGACAGCTCAGGAATTTGTGGGGGGTTCTTGGTCACAAGGGAGGCAGAGCAGGACAGACACTCAGTCTTGTCCCATGTCCTGCACACGTTTAACTGTACTGCTAGACATCCATGAAGATAAAAAAATTTACTTACAATGACTGACCTGAGCCTAGAACCTACCCTGTCCAGTGTCATGACAGGAGGAACTATTTACTATTGCACTGAGCAGTAAATCCTCCACTTTGCAAGAACACTTATTTCCTAATCTCTCCACCATAATTTGTCTTGGTGTGTTGTCTTCGTTTAAATTAAGGTTATCACCTGATCTGTTATTATTATCCCAACTCTGTTTTTATTCAAGTGTCCTCCTATCTTCACTTTCATTTCCTGGGTGTTAAAGAACTCATATCATCCAAATCTGGAAAACAAAAGCTACATTTAATTCTGGCTTAGGCCAGGGAGAAATGCAAGCAGAAGTGTTGCTTCTTGTTAAACGTGTAATAACCCAGAGGGCAAGACTGGGTTATTACAGGGCTTGGTAGACACATGGCGTTTAGGCACTCTTGAGTTGGAATAGTGTTCCAAAAAGCTCACAGCCAAGTGGGAAGTGTGAGCAAAGCATTAACACTTGGCCTGAGCTGAGAAGATCCTGTTGCACTGGAAACCACAGAGATAAAAAAATAAAAAGCCTCTTTCCCTGCCCAGGACAGGAGCCTCCGCTAAAGCATGAGTGGGCAACTGAGAGTATGGCCTCTCTGGGGCAACTCCACCCAGGCACATCCTTCAGGCAAGAGAAGACAACTCTACTTTCACTCGTTTTGTATCTGAACTCCTTCCTTTAATTCATATTAAATTGATACAAACATCTGCTTGCTTCATGATGTCTTCTACTTTGGTATATCCATATTTTGAAATACATAATATTATAAAAGCAATTTCCTTTGAGGTCTCCCTCACATTGCAGTGAGGCATTACACCGAATTGTTTGGGAAGTGTGTGTTTAACTCTTACACGGTGCGGTGTACACCGTGCCAGTCACTGTTGCAAGTGCCTTCCATGTGTCATCTCATTTGATCCTCTCACCAACTCTGTGAGGTGACTTCAATTATTATCATCATCCTCATTTTACTTAGGAGAAAACCAAGGCACAGCAATTGGTAAAGGCACAGAGAGGTAAAGCGATTTGTCTGGGGTCACACAGAAAGTAGTGGATCAGGGATTTGAGATTCTCACTCTTAGCCACTCTGCTGGCCTTCATCTCAGGTGAAGGAAATTACCCAGGGACCCCCAGTTCAAGATATTAAGGGGACTTTCCAAGATGTTTCTTGAAAAAAAGTAGCGTTGGATGTGATAGAGATCGGGGGAACCACTGACCTAGCCCATAATATGTTAATGTCCTTTCCCTGTACTCTTCACTCCGTATTCTGCCACCACAGTACTGAATCTGAGCCACAGCTGGGGTGGGAGTGAGGGTCAGTTGTGTGACCATGACCCAATCCCAGAAGGGACATGTGGCAGAGGGCGGGACAGGGGCAGAAGGAGTAGGCCAAGTAAGGCCCTCATGTCTGCTGGCCATGTTCCCAAGGACTGTTTATGCCCAGACCTTGCCTGTTTCCTCCCCCTCCCTGGGGGGCAGGGAATCTCCTCTGTGGAAAACACCCAGCTGGGCGAGCCCCAGTGAGAGGGAGAAGGCTGGGGGGCTGGGACTCACGAGACTCTCTCCACTCTCGTGACTGGTGTTTGCTGGATTGGGTTCTGGGAAAGGGCCAGATTGCATCAGACTGCGCCTGAGGGGCTGGAGCCAGACTGCAGGCTGAGGAAGAGACGTGGCCTTATAAGTCAGATCCAGTAAATTGGGAGGTGCCAGGAAACCAGACGCGAACAAAAATTTAGAAGGCGAGAGAGAGAAAGAGACAGCAAGAGTAAGCCAGACATGATGGCTACCTTCCCCAGAGCAGCCAGCTGGTCCCGGCAGCCCCCAGGCCCACAGGACGAAGACCCCAACCTGGATGAGTACGACCTCTACAGCCTGGCTCATTCTTACCTGGGTGAGGCCTGGCCCTGACACCTTCCTGGTCCTCCCACTTCTGACCCCCATCCCCACCCAGAAACTAGTACCCCCTCTGGATTTTTCCCCACCCCTCACCCTTCCCAACCTGTCCTCTTGACCCCTCATCCACTGAGCACTGTCCTACACAGTCGTGGGCCTCACACATGCCTAGAATGCTGGAGCAACAACAGATCATCTGGGGGACCCTCTTTCCTCAGACAGGGAAATAGAGACTATGACTGCCCCAGGGCTATGTGGTGACAGCCCCCAGCCTCCCTACTCCAACCTGAGCTCTTTCCCGCCTGCACTCCCAACCCTGCCTCTCCTTTGAGGCTTCTCATCATGCCTCCAGCCACCTAATGTGGGTCATCGCCTTGGTTCCCAGGAGTGGGAGGCCGGAAAGGTCGCACCAAGAGAGAAGCTGCTGCCAACACCAACCGCCCCAGCCCTGGTGGGCACGAAAGGAAGCTGGTGACCAAGCTCCAGAATACGGAGCGGAAAAAGCGAGGGGCACGGCTCTGAGACAGAGCTGGAGGTAAGGAGTCAGGGGCCCAGAGAGCCAGTGGAGGTCCCTCTGCCTTGAAAGGACATGACTGGATGCGTGTGGTTGGGTGGAGAGGAGGCATTAGAGAACTAGTGTCTCAACATGGAATGAAATGAGACATAATGGTTGGCTCTGAGTTTCCTAGTGACCAGAGCCAAGGGGGAAATATAGACCCTTTCCTACTAGAGGGGGAAATTAAGGTCCAGAGAGGTTAGGATCTTTCTCTGGAGTCACAGAACAAGTGAGTAGGAAAGGCAGGATTGCCCAGACCTCCAGCCCTTTCACTAACTGCTTTCCTTCCCCAGATGAGGCCAGAGCATGCACACCTGGTGGCAGGACCATGGAGGAATCGGCACCTGGAGCAGCATCCAGGCCTACCTGCCTCCCACTCCATCCCAAGGACTTACCCCACCAGACTGAGGCTCTGAGGGGCCACCAAGGAAGCACCCCCAGCTCCAGAAAAAGGGCAAAATAGGGAGCAAGAGGCAGGGAATGGAGAGGCAATGTCATGAAGGTACCCCCCCAAAAAAGATGCTGAAGAAACCGGAGCTCCCCGGGGTGGCAATGACAATAAAGTACAGCAGCAGCAGCTGTGTGCATTTTTGTCCTCGCTGTAGTTTTGTTTGTATGTGGTTCTGCATGTGTCTGCATGTGCTGGAGCAAACGAGTGTCTTTCGTTGGTGTTTGTATTTGGTTATTTATCTGGGAGCGGGTGTTTCGGACTTTGTAGGGGCCTGTAGAGGTGAGTGCATGTTTGTTTTGGTTTGGTTGGGGCACGCATGTGTTTTGGTGCATACGTTGTTTGTGGTCTCTTCTGGGGTGCAAGAGCATTCCCCTGCTCCTTTTTAATGCTGCTCATGAAACAATCCCCCTCTCCAGCTCATTTTCATCCTGGGATAACAATCTTGTTGATTATTTTGTATTCAGATAAAACCACTTAAGAAAAAAGATTTTATTTATTTATTTATTGGCGGGGGGAGGGAGGAAGAAAGAGAGGGAGAGAAACATTGGTGTGCAAAAGAAACATCAATCAGTTGCTTCTCACATACCCCCAACTGGGGACTAGGCCTGCAACCCAGGCCTGCACCCTGACGAGGAATCCTACTGGCAACTTTTTACTTTGTAGTACAATGCCCAACCAACTGAGCCATGCCAGCTAGGACAAAACCACTTTTTTTAGAAAATGTTATTTATTGGTGACATCTGCAAAATGGAGGAAACTGAGACAAAACATTAAGGATTTACCCCAAGTTCCTCAGGACTCAAATTCAAGGATTCTTATGGTCCTCAAGTGATATGGGACCCTTTGCTCAGGGGGCTACCAGGACAGGGTTCTGGGAGGTTAGCTGAGGAGGACAATTCTTACCTGCTGTTATCAGTCTGAGAACCAGGGTTTTAGAGGAATGAGCAAATAAGAAGAGTGAGTGGAGCTCACAGGCTGTATTACTGAACTAAAACTTTGGGATAGAAAGTTATCTCTGTCACAGAACAGCTCTGAGGGCAAGTACTCCTTGACTAAAATGGCAACTGCACCGTGCCAAGGATTCCAGCTCCTTTAGCTCATGGTCCTGCCACCCTCAATACACAGTTTCCACTTTGAGGCCCAAGCTAGCTGCTCCGGAGCTAGCGGATAGAAAGAGAGCAGGGATGGGACCGGGGAGGCCACACCAATTCATTTTTAAGGCTATAACCTAAAAGTAGAACACAGCACATCTGCTCAGAATTTAGTTACATGGCCACACCCAACTGCAAGAAAGGTTTGGGAAATCTGATATTTAGCTACTTAGCCATGTGTTAGCCAAACTTGGCAAAGGCATGGTTAAAAGAAGCAGGAGAGAGTTAATGAATACTGGATAAAACTAGCAAGAAACATTTTCCACAGACAAACTCAGCATATGTTGGGGGAGAAAACCCCTAGGTCTGGCCCTGAGCGGAGCCTTTTCCTCTTCTCCTGCCCCTCCCATGTGAGCTGTAGGCTACAGAACTTGGGAAGCGATGATTCTGAGGGATCAAGAATACAGACAGAGGAACAAGGCTTCTGCTGGAGCAGTAACAGATGCACAGCCAGCTAAGGCCACCTTGACCTCTGGAATCTCTATCCATTGCCCCCACTGAGTCCAGCCTAAGAACAGTCCTAGGGTCTCTGACTGAACACATTCAAAGGCTCCCAGCCCAGCCAAAGCTGATCCTACTGGAATCACCTGTTTTCTTGAATATCACTAGACAGGGAACTGGCTGCCTTGGAGAGCTGCCTGCTTCCTTCTCAGAGCAATTGAAACCTGACTCTTTCACCTGCCCCTGAACAAGTGTCTGTTTTTCTGATCCTCTCTGTCTGGGATGCCTTTAATTCCATCCATCCCAAAAGGCTCAGCTGAAACGCCTCCTTCTCTTCAGGCTTCCCAGACTTGCCCTCCACCACCACCCATCTCCTCACTTCCACCCCGGCCAGTCGCCTTCTCGATCACATGTGCTCCAGCCTGTGCCCAGAGCCTCACAGTCATCTGCAATACCACTCCTTCAGATTTCCCCTTGAACTCCGCTTTCCACAAGTTGTTTATTCATTCTATTAATGTTTATTGGACTCCTACTATACTACCAGGGCCTGGTTGAAGGCATGCACTGTCCAGAGGGACAAATGGGAGCCTGGTATGATTGGAACCAGACCTTAGGGCCACTTGTTGGCTGTTGAACTCAGGGGGCAAATGGCACAGGGCATTCAAGCCCTCAGCCCAACACAGATCTGGTCTGTCAGCTTCAAAAATCATGGCAACAGCTTCCATATAATGAGCTATTACTCTGTGATAGGTGTTTTATAGACATTGTTTCATTTAATCCTTATAATAACTCAATAGGTGTACTATTATTAATCCCATTTTATAGGCCAGAAAACTGAAGTTCAGAGAAGTCAAGCAACTTGCCCAAAGTCACACAGCTAAAACCTGCAGAAGTTGGAATTTTGAACTCAGGTCTCTGATTTTTTACTCCTGAGCTTTTCCCTTTATACTCCATGCCTGAAAAGAACCATAAATACTGACAATGAGGAATACTTGAAGCTAGTTAATTTCTGGTCAATGACTCCTTCTGAGCCTCAGTTTCCTCACCTGTCAGATGGTGAGACTATCCTCTTCTCTGTCTGCTTCAAAGGAGAAAACAGGCTGGGAAGTGCTCTGTCCCTGATGACTGTGGCCACACCCTGAATACTGGGTCCTTTGATGTTTGCCAGAAGTGCCCACATGCTAACCTCCGCCCCTGGTCTCTAATTGGCCTTTCCTGACCTCGCCCTTCATTGGCACAGTCTATGCCTGGAATGCCATTAAATGGGTGTTCCAGAAACCAGAGAGTTCTTGGAATTAGAGAATGTTTGGTCTGAAAGGATCCCAGGGTTAGAGTATCACTCTTTCAAGGCCTTGGAGGGCACATGGATCAGAGGTCAGAGACTGGCTTAAACTCACATGACGTCTAGAGTCTCAGCAGGACAGGAACCTGCTCCTGACTCCACCCATCCAAATCCTCCCTCTTCTGTTCCACTCCCTCTTCTATACCCTTTCTTTTTCGTTTCCTGGTTACATGTAATATCTGTTTCCCCAATTTCTTGGGTTCCTCCTGAGAATGAGAGAGATGACTGGCTTTTCTTCCCCCTCAGGGGCTTCCGGAAATTTTCCCCTCAGGTTGCCACGATTCATTCAAAGGATTCCCAACTCCTTGCAGAGAACAGGGAAACTCACCACAGGGCTCTGTATTTGCTTCACAAACACCCTGGTCCTCTTCTGCCCACTCCTTTCTCAAAGGCAGATCTCAGATGTCTATTTTTTAAATATCAGATTCACACAAAGTTGATTTTCAGCTAGCAATCCTTATAGATATACTATTCATAGTAATAGTCACAGCTGCCAACACCAGTGACCTGCCGCAGGGTTTTCCCAGCTTCATCTTTCACACAGCTCTTTTGTGGTTTCTGCCCTGTCATTCGAGCTACACCATTATTTATTTAGAATTCTAAAAATTACCTCTACCTCCTTACCTTTTGTACTCACATGTATTTTAAGAGGAAATTACATTACCAACAAAAATGGAAACCAACACTTGTCACAGTTAGAAGATAACTGTAAAAAGAAATGCCTAATTAGAACCTTTTTAAAAGTACATTTTATTGATTATACTATTACAGTTGTCCCATTCTTTCTCTCCTTTATTCCCCTCTGCTGTGCACAACACCCCCGCCTCAACATTCCCCCACTTAGTTCATTTCCATGGTCATACATATAAGTTCTTTGGATTCTCCATTTCCTATTCCATTCTTAACATCCCCCTGTCTAATTCATGCCTACCAATTACGCCTCTTAATCCCTGCACCTTTTCCTCCATTCTCTCCTTCCCCCTCCCAACTGATAACCCTCCAAGTGATCTCTGTATCTGTGATTCTGTTCCTATTCTGGTTGTTTGCTTGGTTAGTTTTTTAGATTCAGTTGTTGATAGTTGTGAATTTGTTGCCATTTGAATGTTCATAGTTTTGACCTTCTTTTTCTTAATAAGTCCCTTTAACATTTCATATAATGAGGCCTTGGTAATGATGACCTCCTTTAGCTTTACCTTGTCTGGGAAGCTCTTTGTTTGCCCTTCAATTCTAAATGATAACTTTGCTGAATAGATTAGTCTAGGTTGTAGGTTCTTGCTTTTCATCACTTTGAATACTTCTTGCCAGTCCCTTCTAGGCTGCAAAGTTTCTTTTGAGAAATCAGCTGGTAGTCTTATGGGAACTCCTTTGTAGGTAATTATCTTCTTTTCTCTTGCTGCTTTTAGGATTCTTTCTTTATCTTTAACCTCTGGCATTTTAATTATGATGTGTCTTGGTGTGGGCCTCTTTGGGTTCAACTTGTTTGGGTCTCTCTGTGCCTCCTAGACTTGTATAGGTATTTCATTTGCCAAATCAGGGAAGTTTTCTTTCATTATTTTTTTTTAAATATGTTTTCAACTTCTTGCTTTTCCTCTTCCCCTTCTGGCATCCCTATGATTTGGATGTTGGTACATTTTGAGATGTCCCAGAGGCTTCTTATTCTATCCTCATTTTTTAAAATTCTTTTTTCTCCTTGATGTTCTGATTAAATGCTTTTCTTCTTCCTTGTATTCCAAACCATTGATCTGATACTCAGTTTCATCCCCTCCACTATTGGTTTCCTGTAGATTTTTCTTTATTTCACTTAATGTAGCCTTCGTTACTGCCTGGGTCTTTTTATGCTGTTGTCATGCTCAGTGAGTTCTCTGAGCAGCCTGATAACCAGTGTTTTGAACTCTGCATGATGGGTCGGTTATTTCCATTTTGTTTCATTCTGTTTCTACAGTTTTTTCTGTTCTTTCAATTCAGTCACACTTCTTTGTCTGCTCAATTTGGCAACCTCCCTGTGTTTGTTCCTGTGTATTAGGTAGAGCTGCTTTGACTCCTTGTCTTAGTAGCATGGCCTATTGTAGAAAAGGCACCTGTAAATTGTGTGGGTCAGAGCCTTCGGTGATCTCCAAGGCAGGGCAATCCGTTTCACTGCTTTGTGGCTCTACTTAGGGGAGGGCTCGGAGAGGGGACAATGCCACTGCCTGGCTCCTGGAGGTTTTCCTGGAGGAAGCTGTCTCCCAGCACTCGTCCTGTTTCCTGGCTCTTCACTTTCTCTCCTTTGCCACTTGTACCTTTCCAGCTGTTGCCTTGGTGCTGTATCCCAGAGGGAGTTGGTCTGTGTAAGTCCTAAGTCCATACATGCCCTTTAAGAGGAGGCTCCTGATAACCTGGCAGTTTCTTCTACCACACCAACACCCACTGGTTTTTACAGCCAGAAGTTATGGGGATTTAACTTCCTGGCATTGGAACCCGGGCCTGTTGGGTGGTGTTGTTTGGGGCTCAGGTACCCCTCCTGATTTTTACCTACCACCTGTGAATATGGGACTGCCCATTCCACCGCCTCTCTGGGCACCACTCCCACAGCTCCATGCCAGCAACTCCCGGGGCTCTGCACCTCTCTGTGTCTCTCCACCTCTCTCCTCATCTCCAACCCTCTTACCTGTCTTGATGAATGTGGCTTCTGTAAATCCTTGGTTGTTGGATTTGTATTCAGTTCAATTTTCTGACAGTTCTGGGTGATATTTGTTTTGCATTCTAGTTGTAATTTTTTCTGTAGTTGTACAAGGAAGCAAAGTGTGTTTACCTATGTCTCCATCTTGACCTGCCTAACTATAACTTTTTAAGTCCACTACCTGTGCACTACCTACAATGACCTTGTGTACAAACAGCCATAGGTGTTTACACTTGAAGAAACACTGATTGTTCATAGGCCAGCACTCTGCCAGGTGCTTTGCAAGCATGGGAGAAAGCTTCATTGTAATCATGCAGAAATTAAAGAAACTATTGAGGCAGGGGTCTGGGGGTGGAGGGATTGAACAAAAAAAGAGAAAAGAGAGAAAGAACTCATGAACATGAACAAGAGTGTGATGATTGCAGAAGAGAGGGGGTGGGTGAAGGTGGAAGAAGGTATAGGGGAATAAATGATGATGGAAAAAATAAAATAAAGTAAATAAAACCAATTAAAAAAAAACAGAAAAAAAAAGAAAATACTGATGCCTGGCTCCACTCCCAGAGATGCTGATTTCATTGGCCTGGGGTATACCCTGGGCATTGAGACTTTGAAAAATGACTGTAACATGCAATGAAGTTTAGGACCGCTGATGTTAGGCTTTTGTCTCATATTATATTCACCAAATATGGTCGCAGCAAGAATTCCCATCCCACATATGCTCCTTACTCTGCGGCCTTGATACCTTCCCACCAAATGGGGGCCATGGGACTGTGACCCTTCCTTTGAAACACAAAAGGACCTTTATGGCCGCCTTGACTGATACAGTATGGCAGAAGTGGTGCTATTGGAAAATGCCGTGACCTCCACCTTTCTCCCTGGGGCTCCTGGAACTCAGCCACCCTGCTGTGCAGAAGTCCAAGATCGTACAGATGGCATGACAACATGGAAAGGATAGATGTTGTTAGCTTTCCAGCCTTCAGCCCAGCTGGGGTCACAAATGAAAGCCATCCTCAACCTTCAGACATGTGAGTGAAGGGACCCTGCAGTGGTTCTAGTCCCAGCTGTCACATCACCTCCAGCAATTGTGTCTTCCCAGATGAGGCTTAAAACACTGTGAAGCAGAGACAAGCTTGTTTCTGAGCCACAGAAATCTTGGGAGCATAACTAAATTGTTGTTTCACAGAACCACACTTGGGGATGGTTTGTTATGAAGCGAGAGTGAATGAAACAGCATCAGAGTCCCTCAGACCTATGTCCACATCCTGTCTGCAAACTTGGCTGGGACCTGGGACAAATTATCATTTACCCCACTTCTTGATTCCCACAGCTGTAAACAGAAGAAGAGCATGCCCACCTCCTGGCATGGTTTTAAGAACAAAAGGAAATTATGTTTTTCAAGCACTTATCAGGGTACCTGAGCCAGAAAAAGAACTTAAGGAGGCAGCAGAGTAGCAATTAACAGCACAGGGTTTGGACCCTGACTCTGTGGGGTCAAGTCCCAGCTCTTTTACTGTATGACCTTTGACCAGTGACCTGACCTTGTTATTGTCGCACAAAATTTTGACCAAAGCCCTGCAGGATAGAAAAGACCTATGTCTTAGGCTCATCACTGTCACAGGGGTAGACCTGGTGTGCTGACACCCATGCTCAAACCTTCTAGAGAGCTCTGTGGCCTTCAGGGAGTGCCAGAGGGGAGCAAGCGAAGAAGAGAAAGAACCCCAGTCCCCCAATCCTTGTGCAAGCAGCCAACCTTGACAAAGGAGACCTCTCCCAGCAGCTAGACCAAGAACCCAGGTAAGCTGTGCACCAGAAGCAAGCACTTCCTTTTCTTGGTAAAACAGGGTTTTCTTTGCTCTGTGATTACAAAAGCAGTTAATGTTGTGGAATTAGAAGATAAGCCCTCCTGACTGGACACACCCTCCTTCCAACTTTTGCAAAAGCTGTAAGTTAGAGAATGCTCATGTCAGCTCTGTGTGAACTTATCCTGTCTCCTTTTTCTAAAGAAAAGATTTAGAGAGTTTTGTCTTGTTTTGTTTTTAACTATTAGAGGAAATAATCATTTATTCATTCAGCAAATACCTGAGCCAGGGAATATTCCAAAAGCTATGGGTACAGTAGTAAACTAGTTCTTTCCTCGTGAGCTTACATTCTAGTGAGGCAGACGAATAAGTACAAATGAACAAAGAAGTAAGAATGTCAGCACAGCTCTGTCAATTTAAAATGCTTTGCTCAGCCCTGGCCTGGTGGCTCTGTTGGAAGGAGCATCATCCCGTACACCAAAATGTTGTGGGTTGATTCCCGGTCAGGGTACATCCTAGGTTTTGGGTTCGATCCAGGGTCAGAGTGTGTACAGGAGGCAACAGATCAATGTTTCTGCCTCACATCAATGCTTCTCTCTCCCCCTCTCTCTCCCTGTCCCTCTTCCTCTCTCTAAAATCAATAAGCATCCTCAGGTGAGGATGAAAAAATTAATAATAAAATAGAAAGTAAAATGCCTTGGTTAAGAGAAGCCTCACTGAGAAGGTAGCATTTAGGCAAAGGCCAGAAGAAAGTTGGGGAGTGATTCATGATGATATTCCTGTTAATTTTCTTAATGGCACATAGTACCATCTGACAAACTATATATGTTACTTATTAATTTATCGTCTAGGGTTAGGAAAGGCAACCACAGGCAGCTGAGAAACCCAAGGCAAAGAGAAGAGCTGAAGGCTGAGTGACCAGAGGCAGAGAGCAGGTTGGGGTGGGCTGTGGGGCTGGACAGGAAGGCCTAAGTGTCCTCTGTTTTGCAGACCCAACACCACCCTTCCCCCGGCCGGCCACTGCTCCCTGAAGCAGATGCACCATCTCCCAGGAGTGTCCTGCAGTTGTCTTGTGGGAAGGCCTCTGTCACCACTTCCTAGCATGGGTCCCTAGTGCCCATGACACAGTTCCTATTCTTGAGTGTGGTATTCCAGGACCTTATCCACCTGCACCTTAGTCTAAGTGACTTTTGGTTCCTCTTCCTCAGGCTAGTACCTGGCATTGCTAAGTACGTGCACAATAAAAATACACGTATGAATGTCAGAAATATTCTTGCTTCACACATCCTTTTTGCTGGGGATATGTCTCCCCTATCTCTACTGGTCAGAATTCTATTGGTTCTGAATAATAACCTGACTTACATAGTGTTGCCTTTTCATTTTTCAGAGTTTCTCCTACCTGGTTATCCAACAGATTTTACCCTCCCAATAACCTCATCAGGCAAATAGAGTCATCATCCCCATTTTACAGATACCAGAACTGAGGCTTGAAAGGAACATGACTTACTAGGAGAGCCATACAGATGTTTTGAGGCTAAGCTGCAGGTGGAGTCCCTAAGCCAGGCCTGTTCAGAGACTCTCTCTCACAGGAAGCTTCCTGACTCCTCACAGGTCGCTCAGCACCTCTTGTTGCAGTCCAGCCTGTGTTAGGGCTGCCTGCTTCCCCTGTGAGTGAAAAGGAAGTGAAGGGGAGTCTATATAAGTTTTCTGCTTCTAATTGGGTTGCTGGATCTCCTCTGCTCTCCTCCTCCAGGACCAGGTTGACAGCTGCATTCTGTGGCTCGAGCCAGCAAAGACAGTAGTGGTCTTGGCCAATCAGCTCTGAGAGAGGGGTCCTGGTGAGCAGAGCCAGTCTACCCACAAGATCTGCCACCTACAGAGGTGAATGAGTATGAGCCAAGATGGGGGCCAAGGAAGTGGATGGGGACCTAACCTCTACCCCAGCTCCTACTCTTGCAACAGGTTCCCTGCCTTCCTCTATCTGTTTGCTCCTGAGTACTTCCTGGTATTTACCGAGAAAGCTTGGAACGCACATTCCCACTCCTGGACAGGTGAGCAATTCTGGAATTGTGGGGAATGGCCATGAGATTCCTGGTAGGGGAATGTTTGGAGGCACTGGGGGCTGGAGACTTCCTGAGTTCCCACTCTAATTTTTCCCTTCTCTTCTCCTCTTCCCTCTCACTGTGTTTCTATTTCCTGCATTCTTCTGATTTGTGCTACTCACTGTACCCATCCTCTTTTGTATAAAGGTAACATGAATAATAATACCTACAACATAGGTTTAAATGAGCCAATTGTTGAAAAGTGCCTGGCACATGTAAGTATTTGATTAGATTTTAGTTGTGATTTTAATTTTATTCCATTCAGTATAAGCTCCATGAATGCAGAACTTTCTGTTGGCTTCATTCGCTCCTGTATCTCTAATGCCTGGAGTAATGCCTGGGACACACCGAGTAGGTGCTCAGCAAATACTGACCAAGATTTTACTCTGCTTCACACTGTTCTTTCTATATGACATGCTCTCTCCACGAGCTGCTTCCTACTATATGATACTATTCTACCTTTATCATATTTTTAAAATCTAGTCTGTGATTTTTGATATTGGAAATCAATTGTGAAAGTGGATCCCAGTAGGAGAAGGAACATGCGATACAAGTGGCAGGAATGCAACTCAAAGTAGCTTAAGTGAGAAAGAAGATTGGCTTGTGAAACTGAACCTTTCAGAATATATTGCTTCAGGAAGAACTGGATCCAGGTGCTCAAAGTAAATAATAAGCAAGATTCTTGTCTCCCTCACTAGCTCTCAGCTCTGCTTTCCCATACATTGGCTCCAGTTCGAGGCAGGGTCTTCGCTCATGGTGGCCCCCACAGGCTCAGGCTCACATCCCACAGCTTAGCAATCCCTGCAGAGAGAAAGCCTCTTTCCTGACAGCCAGTCCAGGGACTGACTCTCAGAGTGTCTCATACCCATCCTTGAACTGTTCACTGTGGCAAAGGAGTCCAGCCTGGGGATGTCAGTCTCTGAGAGAGGGGATGGATAATTCCACAAAGGAAAACCCAGATGCTTTTTAAAAAATATATATGTATAAAGGAAGAATGGGCATGCAGGTGGAAATGACGGATGGCAACTATATCCCAAGTGATGCTCTTCTCCCCTCATCCTCTCCCCCACTGCCCAGTTGACGATCTTTGATGAGCACTTTCCAGTTTCCAGATCATCAGAGCACATGTTTGCATGCTCTCTCTTTCTCTATGAGGTAGATATTGTTATGCCCATTCTCCAGGTGGAGAAATGAAGGCCAAAAGTGACTTGCCAAGGTCTCCTAATGAATTACAAAGTGACCTGTTTTGTCTTATTCTCTCTGGTTTCACATATTTATCCATTCATCTCAGACAGGTGGCTGCCCCTGCAGACAAAGACCATGGATTCCACACCTCTGTATTCAGCCCTTAACTCTGTCTTCCCCTCTCCTACCCAGGTGCAGAAACATGTAAAGAGTGTAAGTTGCTCATACCGACATTGCCAATGAGGCCCAGATGTCTGACGAGGCAGGTGGAGGCTTGCGATCTGGAGAAGACTCCATGGTTTGGGAAGGGCCCAGAGGTGTAGAAAAGTTGAAAGGCTAAGAGACTAACATCTAGATCTAGGGTTGTATACAGGGTCTTAGGGTAGTGGGAATGGGATGGGACAGTCCTCAGAGCTCTGGATGGAAGAAGGCACTGATGAGAGAAGGAGATCTGAAGGAGGGACAAAGCCAGTTATTTAAAGTGCAGAGGGAAGAGTGCTCTAGACAGAGGAAAATAGCAGGTACAAGGAAAGGCCCTTCTTGTGTAGGAGTGTGTCTGGTGCGTCAGTAGGGCAGCTAGGTGGCCAGGCGGGAAACAGAAGAGGTCAGTGGGAGGAATCAAGAGGACCCCTGTAAAGCACCGGGAGGGTTTTGGCTTTTACTCAGAGTGAAATGAGGAGGCATGGGAATAGGTGAATCAGTCCATAACCTGTGCATGGTAGATAGCCTGTGTCTAGTTTTATCACCTATAATACAAGAGAAATACTATAAACTCCTAAGACTGTTTAGAGGATTCAATGAGCTATTTGGGACCCAGGACCAAAATTGAGGCAGGAGGAAGAAGAGTAGGTTGGCAGAAACATGTATGTGGTATATATTCTTTCGTATGAATAAGGTAGTACATAAAAATATAAGCAGCAGGTGTGTCCCATTTCTGGAGACTGACCTGTCTACTCACTGGGGACTTTCACATGCAGTGGGAAGAACAAGCAAGAGACAGGGTGGCCAGAGGTGGCTGACCCTCCATGGAGGCTATCAAGTGAGAGCCCTGGTACTGGAGCAGGGCCCAGTGGCAGCCTTGGGGCTTAGGGCTGCTAAAGGATCTGGTGTGTCTGCCTAAGGCCTGCCTGGCCCTCCCAGACACCTGGCATGGCCTGTCCTAGGGCTCATCCTAGGGTCTACCTTCATTCCAAGTCCTCTTCATAGGGAGGCCTGCTAAAGCATCACATGGCTTGAGAGGCGAGTCTTACCCAGCGGTCCTCAGATCTGTGGCTGTCCATGCATGGCCCAGGGCCCGACTGGCTGGCTCCCTGAGAATTAGTTTCTGACCCAAATTCTGCTCTGATGCACACCTCTGGGCCATTAGGCTCCTTCTGCCTGTGCCCCCCCTTGTATTTACCAATGACACTTAACATTTTTGAGAGCTTCCTTGTGGGTCAGGCCTTGTGCTACTAATAATATTAATAGCTAAAACCTATAGTCTTACCACATGCCAAACCCTGTTCTAAGCACTTTACAAACAATAGCTCATTGAATCCTCTAAACAGTCTTATGAGTTCATATCATTTTCCTCGTGTTATAGATGATAAAACTAGGCACAGAGAGGTTAAGTAACTTGCTTAAGTTCACACAGCTATTTGCCAGGATCCAGCCTTGGTGGGGTCTCAGGGTCCCCAAGGATGCACGGCTCAGGCAAAGCGAATGAAGTGAGACACCGGTGTGGTGCCGCAGGACAGCCAGGCTCTCTGGGCCTGACTGACTCACCGAGAAAAATTAATCTTTATTTTTATAGGGGAGGTTATACAACATTCAATGCATAGTGTAATTATTAAAACAGAAACAGTTACCGTAGAAATAATTTCAAAAAATACAGAAGGTTTTACAGATCAATCATGTTAAACAAAGAAATAACTGAAAAGTACAGGAGGTCCCACAGATCAACCATATTAAACAAAAGGTATTTTGACCAAGAGGGTTATTAATCAGATAGCCAATGAAGCTATACAGGCACAAACTTTCAGGTGCCAATTAGTAACTAGGTGTCTATTAAAATTCTAGGGAATGGTCTAAGTTAAAAGGGTACAAGGGGTGATTTATAGGTTATATAGAAATTAGATATTGTCCATTAAGGTTAGATTTGTCTAAGTTAGGTAACTGGTTTTTCCCTAGGTTTTTTGATTTATACATCTTGGGGGGGGGGGGCATGTTTTGAATTAGTTTCCATGTATTGAGATTATTTCCAGCTAGAACTCTTTGCTTCTTTACACTCCTATCCAGGGTATGGGAGGGGTAGTGGCTCTAATAAATCTTAAGCTTTTAAGTGGTGACTCCTTAAGAAACATTCCTAGCAACAGCTTCCTTCAGCGTTCTGGCAGCTGGTCTGCCCATAGTTTAATTTTGTCCTTAACTTCCCAGGTGGGGGAAGTAGGCAGCATTAGGGTTGTTAGGGATTTCTATTCTGTGGTCAGCAAATCATTTCTCACAGAATCAGAGGCATCGTGCAGACTTTTTGTTATAACACAGGTATCCAAAAATCCCACCACCTATTGCTAGCAGGGACAGGCATTCAGGAGGAGATAGACAGGACATCTGGCCACAGTCGCCTCTGCTATGCAGATGTGTCTCATCTGACCTGATTGTGTCAAGGGTCAGCTGTTGGTCGGCTCCCGACAGCTATTCAGTGGTAGTGCCAAATATCTACATGCACAGTTGTCACAGCAGTCCTGTCCGGCTGGCAGATGAGCCTAGCACAGGGAGGTTTTGTGTCTTGGTGAACGTCACACTGGGAAGTATCAGAGCTGTGAAAGGAGTGTGGTCTGTCTGACCCCCAAATGGGCCCTGGCCTGTGACGCCCTGCATCCTCCCAAGTTTACTTTCACTGATGGGCTGAGAGATGGGCCTCATTTTACAGATGGGAAAACTGAACACAGAGTGTCTGAGCATCTTGCTCAAGAGAGGGCATGTGGGAAAAGGCAGAGCAGAGCTGGGACTCAGCCCGGGACTTTTGATCCCTGGGCTGGTGATTTTCCTCTGTAGCCCTCCTCCTGGGCTTTGAACTCTTCCTTCCTGGCACTCAGCAAATTTGGTCCCCGCCTTCTCCTCCCACCCTGAGCTGCCCAGTCTCCCTACCCTTGCATTTGTGTGGCATTTACATAGAACACCCAGTGATGGCCATCTTGTCAATGGGACATCGCCCCTGCCCCTTCTTTCAGCTCTCCTCGTGGATCCTCCATGGTCTTATAGGGAAAATAGAGGTGAGGCCTTTTCCCTTCCCCAGGGGCCCCCTCCCAGGATCAAAGGTGGGTGGGAGGGAGTAGAAATAAATCCTGCTAAACCCCACATGGGGTGTAAGGTGGGGTGCATGTGGACAACAGGAGACAGATCCAGTAATCAGGAGACTCCAGCCTCATTCACCTCCACTCTCCTGGGAGGGGTCGGGCTGTGCCTAGCCTCAGGGTCTCACACCCTATGTTTGGGAAACTCAGAGGTGTGGCCCCAGCTCCAGTTGAACCTAGCCTTTCCCCTGCCCAACCCCCAGCCTTCCTGCCTTCACCAAAGCCCATCTAAGTTTCACCTAGGGATCAGTTCCAAGCCTCAAAGCTGACAGCATCACAGGGCCCAGGGATTCCCCTCACCAGCCCAACCTGAAAATGGGGGACTCAATTCCAGTCTTCATTCTGTCACCGATCTAGGGGGTGACCTTGAATAAGATTTTCCCCTCCCGGATTCCATCCTGATGTCACATCTGAAGCTTCTAATTTCTGTTTCCTGGGCTCAGGATTCCCACACAACCCCATGGAGTGCCCCACAGGATCAGAGCTGTGTCAGAGCTTGAAAAATAATCAGAAAATTGGTGTACACTTCTTCTCTTTTTAAAAATCATCTAGGTTTTAATTCTCTAAATAATAATAGTGGTAGCATTTGAAAATTGCTATCACTTTTCAATGAGGAAACTGAGGTCCAGGGCAGGCTAGTGACTCACCTGAGGTCACCAGAAGGGTTAGTGGCACACTGTAATCTATGACTTAGAGTTCTTGACTTCCTTTCCCGCAGTTCTCACCCCCACCATGTCTCTCCCATTTCCTGCTGACTGTCCTAGCCCTAGCCTCAACTCATCAGTTAAGATTAACTTGTGGAAACTGAAGCAAGGTAGGCATAGATGAACCCAGACCCACCCTCCAAGGATAAGGACAGAGTCTGGCAGTACACTCACTAGCCCTCTGGCTTCTTGCCAAGGATCTGCTAAGATCATGAGCCCAGGGCCATGCCCAGGTGCCCTCTTTACATCCCTCAGTACCTAGCTGGAGCCTTGGCCAGAGTGGGAGAAGGCTAGCAGAGAGAGCCCAGGGCTCAGGCTGGTCCTAGACCTGCTGCTCCACAGAATTCCAGCCATGAGAAGAACCTCAATGAGGCACTCACGGCACAAGGCAGATTTGTTGGGTGATTTATTACGAACCTGCTATTGTTAGCTACTGGGGATACATCAGAGCACAAAGCAGGCAAAAGTCCCTACCCTTGTGGAATCCATATCCTAGTACATGGAGACAGACCAAAAATAAATGAGAAAATGTTAAATATCTAAAAATAGTATCTAAAATGCTATATAGGAAAAAAGTACAGGAAAGAGAATAGAGAGGGCCAGGGGCAGGGTTGTATTTTTTAGTAGCATGGTCAGTGAAGACCCTATTTGAGAAGGAGACATTTCAGCAGAGATCGTAAGGAGAGAGTAAGCTTTGCTGATTTCTAGAAGAAGGGTGTTCTAGGCAGAAGGAACAGCAAGTGCAAAGGCCTTGAGGCAGGAGCACGCCTGGCATGTTCTAGGAGCAATGAGGCGGTCAGTGTGGCTGGAGTGGTATGAGTGAGGACAGAGTGAGCAAGATAAACAAATGTTAAGAGTCCATTGAAGACAAGCTTTATGGGAGGAAAGGACAAGCCATTCAAGGAAAAAGCTTGTGATAGGGTCTACACAAACAGAGAAGATTCAGGGGTGGGAACTCCAGAGAAGACAGTGAGGGCATTCTATACAGAGACCAGCTTGGGCAAAGGCAAAGAAGTATGAGGTGGCTCATCATGTTCAAGCACGAAGCTCCAGAGGCTGGAGCAGGAATTGAGTGAGAGTGAGGGGCGAGACTAGAGGAGTCAGCTACAGCCAGATCAAGAAGGGCAGAGAAGCAGCAAGGGACAGGAGGTCTCAGGGAACCCTAAGAGAAGGTTGGGAGGGCCAAGAGGCTGTGGCCAGAGAACAGGAGATGGGGTTCAAGGTTTGCAAAGTCAGGAGTGGCTGAGGTCAGGGAGTGAGTGGGATGGACATGCCTCTAGGATGATGGCAAGACTTGGGGGTGTGAGGAAAAACAGCCAGGGCCTATGGCCTCACCATGAGCCTCAGGATGTGCAGCACCCTCCTGCAGGGAGCCCCAGGCACATGGGATGTTGGGAAATGAGCTGCCATCCACCACTTGGGGGCACTGCAAAGGAAACTAGTCTGGGCTAGGCAGGTGCCAGCCACTCTTCCTTTTCCTTCTCCTTCAGCAGTCCTCTTCGATTGCTCTTTTGTTGGTGCTGGTACTTCCCTGGCAGTTGGTCCCTGGCTACCCAGGCAAGGCTGAGGGAGGGGAAGCCCCCTTGGTTTCTGTCTCACGACAGGGACCCAGCAGGGAAACCCCACAGGTCCCAAAAGGAAAGTGGCAGCAATGGGCCTTGGGGAAGACCAAGAAACCCCCATCTTCTCCCTGAAGATGGGAAATCCAGGGTGGGGCTTAGGGTGGGGCTGTGCTGGAAGGGAGATCTGTGGTTGATGAAACTCTGCTAGAGCAGAAACGCCAGGACTATTCTGGGGCCTGGCTGAGCCCTGATCCTGACCTCACACAACCTCAACCTGGTCACAGACTGGGCCTTCACCCTGCTCATCAACTGAGCTCTTATCCCAGCCCAGGTCTGAGCTCTGACCTGAGATGCAGGCTCAGTCAGAATCTTGACCTCAGGCAGAGTTGTGTGCCTGAACTGGACTGTGCCCAACCCTAATTCATCCCAAGCCGAGCCCCCAGGTCACTGATAGCTCTGACCCCAAACACAGAGCCAGGATGTTAGCCCCAGACAAAGCTCTGAGTCCGACCCTACATCATGTACTGATCTTGATTATAGAATGAGCTTTAATTCAAGATTCAATTCTGGTGAAAGACTGGGTTCTTGACCCTGAATAAAACTTAACATCCAGCCCTGACCCTGGCACTGATCCCTGACACTGCCCAGACTAAGGGCCCTCTGCCCCATACAGACCCCCATCTCACCTACCCAGTGAGGCCCAAGTTCCCTTATATTTCCTTCCTCAGCCATCTAGTAAACCAGAAGGGAGTAAGACCCCCAAGTCCCCTCTGGTGGGCAGTCTTTTTACCTGGCCATTCATTTATCTTTACAAGGACATTAGGCCAGTGATGCCACTAGAATGATAATGACAGCAGAGGAAGAGGAGACAATTCAAGTCTCTGGGACCTACCAGCAAATAGAGCAGGGTGGCTCACTAAAGAGTGGGGAATTGAGGGGAAGACTGGACCTGGGAGCTCAGCAGGGGTCAGCAGCTTGGATTGACCGAAACCCCAGCTTCCCGCCATCCCCCACCACACCTCCCACCCCCTCTGGGAAGGGAAATTACATTTCCCCATTTTAGCAAGGGGTGGTAAGGAGGGAAGACTGAGTTAAAGCAAAGCTGAAAGTACAAGCAGGACGGAAAGTGAAACTGGGCACAGCCCCCGTATAAGATGCCCCTGACCCGGGAGATGGCTGATCAAAGAGACTGGGCCCTGCCATGGGCCAGAAGGCAGGCGACCTTGGCTGGCGTGAGTCTGAGGCCAGGGCTCGGGGCAGAGGGGTGGGAGGCTTGGTTGAGACTGGACTGAGGATGGGAGAGCTTGACTGGTGTGGATGGGGGCAAAGGGCTGAGGGGCAACTACTTGGCAGAGACTAGGATATAAGATGCAGCTCACTGGAGGATAGGGACAACACTGGCATGAATGGGGAACAGGGGCTGGACAGACAGGTGGTGGTTCAGCCAGGGCTGGGCAGAGCACGAGACAGTTTGACTGGCTTGAATAAAGGGCAAGAGTGGAGGGCTGGTGGTTGGGCTAGGGCTGGACAGAGGATGGGAAGACTTGACTGGTATGAATGAGGAGAGTTGGACAGATGGGTTGACCAGGAACAGGGCCTGGCACATGAATGGAGGGTTTGGCTGGAGTAAATGAGCAGAGGCCAGTCAGCTTGGCTGAGAACTGGTGCTGGCTAAAGGAACAACAGCCAAGAGTTGGCACAAGTAGGGGTTCTGTGGCCAAGGAGTCAGCAGTCTACCTGGGTCTAGGGTCTGTAGTTTCAGGTTCAGGAAGAGGTCCGATCTACAATTGGTGACTGAAGGACTCAGAGGCTGGAACAAGAGCAGATGGTAGGGGCTGGGTAGGGACCAAGGACTAAAAGATGGGAACAGAACCATCAAAGTCCAGGACCAAGGACCCAGAATTGTCTGCAGAGGTTAGGGAGAAGCCAGGGGAAGGGTCTGGGGCCCCCAGAGCTCCAGCAGAAAGTAGAGGGCTGGTGGAAAATGACACAGCTCAATTCTGAGTGGACAATATCCACCAGGGTCTGGGGCACTGCTCTCCCTCAACACAGAGCTGGGAAGAACCCTACTCCGCCCACAGTCTCAAGGATGCCAGAGTGGCCCCAAGTCAGGGATCCTGGAAGTTAGAGAGCCAGGCATTGGCCACCCCCTCTGGAAGTCCATGGGGAAAGTGGACCTACCCAGAAACTCTCCTTGGTTTTTATTGAG
The DNA here is from genome assembly GCA_004024845.1 of Tonatia bakeri. Lineage (NCBI taxonomy): Eukaryota > Metazoa > Chordata > Mammalia > Chiroptera > Phyllostomidae > Tonatia > Tonatia bakeri. The sequence continues at coordinate 87,538 of PVIA01001023.1, forward strand.
TAGACACTTCAAGGAGCAGAGCCCAGGGGTTAGCGATCAAGAACAGACAGGGAAGGGGATGCAGAGGAGGATGAGCAGGAATAGACTTAGACTTCAGGGCTGTTTTGGTTTGTGTTTCAAGGAGAATTGTGTAACTCAGATGATTGCTAGATTTCCTCTCCCTGAGGGAGAAACCACAGAACACTGCCCTCTTCCCAGAACTCCCGTCCCAATGACCCTCTTCCTCTTGTTCAGGGAACACAGGGCAGAAAGCCTTTTCAGAACTCAGCTTGTCCGATTCCCCCATTTTATAGATGGGAGCTCGAGGCCCAGAAATAAGAGGAGACTTGCTCAAGGGAAGAACCCAAATGAGAAACAGGGGTTCTGCTTCACGTTCTAGGCCCTCCTCTCCCTACTGGCACCCTTTTTTTCTCCCTCACTGTAGAGTTACCCACTTGCCTTGGTAGAGGGAGGACCAATCTATCCTTCTGACTCCCTGGGATAGAGCCTGCAGCATTGCCAGCCACCCCTGGAGTCCTAGTTTGGGCCACCAGAACCACCTGGCCAAGCCTAGGGATCCTTGGTGGAACAGAGTATACCTGCTCCAGGGAAAGTGGCTGCCTCCTCTGAGTTCCCTGGGGAAGCTCACAGGATCTGCATTTGGGCAGATCTGGGATCCAGTCCTGATTCCCTCGCCCTCTGTCTATATACTTTGGCAAGTCAACCTCACGAACCTTATTTTCCTCATCTGCAAAATGGGAAGAATAATAGCACCCAGGCTGCCACATAGAGTTGTGCAGTTAGTTCACTGAAAAAGACACTTGGACAAGGGAGTTTGTGGGGGATTGAAATCCAGACAGAGATCTGCTTGCAAAGGTGGGCACTCTGTGCAAGGCTGTGTTTGCCTAGAGGAAAGGACACTTTCCTTTCAGTAACACAGGGATGCCATACGGTGTCTTCAGTAGCTTCCATCTTATTGGTGGTTTTGAGGGGTCAGTGAGATGAAACACAGCACTTGGCCTGTGTTCTTGAGTTCTTCTCAAGCTCTCCTCTCATTTTGCCTCCCTTCTCTCCTTCTAATCAGGGCTCAGCCTTTTGCTGCTTTCCCTGCTCCTGGTTCGAGCTGGTGTCTGGGGATTCCCGAGGCCCCCAGGGAGGCTGCCCCTGAGCCTGCAGGAGTTGCAGGAGGAGTTCAAGGTCAGCCTGCGTCTTGCCAGGAAGCTGCTCTCCGAGGTTCGGGCCCAGGCCCACCGTTTTGTGAGTTTCCCTAATGCAACTGGCTCTGGGGATGGGCAGATCCCCAAACCCGTCTGGCCCCCACTAACAGACCTTGCCCTACAGGCTGAATCTCACTTGCCAGGAGTGAACCTGGACCTCCTGCCCCTGGGAGGGCAGCTCCCCAATGTTTCCCTAAACTTCCAGGCCTGGCGCAGCCTCTCTGTGAGTGAGGGACTGGTGGGGTGGGGCAGGGAGCTAGCAATAAGGCTAGGCTGGGTGGTTAGAAATGAACTGAGGGATTGAAATGAAGATGGATTTGGGAATAAATTGAAGGACAGATGGATATAAATAAATTGAGGCTGATATGTCATTGGATATAAAGATGAAGCTGAATAAAGAAATGGAGTTAGGAAGGAGGTAAAAGTGAAGTGGGCATGGATAAAGAGGCAGGTATGGGAACAGAATGAGATCAGGACTAGAAATCAGAATGTCTGGGCATAGGAAGAAGGTTGGGGATGAAAGTGAAAATAAAGGAGAGGATGGAGAAGGGGTGGGGATTACTGGTGAGGATGGAAATGGAACGGGGTGGGGATGGAGTTGGAGAAGAGACAGATGATGAGAATGGAGCTAGACATATGGACAAGGGATGGAACTGGGATTAGGAATAGGGATAAGGATAGGAAAGAGGTTGGAGACTGGCTGAAAACAAGTGAAGAGATGGAGATGGGATGGGATGGTGGAGAGAGTAATCAAGTGGGGTAAAGTGGGGCTGTGGACAGAGTGGTAAGACAATTGAGAAGGGGTTGAGGTTCGACATGAGTTCAGGTGTGGGGCTGAAAATGAGGTTGGGAAAGGAGATAGAAGTCACAAACAGAGGAGACGGGAATGATGATGAGTGAAGGGAGTGGAAAAGAAAATAAAGTTGAGTATGAGAACAGATATTTAGATGGAATGGGTATTGGAGTTTGGGAAGAGAATGGGACCCAGAGAGACATGGGATTGGTTTGAAGTGGGTCATCCTTGGCCTGCAGACTTTTCCTGACCCCTTCCTTCTGCTTCCACAGGACCCAGAGAGGCTGTTATTCCTCTCCATGACACTTCGCCCCTTCCAAGCCCTCTTAGGAGGACTGGGCAGCCAGGGGATCTGGGCCAGTGCAGAGAGGAAGCAGCTGTGGGCCATGACTTTGGATCTCCGAGACTTGCAGAGGCATCTTCGCTTCCAGGTAGAGTACCCACCCACCCTCCTTGAACCCCATATACCAAAGCTGAGGGTCACTGGTCCCCTTTTTAAAATACTCTCATGCCCATAGGTGGGGTAAGTCTAGAAGGAGATGCTCCAGATGCTGAGTTGGATGTGTGAAAGGTGGAAGTGTGCGTGTGAATGTGTGAGTGGTGTGTGTGTGGCTACACCAGGCCCTGGCTCTACACCCTGAATCTCTGCCTTCTCTTGGGGTCCTGGTGTTAAATGAGAGAACAGCTCTGAAGCACCCAGCACATCTCGCATCAACAGGACCAATAATAAAGTTGATTCCCTTCTCCCCATCATCCTCTGACATCACCAGGTCCTCCTGAATATTTCAAAGGGAAATAAGAATTTTACCTTTACTGAAAGGAGAATCGAAAATGCAAGCAGCAGAAAACTAGCCACATCACCCTTCCACCCATTTCTGATCCTAAGACGACCCTTAAGAGAGGACTTTCCAAAACCTCAAACACCCAGAGCAATCCTGGATGAGTGAGCCAGCTCCCTCCATGAGCATCATCTCACTCTGTGACTTCCATTTCCTTGAACCAAAAAAGCAGGCAGGACAACACGAGATGACAACATAATGGAAGATCTGAAGTAGGGGCTGTCCAGGGAAAGTCTCTGATGTCATTTGGCACCACTAGGCACATAAAGGAAGAAGGATTCACTCAGCATCTCAGCCTGACTATTTTCTGATCCATGGGCCTCTTCTCACAGGTGCTGGCTGCAGGATTCAACCTCCCTGAGGAGGAGGAGGAGGCAGAGGAGGAGGAGGAGGAGCAGGGCAAAGGGCGGCTCCCAGGGACCCTGGGCAGCCCCTCACAGATGTCAGCCCAGGTGTCCTGGCCCCAGCTCATCTACGCCTACCAGTTGCTACACTCCTTGGAGCTTGTCTTGTCTCGGGCCATGCGGGACTTGCTGCTGCTTTCCCAGGCTAAAAACCCAGTCCAGGCCTTGGGGTGTCCAACACTGGCTGGCTCCCAGGCCTGATGGAGTGGTTTCTTAGCCCCTTCCCTCTCCAGTTAGGATTTTAGGACTGAAGTCAGGGCCAATAGGACAGCCTCCAGCTCACCGCCTTAAGACAAGGCAGGACTCTACCGACCTCCATTCCCAGACCCTACCCAATAACTTAAGGCTCCTCCAGTCTTCGCTGGATATTTATTTCTCAGATATTTATTTATTGTTTAGGAAAATGATGGTTTATTTATTGTTTCAGGGCCTGCTGGTTGTCCTAGGGCTAGGCCACCAGTCTGGGTGCCAAATAAAGCACTCTCATCCTTTCTCTGCCTCGGCTTCTTTTCAGAGAAGGGGTTTCTGACACCCATAGTGGGGCTAGAATGGACTCTGCAGCCTTTGACCACCCTAGACCTCTCTCTGCTCCTACATTTTCGAGGTTCCTGACCCACCTTTCCCCAGTCTGGCTTGCTCAGTTGGTGGCTGCCGTAGTAACCAGCAGAGTTCTGAGGCTGAGCTCCCATTTGCAAAGCTCAAGGTGGCTGGTCTGCTTAAATCAACCTTTGATTGTAAATGGAGCTCCACAGGCCCTCCTAGCCCCTTTCCTCTCGGCTGGCTCCCACCTCAGAGGTTTGCCTTCCTCCCACACAGCTCTCCAAGGGCTTGGGAAGGGGTTTAAGGAGTGGGGGCAGTCTGAGAGGAAAGACCGTGAGAGAACTGTCTCTGTCCCCTCTCAGTCTTCCAGACAGTGGCCAAGACAGACTGAGAAGGTAGTCAGGACAGGCCGTGAGAGGTAGTCCCAGTCGGGTAGGTGGTCCATCAGCTGCGTTGGAGAGTCAGATTCCTTGAGTTTCATGGTTTTCAAAGACATCTGGTTCTGTCTGCTCTGTGAATTAAGCTCCAAGAAACTCAGGCCCAGATAGTGGATAGGGTGCTTCCAAAGCAGCCAAGGTAGTCAGGCTGAACAGGGTTCAGCCAAGCCCTCTGACTCTCACTCAGGGCCAGGCTCTCAGTGCCCAGTCACTGGGGCTTTGGCCGGCCCAGTCTGGCTTGGAGTTCCTGCATCATGCCGGAGTGTGCAAGGCCAAACCTGGAGGGGGAAAACAGGCCAGAGAGCTGGTCTCCAGGTGTCCACGGCCTCCTGCCCATCCCAGCCCAGTCACCTCACTCCAAGCTTACCCATGTCCCAGGGGACTTCTCCTGGCTGGCACTGGAGTCCCTTCAGGGCGTGTGGGGCTTGGCTCTGGGGGTCCCTCTGGCTGGAGAGGTCTGTGCTCAGGGGTGGACAGCTCTTCCTCTGGTGGGGGGCTGGCAGGCTCCTTCTGCTGCTCAGAGGTGGGGATCCGTCGGAAAGAGGGCCGGGAGCGACGCCGCAAGGAGCTGCGGGAGAGGAGCACACGACTCCGAGGCACAGACACATCCAGGCGAGATGCAGAAAGGAGGGCCTGCAGGGATGGGAGCACTGGGTATGATGGGGCTGGTTTCAAGATCCTGCTCCGTTTGGCTCAGAACCCTGCCTGGAGTCCTCACCTTGCTCCAGCTGCCATGAGCATCCCCTGGGGCACTTCCCACAGCCTCTTCTTGTGGTCCAGACTCAGCCTCTGCTGGATCCTGATTCACTGACTGGTCCTCCTGGCCCTGGGTGTCCTCCAGGTCTTCTGGGTCAATCTCCTCGGCCTCTGCCCTGTGGTGTCTAGTCACCTCGACATCTTCTACATCACAGGACATTTGTGCCTCTTCCTCGGGGGTCTGGTTCCCACACTGCCCTTCACTGCCTTCTCCCTGCTCCCTTGCTTGCCACACCCCTACCTCTTTTTCCAACAGCATCTGCCCTCCTGGGAGCCCCTCAGCTTCCACTATGGCCATGGTCCCCTCTGCCCCTGCTGCCTGGGAACCCAAGGTAAAGCCATCTATCCCATAGCTTCCTTCTGCCACTACAGACTCCCCAACCTCCACCCACTCTCTCCCTGGCGCACCCTTCTGAGCCTTAAAAGCTTCCACTTGACCACCTCTGCCAGTAACTTCCTCTGCTGAACCCCCCAGGCCAAATTCCTGACCACCTTCCTTCTCTCCCTCTGTACCTCTAGCTCCTGCACCTAGCTCCTCACCTCTGCCAGCTTCCTCTCTCCCTTCTGAGTCCCAGCCTCTCCCAAATGCTTCACCCCCATCTTCCTTGGCCTCTCTTACAGGCCCTTCCCTAGTCCCAGCAGTCCCTTCATCTGAAGCTGCCTTATTCTCCACAATCTCAGCAGTCAAAGAACTGGCCCCTGTATCATCCTCACTGTCCTGCAGGTTCGAAGCTGCCTCCTCCAGCCTCCAGTCTCTCCTGGGAGTTCTGTCTACCTCCCAGAGCACTGTAGCCTTCACCTCCTCATCCTTGGTTTGTCTGGCATCTGACTCTCCCAGTGACTGGCCTGTCCCTACTTCTATCCAGCACCTTCCACCTAGCTCCTGGCTCTCTGCCTCACACCCTGCTTCCTTTACTTTGTCCCACTCTCTGCCTGCCTCCAGGACTTCTATCATTGCAGACTCTCTGCCTCCTGCAGCCTTCCCCTCCCCCTCTTCAGTACCTACTTTTTCCTCCTGAGTAGTCCCTCTCTCTACATCCCTTCTCTGGTTTTCCCAGGCTTCTGCTTCAGAGATATCAGGTTTTACATAACCCATGTTCCTGAAATTATTCTCCAGGCTCTTTTCTGTCTCCTCTTTGCTCAGGGCTGGAATGTTCCAGAGCTCTTCCTTACCATCCTGTCCTTCGGGTTGCTCTGTTGGGATCTGGAGACCTCCTATCAGCTCAGGTTCCCAACCTTCAGTGACCCAGTGCTTGGGGCCATCGTACTGTACCCTCAATTCTTCTCGACCCATCTGAGCTTCCTTCTCACTCCTTTCCTCACTGAACTCCTTTTCAGGTCTGGCCTCTGGGGTTGCCTCAAAGTCAGCATCACCTTCAGCCTCATTTGCTACTTTGTCCTGGGACAGCTCAGCCTCTATGGCCCGAACATTCTCTTTCTCCTCCTTGGCCTCCTCTGCCTGCACCACCTCCTCGTCCAGACTGTCTTGAGGAGCCATGAGCTCTGAATCTTGCCTCCCGTTGGCCTCTTTCCCATCCTGATCTTCCTGACCCTCATACCTGTCCCCTGCCTCCCATTCTGAGCCCTGGCCTTCTGCAGCCTCCTTCCCCACTGTCTGGTCCTTAGCCTCTTGTCCCACTCCTTCAGTTCCCAGGGCCCATTTCTGTTTCAGGAACAGCCTCGCCTCAGCCTCTCTATTTTCATTCATCTCCTCCTTCTGAGCTCCCTTGGAGGCCTCCTCTATGGCGCAGACTATCCTAGTACCCTCTGGGATCCTATCTCCCGGGACTGCTCCATATTCTGTCTCTCTGACTCCTAGGAAGTCAGTCTCCTCCCTGCACGAAGTTGTTCTACCCTCCTCCCCACCTGAGGTTGTCCCAGTCTCCTCGTTGCCTGAAGTTGTCCTAGCCTCCTCCCCACCTAAGGTTGTCTTGGCCTGCCTCCTGTCTGAGGTTGTCCTAACCTCCTCTCTGCCCAAGGGTGCCCCATCCTCAGAGTCTGCCCCTGGCTCTTGTGTCACCTGTGCCCTTGTGATTTGGCCATCCCTCACCATAGCCACCTCATATCCTTCCCTCCCGGCCTCTTTCACCCCAGCCCCCTGGATCTCCTGTGCAACTGCCTCCTTGACTACCTGTTCTGATGCCCTGCCATCCCTGCCAGCGCCAGCCTTCCCCTCAGGCTCTCTGTGCCCAGTCCACTCTGACTCCACCCCTCTGGCCCCTCCTGGCCCTCTTGCCCTGACCTCTTCCTCCTCCTCCTCCTGTTCCCAGGTTCTCAGTGTCTCTTCTCTGTTCACTTCCTGCTCACTGTTCTCCCAGCTCTCCTGGGTTTGGCTGCTCCTGTCTCCAGCAGCCTCGGACCCTGCCTCAGACTTCCTTCTGACCTCGAAGGGGGCGCTTGACTCCTGGCACCCGGAGGCCTTGGCTGCCTCCCAGGCCCCAGCGTCTTGCCTATCTCCTTGAGACCCGTGGGAGCTGCCTTCTCCCCAACTCCAGGTCTGTTCTGTAGCTGAGCTTCCTTCCTGGTGTCTTCTAGATGCGTCAGGCCCTCTCAATCCTCCATCCCCCTTGCTTTGGCTGCCTCTGAGGCTCTCCAGGGCCTCCTGAGCTTCCTCCTCTACAGTTCTCCCTGGCCTTCCTGTAGCCACATCCCCCAGTTCCTCAGCTGCCTGTGCTTCCCTTCTCTCTGCAGTAGGGACTTCATCTCCTATAAGGTAGGAGACAAAGGAGCTGAAGGAATCCTAGAAGAACAGGACGGGGGAGGGACAAAGGCATTAGGGGGAGGCCCAGCTCTCTCCTGGGGGCCCTCGGACAGAGAAACTCAGCATAGGAAGAGGGGTTCTGGGATCTGGTAGGAGGAAGACAACAAGGTCTGCAGGAGGAATAGGAAATGACCTAGATTGGGGGTATGTGTATGTGTTTTTGGAGTTGAGAAGATTGAAATCCAGAAAAGATCAGGCTAGGAGGCTGCCTGATCTTAGGGAAAGAATTTCAAGTCTGAGGAGAGACTCAAAGGGAAGAGGGAAGGTGAGGCCCCGGAGAGAAGTGTAAAAGCCTCTGGCATCTCTTTGCCCCTCTCACCAGTGCCCCCCTCAAGGCCTGATGCAGCCCAGGGAGATGTAGCCGGAGGAAATCCATCCTGTCTGTCTCTGTGTGTCCAGAAAGCTGATAATGACCGTCCCCACCCACCAACATAAGCCTGTCTGCCCCAGGACCCAAGATACTTCCTCTTCCCCAGTCTCCCCTGACGCATCTATACCCCAGGCCCTACCCACCTTCCACAATGCCCACAGCAGCTTCGAGCCCAGGCTGGGGAATGAATGTGCACCACACGGGGAACTCAGGGGCATATTTGGAGGTAAAGGGCAAGGGAGGAAGCCAGAAAGGAAAAAATTGGGAGCAGGAGACCTCAGAATTGGGGATGGGGGAGGGGTATATGGCAACTGCCGCTGAAGTGACTCAGGTCTTGTATTCACACCTCAGCCATTTCCGCCACCCCCCCAACCCCCGCCAAGCCACAGCCACTCTGTGAGAGGAAGCTGGGGTTTGTGGTTCCTGTTTTGCCTGGGGACAAGGAGTGGGAGGGAGGAGGGAGTTGGTAAGAGCTCTGGCTTCTCATTTCAGGGTCATTAATGCTTCCCCAAGGGGAAAGGGCTGGATTGGTGGTTTCAATGCCTGTTCTTTCATCTGTAGTCATTCTTGTGAAACAAAACTTGGCTAGGCTTTTATTGTGGTTATTTGTGTCTACCTCCCAACCCCCTGTGAGTTTCTTGAGGGCAGAGACCATGTATGACACATTGCCAAATTTCTAGAACCCTACATGAGTGATAGGACCCCATTTTTCACTGGTTGAGTGACCTTGGAAGAAGACCAAAAGGAGTACATATCAAACAGCCCTCTGAGGACCTGGTGCTGAGAAAGAGCTGATACAGGTGGGCACCAGCTATTGGAAGACCACAGAAGAGATTGGCAGGAGAAGAAGCTAATGAAGAAAATTCAGAAAGCCGCTTTATCACCTAGAGGAAGGTAAGAGAATCCACTCCTTATTTGCGACTATGTAAAGTAAAATTGATCAACACCACTTCCCCTAGTCCCCTTCCACAGCCCTACTTCCTAAATTTCCAATTAGAGAAATGAGATGAGATCACAGAATCAGAATATTGAGACAGAGTCATCTGGTCTAAGCACCTTTTGTGCAGGCAGGAATCCTGCAGCAGCCTGCTCAGCCAGCATCCCTGTTTCTTGTGCTCTAATTTTTATTGCTAAAAGAATCTCTGGAGTCACCTTTGCATCTAACTTTGTATGATCATCAGTAACTTTCCTTTTTTGTATTTCCCTCTGTAAAACCAGGGTTTAGACTACTGTGATGTTCTCTGGTCCTAGGATAATTTGGGAACGAGATCTTTTAACGCCTTAGGTACTGCCAATAAATAATTCTTGAAATCTCCTTAGGTGGGTGTTACCTTTACATTAAGTTACCTTTACAACCTGAGGGCAATAGACAGACATATGAAAGACCGGAGCTGTCCATCTTTGTTCCCAGCCAGAAACAATACTGTCTGAAATGAGGAACAAGGTAGCCATATTTGTTCCTGGCAAATGAGGGCCGCGAGATGTGAAGCCGCGCACAACCACAATTAGTGCTAGCTCAACACAGTCACGGCCTTGGCGTCGCTAATCTAACATTAAGGCTCTTCTTGCTGATCCCACCCACTTCAGTTTAAAACCAGCCATTCCAGGGTTTTCCCGGCCACTCTCGGTACTACACACGGAAGCTGGGAAAGCCTTAAACAAACACAGTGACAAGACCCGGAAGTTGTGAGGACCGCCGAGCACGTGATGGGGGAACCGGCTGGTGCTGTCACGTGACCAGCCAACCTGTGGTTCCGTGTTGCGGAATGTTCAGCTGCTCTTAAAGGTACAGGCTGCAGGGACCCTTGCTTTAGAGGGGGCGGGGGCAGAATCTGACGGGTAGGGCGTGCTGGGGCTAGGTAGAGCGCGAGATGGGTCCCGGGTTTAGCGTAGTGGATCGCGGGGCGTGAGTGCAGCAGAGAAGCCGCAGCTGGGACTGGCAGTAGGGCGTTGATCTTTCCCACATGTCGCAGACCCACATCTGTCCCACGGGAGACAACTCTGAACTTTCTCTGACTTTGGACCCCTCGGGGGACCCGAACTCGATGTCATGGGAGGCTGTGCAGGCTCGCAGCGGCGCCTTTCGGATTCTGAGGGTGAGTTTTGTAGACCGCCCTTGCCCCGCGACCACCTGACAAGCTCGGGAGCCGGCTTGACTGTAGGAGGACACTCGGCTGTCCTCCTACGTCATCCTACACCTGAGGGTCGTGTAGGGGTCATGCCTTCTTCTCGCCCTCCCAGGAGAGGTGTCCGCCCCGGAACCTCGGCCCATTCTGCTGGACCGGCAGGGCGCCCATTGGAAGAACGTGATCGGCTTCTGGTAAGTCGTCTGAAGAGTTAAACACAAATAAAAATGGGCAGAAACAGGGAAGCGACAGAAGAAAAGAGGGGAAAAAAGGGTTGAGCTGCGGAAAAAAGAGCTGAATCCACAGATATTTAGTGAACCAGTTGGTTTCCCTGAGGCAATATGTAAATTTCCCAAACTTAAATTTTTTACTTACTACCTTGGTGTTTTGGCCGGATCCTCATACCACCTGTAGGATTATTTACTTGTTTTTATTCCAACCAATTAAGCATTTACATTTGTAAATATACGTGTTGTTTAAGGAAGACGTTAAATCACTATTCTAGACAGAAAGCCAATATTTCCCTAATGCACATTTAAATAAATACATAACTACTTTTTTAAGAAAATCCTCACCCAAGGATATGTTTTTATTGCTTTTAGAGAGAGAAGGGAGAGAGGGGAGGGTGGGAGAGAAACTTCAGTGTAATTGCCTCCCACGCATCCCAACAAGGGTTGGAACCCTCAGCATTTAGGTGTATGGGAGGACACTCTAACTGAGCCACCCAACCAGGGCACATCACTACTTTTTAAAAGATCATTTTCCCACCTCCAAAAATCACTCAAGTACTGCTGAGCTTTGGGAATACTTCTAACACTTATCTAAACATCGAGGACTTAGGCGGCACACTGGGTTGGAAGTGACTTTCCATATGACTCTAGTCACATAGCCTCTCTGAGCCTCAGTTTCTCAGCAGTGAAATGGGAAGAGCAATAGCACCCCTTCATAGTCTTGTGAAAAGGACACATGAAATCTCTGGTGCTGGGCCCAGGTCCATTCCCATCACTGAGTACAGCTCTGGGAGATGGGAGTGAGCAAACAAGATCCTTCATGGATCATAAAGGACTTTGGTGTTATCTTGTTTTGATCCCTACAGCACTCAGCAAGGTAGAAGAGAAATTTGTATGCCTGCTTTGCACATGAGTAGACCGAGGCCACTCAAGTAGGAAGCAGCAGACTTGGGACCTGAACAGAATCTTTTGGTGTCAAGTCCCAGGAGCTTTCTACTGTGCCACAGCTCATCAGAGATAGTGGAACAGTGGCTGAGAAATGCCCCAGGAACTGGTGGGAGCTCATAGGAACAGTCATCCAGGATGCCTTCCTTCTCTTCCTGGGAGAAGTCTGGGAGATTAGATGTGAACCCAAGTCTGTGAACCCAAACCCCCTATTCCTAACCCTAACACTGAAGGAGATGAGGCCTGGTGTTAGAGAAAAAAAGTGAAAGCTGATTGAAGGAGAAGGGGAGGATGGGTGCTAAGGATTGTGGGTAGATTGTAAGCTAAAAGATTAAGATCTGTTCTTATATGTTAATTACATCTCAGCAAAACTGGGAGAAAAAAAAAAATCTGTCCTGCTCACTCCAGGCTCCTGGGCCTTTGCAACAACTTCTCTTATGTGGTGATGCTCAGTGCTGCTCATGACATCCTTAGCCACGAGAGGACATCTGGGAATGAAAGCCACGTAAGTGACCCTCCCTACCTCCGCCATTGTGTTTAGTCCCTATGGGAACATGAGGGCCTCACCCTGGGGCAGAGGCTCCCTTGAAAAACTCATAGAATGGGGTAGCTAAGGGTGGGGCAAGGGGCCAAAATTTCCCAGTCTCCCAGATGGCAAAGCACAAAGGGTATTTAAGAATCAATTAGTGCCAGGTGTGCAAACCCAGATGTTGGCTGTGTAAAACCATGGTTTCTGGCAGAGTTCCTTAACCCTCACACTGTTAACATTTTGGGCCAGATAATTCTCTGTTTTGGGGCTGTCCTGTGCATCATCAGATGTTTAGCAGCATCCCTGGCCTCTTCACTAATGCCAGTAGCACCCCCGTCCACTAGTTGTGACATTCAAGAATTTCTCCAGACATTGCCAGATGTCTCCTGTGGGATCTAATCACCTCCAGTTGGGAACTTCTTATCTATGAGGAGCTGGAGGGCACGTGCCCAAGCAGAGCAGCTGCCACCTTGCAGATCCAATAGGGAATTTGGTCCAAAATCAGATTTTCTGGAAACCCAGTTTTTAATGAAAGTTCCTGAATGTGTTACCTAAGTAAAGTCCATGTACAGGACCACATTTGGCCTGTGGATCATTCTATGGAAACCTCCTTCCCATTGTACACATAGAGAAACTGAGGTCCAGGAGGCCAGTGCTGGCCTAAGGCCATCCTTCAAGCAAGAGCAGAGCTAGGACTGGAGCCAGGCCCTGTCTGTCTAGACCCTCTTGCCACCCAGGGTGAGAGACTGTCTTTGTTCCTCTCAGGTAGACCCAGACCCAGTTCCCACCCCCCACAATAACTCATCTCGATTTGATTGCAACTCTGTCTCCACAGCTGTGAGTAACCATCTGGTCTTCCCCTGACCCCCACCCCTACCACCTCAGACCCAACTGGGACTGTCCTAATAATAATAATGAAGACTGCCATTTCCTGACCCCATTCTGTGTGGAGCTGATCTTGGTTCATTTAAGCCACACTACAGTACTAGGTGAACTAGGCACCACAATCATCCCCCATCTTCCAGAAGCTCAGAGAATGTGAATACCTTGACACACAGCTAAGGAGCAGCAGAGCTAGGACTTGACCCACATCCAAATTCAGAGCCTATGCTTATAGCAGCTCTAATTAGCTAGTTTCTGTCTTTCCTTGGCCGCTGGTTCAGAGGTTTGTCCCTGGGAAGGTCTGGGGTCTCATTCTGTTCTCCTGTCCCAGGCCGTGCTCCTGGCAGACATCCTCCCCACGCTCGTCATCAAATTGCTGGCTCCTCTTGGCCTTCATCTGCTGCCCTACAGGTCTGGGTGGGGATGATGGGAGGAAGGGCAGTTGGGATCTGTGAGGAGGCTGGGAGGGCAAAGGGGATGAGAGCCGGAGCTGACCTTCCCCTCTCCTCTTCCCCCTCCACTCAGCCCCCGGGTTCTCGTCAGTGGGGCTAGTGCAGCTGGAAGCTTCATCCTGGTTGCCTTTTCTCACTCGGTGGGGATGAGCCTGTGTGGTGAGCATGAGATTTTTGTATCAGGTGGGGGACCCAGAGGAACTGCAGCCGAGCATGTGTGGGAAGCAGTGTTCTCAACTCCCCAAAGGAAATGGGTTATCTTTGTAACCCTCAGAAGCTGCTAGGACTGCACAAGTAGGAGATGGGAGATGAAGTGAATTTGGAGGGCTAGGTGGAGGGGGGAAGATGAGAGGAAATGGGTGGATTAGATAGAGACTGAGATGCACAGAGGAGCCGAGGCTCCGTCACGGGGTGGAGGAGGAGTCTGGGAAGGGCTCTTGCTCCTGGTTCGGACACTGGGTGTCAGCACCATTCCCTGTGAGAGGACGTTCAGCGAGGGCTTGGTTCTACCCTGGAACTGGAGCTCCGCCCACCTAAGGGTCTGGTTTCTTGCCCCTCTGAGCTGATGCGGAGGAGGCCATGGCCAGACACCTTAAGGGACTGGAGCTATTGGGAAAAGGCGAGGTATGGCCATCGCCGTGCTTGTCCTCCCCCCAGGCGTGGTCTTCGCTAGCATCTCATCAGGCCTGGGGGAGGTCACCTTCCTCTCACTCACCGCCTTCTACCCCAGGTAAGCGAGCAGAGCAGGCAGTGGGGAGAGGAGGTCCCGCTGCAGGCTTTGGTCCTTTTTAGTGCTCCAGTGTTCTTCTTCTCAGGGCTGTGATCTCCTGGTGGTCTTCAGGTACTGGGGCAGCAGGGCTGCTGGGGGCATTGTCCTACCTGGGCCTCACCCAGGCCGGCCTCTCACCGCAGCACACCCTGCTGTCCATGCTGGGTATCCCCGCCTTGCTCCTGGCCAGGTAAGCTGGACTGGGCTGGGTGGAAGAAGTATTTGAGGAAAGAAAATTAGATCATGATCCCTTCCAGTCCTGAGATCTCTACAGTCTTGTTATGAGGGATGAAGGTTCTGGACTCTTGATAAGCCTGGGTTTGAGTCTGGAGCTGCCACTTGTTAGCTGTGTGGTATGGGACAAGCTGCTTTACCTCCCTGACCCTCAGTTTCCCCACATCTCAAACGGCAGTCATCCTCCTTGCTTTCCTGTGAGGTGATATGTGTGGAGCATCCAGTGCAGTGTGGTTCCCAAGGTGATTTGAGGGAGATGAGGGTGGGCTTATTAATTTTATGTATTTTTATGTGTCTTAGGAAAAAATTTTAACCAGTCAGTCAAACCTGTGATTTCACAGATTATTGCTTAGGACAAGGCCATGTAGAAAAAGGGAATCAATTGAAAGGAAAGTATTAAGTAAAAATAATATACACAGGAGGAATGTGGATATGACAAATAGCATGAAGACAAAACATAAGTGAAATTTTGGAAGTTCTAGTCTAGCACAGAATGACCACATAATAAATGGGAGCTAGAGCAGTCATTACAATAATAATGTCAAGCAAACAGCTGACTTAGTGTGAGCCAGGAGTCAAAACAAGGGCCCAGGGGTGGAAGCAACAAAGAAACAAGTTTCAGCTCCAGAGAAAGAAGCGTTTTTCTACAGTTGGAGCTCTCCAGCACAGGCTGGGGGGCCCTCAGAGCAATGTAGAAATGAGGGGGGCTGGTCTGGAAGGGAGTGGCCTTTCCCTCCTGACGGAGGCTCTTGGACCTTGTCTCATTCCACCTGCCCCTAGCTATTTCTTCTTGCTCACATCTCCTGAGCCCCCGGACCCTAGAGGGGAGGAAGAGGCAGAGAGGGCAGCCCGGCAGCCGCTGATGGGCAGCGAGGCCCCAGAGCAGCAGTCAAAGCCAGGTAGGAGGTGCAGGAGGTCCTCAGAGCGCTGGGCTCTTTCTGGGTTTTAGTCTTCCTCTCTGGAGTGCGCAGTCGGAGGGGGAAGTGGATGTGTGTGCCGGTTGTGGTGAGAGCCGATCACATTCATCTACTCCAGAAGTACTCGCAGAGTACTTACTGTGTGCCGGGTATTTCAGTCACTGGGGGCGCCATGTGAGTAAGGTAACGAGACAGACTCTAACAACTAGATCAGAAGCATGCTTTTCACACACTGATACGTGCTGGAAGGACAGAATACAGCGATGTGCCGGAAGATGGCAACCTGTGGGAAATGGAGAGGGCTTCTTCTTAGGGAAGGTGGTCAGTGAAGGACTGTTTAAGGAGGTGTTGTTGGGCTAAAATGTGAGTGCAAGGAATCGGCCCCGGGGACACTGGGGTGCACAGGTTTCAGGTAGAGGGAACAGCAAGTGCTGAGGCCCTGCGTCGGGACGAGCCTGGATGTTCAAGAAACAGAAAGAAGGGGCCAGTGCGGCTGGGATGGGGACGTATAGCCATCAAGCTGTACAAGAGCTGTGAAGAGACCTCTGCTGGGTTTGTTTTTACTTGCGGTGAAATATACACAATGAAGTTATGTATTAATATACCAACTTAACCATTTCAACAGTACAATCCAGTGCATTCACACTGTTGCGCTGGCTGGCAGGTTCTTTCCCACCAGCACTCCTTGGCTGAGTCTGCCAGCCTCACCTGCCCCTCTCTCCCTGCTCCTCTGTAGACTCCGGCACAGACCTCTCTTCTCAGGAGAAGTGGACTGTGTTCAAGGTATGGACAGTGGCTGTGGCCTGTCCCCATCGGTGGCCAGTGCCTGTCTCCCAGCCTTCCACTTACGTTGTCTTCTGACTCGTCCAGGGCCTGCTGTGGTACATCATCCCCTTGGTCCTGGTTTACTTTGCTGAGTATTTCATCAATCAGGGACTTGTGAGTAAGGGCTGACAGGAGGGGTGTGGAAATAGAGATCGGGATGGGGACTCACACGTCCCCATTCATCTCCCCTATCTGGTCCCTGCCACAGTTTGAGCTCCTCTTCTTCCGGAACACATCCCTGAGTCACGCTCAGCAGTACCGCTGGTGAGAACCCTGAGGTTGGGTTGCAGGACGGGCAGTCTGCTGGGAGGGCCTCGGGGAGGAGGCTCTGCTGTGTGAGCAGGCACTGGAGGGGCTTCCTTCTACTCCCTGTTCCTGTCTAAGGTACCAGATGCTGTACCAGGCCGGCGTCTTTGCCTCCCGCTCTTCTCTCCGCTGCTGTCACATCCGTTTCACGTGGGTCCTGGCCCTGCTGCAGGTACAAGGCCTCTGGCCTTCACTCCTTCCCCACCTTAGTTCCTAGCTTCCCCAGGCCCCAGTGCTTCTGTCCATCAGCAGGAAGTGTTTATTGCTCCCTGTCGTGTTCGTGTTCTAAGCTCGAGGACAGAAGGGCGGCGGGGCTCCAGGTCCAATGTGTCTTTCCCAGCCAGGCAATCCTAGATGTTAATCCCAGTTTCTGTACTCGGGCTTTGTGACTATGGCCGGTCTCTGAAACAGTTTGAGCCTCAGCTTCCTCATCTAGAAGTCAGGCCAGGCTAACATCTGCTTCTTGGGGTATTTTTAAGAAATACAGATGAGAAGAAGGGTGAAAAACCAGTTAGAATCACTCATTTAATGGTTATTTTGCACAAGCCTAATGCAGAGATACAGGCTTTCAAATATTTCTAACAATAAAAACACATACAGTTCTCTTATTCTGCATGGTTAATTATAACAATCAGTCACATTGCTCTCATCCAATTCTGTATCTCAAAACATTTCAACTGTCCATGACACAAATAATTTACAGCTTTAAAAAAAACAACTTTCCCTACGACAGTCTAAGAAAAGTACCTTTACAAAGCCAGCATTTGTTGTTTCTTCAGCCCTGAAGGTGACTATTAAAATAAACTTTCAAATATTATAGGAAGGTTTTTTACCCTCTTCAATGTACTTGAATCCACAACAAGACCCAGACTAAGCACAGAGCACACTCTAATGTTAGGGAACAGCGTGCAAACACCCTCTAACTTTCTCCTTTATGTTTTAAACAGTAGCACCAGTCCAAGGTTTCGTTGCCCCAAAGCCCCAAACTGCGGTGTCAACAATTCTTAACTCGGGAGTCTTCCTTACATGCTGCTGAAATGTGGTTTATGATTTGAGTTATAATCTCAACCAAAGCTGCTTCATAGAAACAGGGGCTTATAATCATTTAATTCCATTATAGAAACTGTCTGGCCTAACGCCACAGGTGAACGTGTGCACAGTGTTTCGCAGGTCACATTGATATTACCAGAGCGTATACTTTTTTTTGGTCATTTTATTTATTTATTTATTTATTTATTTATTTATTTATTTATTTAATATATTTTATTGATTACACTATTACAGTTGTTCCATTTTCCCCCCTTGACTCTCCACCCTTCACGCCCCCTCCCCCTCTTTAGTTCATGTCCATGTGTCATACTTAAAAGTTCTTTAGCTTCTACATTTCCCATACTATACTTGCCCTCCCCCTATTTTCTACCTACCATCTATGCTACTTAT
Source organism: Tonatia bakeri (assembly GCA_004024845.1). Taxonomy (NCBI): domain Eukaryota; kingdom Metazoa; phylum Chordata; class Mammalia; order Chiroptera; family Phyllostomidae; genus Tonatia; species Tonatia bakeri. The sequence continues at coordinate 105,289 of PVIA01001023.1, forward strand.
TCTCCGTACCTTTCCCCCCCCCTCCTCCTTCCACTCCCCTGTTGCTAACCCTCCATGTGATCTCCATTTCTGTGGTTCTGTTCCTGTTCTAGTTGTTTGCTTAGTTTGTTTTTTGTTTTCTTATAGGTGTGGTTGTTACTAATTGTGAATAAATCATTTTTCTTAGATAAGTCCCTTTAACATTTCATATAATAAGGGCTTGGTGAAGATGAACTCCTTTAACTTGACCTTATCTAAGAAGCACTTTATCTGCCCTTCCAGTCTAAATGAAAGCTTTGCTGAATACAGCAATCTGGGATGCAGATCCTTGCCTTTCATGACTTGGAATACTTCTTTCCAGCCCCTTCTTGCCTGCAAGATTTCTTTTGAGAAATCAGCTGACAATCTGATGGGAACTCCTTTGTAGGTAACTGATTCTCTTATCTCTTGCTGCTTCTAGGATTCTGTCTTTCATTTTAATCTTGGATAATGTAATTATGATGTGCCTTGGTGTGTTCCTCCTTGGGTCCAACCTCTTCGGGACTCTCTGAGCTTCCTGGACTTACTGGAAGTCTGTTTCCTTGGCCAGATCGGGGAAGTTCTCCTTTATTATTTGTTCAAATAACTTTTCCACTTGTTGGTCTTCCTCTTCTCCTTCTGGTACTCCTATAATTTGGATGTTAGAATGTTTATAGATGTCCTGGAGGTTCCTAAGCCTCTGCTCATTTTTTTTATTCTTGTTTCTTCATTCTGTTCTGTTTGGTTGTTTCTTTCTTCCTTCTGGTCCACTCCATTGAATTGAGTCCCAGTTGCCTTCCCATCACTCTTGGTTCCCTATACATTTTCCTTCATTTCACTTAGTGTAGCCTTCATTTTTTCATCTAATTTGCGACTAAATTCAACCAATTCTGTGAGCATCCTGATTACCAGTGCTTTGAACTGTGCATCTGATAGGTTGGCTATTTCTTCATTGCTTAGTTGTATTTTTACTGGAGCTTTGATCTGTTCTTTCATTTGGGCCTTTTTTTTTTGTCTTGGCACACCTGTTACATAGTGAGGGGCGGAGCCTTAGGTGTTTGCCTGGGCAGGACAACCCAGTCCCTGAGTTGTGATGCTGTATGTGGGGCAGGGGTCCAAGAGGGAACAACGGCGCTTGCTCTGCTCTCCATCAGATTTCAGTCCCTTCCGGCGCTTCCCCCGAGCAATCTGGGCCCTTCTGGTGCTGACTCCCAAGTGGGTGTGTTTGTGTACGTCCTGGGACCCTGTGGGTCTCTCCAGTGAACTCTCCTGTGAGGCTAAGAGTCTTTCCCGGCACCTCAACCCCCACAGGTGTTTTCAGTTGGTGGTTTGAGGCTTTTTTTCCCACGCACTGGGACCCTGGGTTTCACAGTCTGACTCGCTCTCCAGTTTCACCTGGTTTATCTGCACGTGAATGTGGGACCACCCGGTTCCCCAAGCCACCTTGCATGCCAGCACCCCTCCACAATCTGCTGCCTCATTGAGTCCTCCTACTGCCGCCTTGCATGCCTGGGGGTCGCCAGCCCCTGCTTTGCGCACCCAGGGTCGACCAGCCACCGTTTTTTTTTTGTTGTTTGTTTTGTTTTGTTTTTTTGTCTCAACCCCTCTCCGCCTGACTCTAGCCCTACTATCAGTCTGGGTGAATGTGTCTACTTTCACTCCTTGGTTGTCGGACTTCCATACAGTTCAATTTTCTGTCAGTACTGGTTGTCATTTTATTTCTAATTTTTTGTTGTTCTTATTTTGGTTGTGTGGGGAGGCACAGTGTATCTACCTACATCTCCATCTTGGCTGGCAATCCCAGAGTATGTACTTTTAAATGCAGATTTCTGAGCTCAGCTCAGATGAAATGAGTTAGAACCTCTGAGGCCCAGGTTTGTGTAGGTAATCCTTTTGTGCACCAAGCATGTGAACTGTCCTTGTGGCAACCCCTGGCACTCAGGGATGGGACATTGGGATCCCTTGAGGGACTGGGGCACAGAAGAGGGACCTATACCCCTGGTGTCAGAGAGGCTTCCTAAAAGAGGTGGAACATCCATGCCAGCGTTTCTCAACCTCAGCACTGGGGGCCACATCATTCTTTGCTGTGGGCTGTCCTGTAGGGTGTTGAGCAGCTCCTCTGGCCTCCATGCATTAGATGCCTGTAGCAACCTCCACTCCCATTGTGACAACCAAGAGCATTTCCAGACATTGTCAAATGTCCCCTGGGCAGCAAAATCAGGCCCAATTGAGAACTACTGGTCTAAATGTAGCCTCAGTATGGTAAACAGGGAAAACTATCCAGGGAACCTTTGGGAGGAGAAAGGAGATCACAGGATTAAGTGATGCTAATCCACACTGACCTGGGAACAGTGTCACCAGGAGATCCCAAGCGAAGGAAGGTGGAATGGCATTCCAGGGGGTAGGAATGAAATGGGCCAAGGGGTGAGGGAGGAGACCCACATGGTCTGAGTGCTGGAACAGGGTAGGGAGAAGACGTGCCCTAGATCCCAGGGTCTGGTAGGCCGGCTGGGTGTTAGGATTTGACCCAAGCGTGCCAGCCCTCTCCTTCATCAGCATCTCCAAGAACTGGGCCCGGAAGGGAGACAGCCTCCCTTTCTGCCTGCTATGGGTACCGGGCTCAGCCCTCCCCTCCACCTCGACCACAGTTCTTCAACCTGGCCTTCCTGCTCGTGGACGTGTGGTTGAGCTTCCTGCCAAACATCTACCTCGTCTTCGTGATCGTCCTGTATGAGGGGCTCCTGGGTGGTGCTGCCTATGTGAACACCTTCCACAACATTGCCCTGGAGGTCAGCACCAGTCAGGCGAGGGCTGTATGTGGCCTTTTTGGGGAAAGCCAGGGCAGGGGTGTGAGGGCTGAAGCTTCACCCCTGTTCCCTGCCCTCCTCAGACCAGTGACAAGCACCGGGAATTTGCCATGGCAGCCACCTGTATCTCCGACACCCTGGGGATCTCCCTGTCAGGGCTCCTGGCCCTGCCTCTACATGACTTCCTCTGCCACCTCTCCTGACACTGGGCTTCTTGGAACACAGGATACACTGGTAGATGGGCAGGCCAGACCCCAGGCCTACAGCCCAGAGCCCGCCCATGAGCTCTGCCCCTGGACTTCGCTGCATGACTGGACTGTAGAGAAGCGCTGAGGTTCCATGGTCCTTGGAGCAAGGGGCAGCAGCTTTCCTCACTCCATGTTCGCTTGGGGTCCTTCTTCACATTATGCCCTCGGAATAAATGCCTCTATTGTTGATTGACTCCTGTGCCATTTTTCTCCTTGAAACAAAATGTATTATAAAGTAATACCAGCCCACATTGGAATATATACAGGAGAGTGTAAAGATAGCATTTTAGCAGATTTCTACCTAGTCTTTCAGGCTTATTCATTCACTCACTGTATGAGGCAGTCTGTATGCATTTGTCTCCAACATGTGAGTTTTCAAACATGCAGAGAAGTTGAAAGGATTTGTGCAGTGAATACTCATGTAGGTACTGCCTGGGTTCTACATGACCATCAATGCAGCTTATTTTTGTAAAGCACTTCAAAGGAGGCTAGGAGCTGGCTTTTGGGCATTCTTCACACTGAGTCATTCCTCTACTGGGTTAGCTGTGGCAGCTGTGAAGACCCTAAGCCCCCAGGCTGATGTGGCTCGAGCCCAGGCAGTGTTGGTCAACATCAGTGTGGCCTGCGGACTGCAAAACATTCTGAGGACCAACTTGGGACCTAAAGGCACCATGAAGTTGCTTGTTTCTGGTGCTGGAGACATCAGGCTTACTAATGGCAGTGTGCTGCTTCATGACATGCAAATTCAACAGCCTCCTTAATAGTCAAAGTAGCAACAGTCAAGGATGACAACTGGTGATGGTACCACTTCAAATTTCCTAATTATTGGAGAATTGCAGAAACATGGATCTTCATTTCTGAAGGTCTCGTCCCAAGATAATAACAGGATTTGAAGTTGCAAAGGAAAAGGGACTTCAGTTTTTAGGACAACTCAAAGTAAGCAAAGAGATGGGTAAAGAAACACTTGTAGATGTGACCAGAGCATCCCTGTGTACTGGAGTTCATGCTGAACTCGAAGATGTCTTGGCAGAGGCCGTAGGTAACTACATTTTGATGATTAAAAAACAAGATGAACCCACTGACCTCTTCATGGTTGAGATCATGGAGTAGAAACATAAATCTGAAACCTATACAAGCTTAATCAGAGGTCTTGTTTTGGACAGTGGGGAATAGCATCCTGATATGAAGAAAAGAGTGGAAGATGCATACATTTTCACATACAGTGTATCATTAGAATGTGGAAAAGGTGTCGGTCAGTGGATTGAGTGTAGGCTTGTGAACCAAAGGGTTGCTGGTTCAATTCCCAGTCAGGGCACATGCCTGGGTTGTGGGCCAGGTTCCCAGTAGGAGGTGCACGAGAGGCAACCACACATTTTTGTTTCCCTCTCTTCCCCTCTCTCTAAATAAATAAAATCTTTTTTAAAAAATTCCTCTTAGAAAAAGAATATGAAAAAGGTGAATTCAGGCTTGTTTTTTACAAGGGTGCAGACGAGAGGAATTGGTAAAAACAGAAAACTCATTGAGGATAGAGTTAAAAAATAGAACTGAAAAAAGAAAGTCTGTGGTGACTCAGATAGATTTGTTATTAGTCAAAAGGGAATTGACCCATTTTCTTCAGATGCTCTTGCAGAAGGAGGCGGAGCTGCTCTCCACAGAGCTAAAAGGAGAAATGTGGGAAGGCTGGTTCTTGCCTCTGGTAGGGTGGCTCTAAATTCTTGGATGACCTAACTCCTGACTGGGACATGCAGGGCTTATCTATGAGCATACGTTGGGAGAAAAGTAGTTTGCCTTTATTGAGAAATGTAACAGTACTTGCTCACTCTCACATTTTTGGTCAAAAGACCAAATGAGCACACACTCAAAGGTGCAATAAGATGTCTTAGGGGCTATTAAAAATGCTACTGATGATTGTGTAGTTCCAGGTGCTGGTTCAGTGGAAGCGGCAATGGCAGAAGCCCTGACTAAGTATAAGCTCAGTGTAAAGATACAGGCATGGCCCAATTTGGAGTTAAAGCATTTGCTGGTGCTCATCTGCTCATTATTCCCAAGGTTCTTGTTTAGAATTCTGGTTTTGACCTTCAGGAAACATTAGAGTTCAAGTAGAAGTTCAGAGTGAGGTTAATTTGTGGGTGTGGACTTGAACACAGGTGAACCAATGGTAGCAGCAGAAGTAGGTGTATGAGGTAGCTATTGTGTAAAGAAACAGCTTCTTCACTCCTGCACTGTGATTGCCACCAACACTTCCCTGGTCGATGAGGTCATGCGAGCTGGAGTGTCTTCTCTAAGAGGTGGCATTGAAGCTTTCCTTGCATCATCTGAATCATGAGACCTCATGAGGGTGTCCAACCCAAGGCCATGGACGTCTATGAGTGCGGCCCAACACAAAATTGTAAATTTACTTAAAACCTTTCCTGCTCATCAGTTTTCATTAGTGTTTGTGTATTTATGTGTGGCCCAAGCAACTCTTCTTCCAGTGTGTCCCGGAGACGCCAAAAGTTTGGGCACCCTGCTTCAGAGTGATCCTAAGAATACAGCTATGGAATTTTTGTCCAAGCTTCAAATGACTTTCAAAGAATTTTCTCAAGTAAAGAAAGGAGAGAGCACTGGCACCTGTTCAAATTCCAAAGTCTGAAATTATAATTAAAGTATTTTTTAAACTGCACTCAGTGTTTGCCGGCAAAGCAGACCATTTTCACCCAATAAAGAGGATGTTTTGCTTTAGCTTCAGTAATACAAAAATACATGTTTGAGAAACACTGTTATCTCCCTTATTAATTTTTGAAAAACAAATTTTAATGGTTTAATAATGTCTGCTAATGATTTATTTTTAAGTTACCCAATGGTTCCACATTAAGCATTTAAGTTTAAATGTTTTATGCTAATATAAATAACACTTTAGTAACTTAAGTTATGAAAGCATCCCTGTTTCCTTAGTATAAATTGCTGTGGGTGCTTTTGAAATAGCTTTGCTAAAATGCTCCCCAGGAAAGTTAAGTGGTAGTGGGTAGAGAAATGCGTGAACTAGAGGCAAGGTAGTTGAGAGAGTCGCGAATATAACGTGGCAAAAATCAACACAGAGGAGGCAGAGGTAGAAAGGTGGCCGAAGGCACAGCGACTGAGCTAGGTGAGATGAAATGTTCGGGTAGACCATATTTCTACGCCTCTGAACATTTGCGTATGCCGAAGTACCCATTCCGAAACCTCTAGTGTCGTCTTTTTCTCACTCACATTAATCTCTCCATGTTTTCACAAAATCATTTTTCTACAGTTGGTATATTTCTACAGTCCTCGAAGGTGAAATCGTGTTGCTGAGCTTTGCATCCTGAAGACCTCGCAGTGAATGTGCAATACATGTGTTTAACTTGAAGAAAAGGTAGGAGGCTCACTTGAATACACTTCCCTCTACATGCTTCGGTGTGCGCAATATTAACTAGAATCCAGCATTTTTGTACGGTGCTTTTTTAGGTAAAATTTATATACAGTAAAATGTACAAATGGTTATGTATTTTTTAAGTAGCTGAGGGGGGCTTAGCAGTGTTTTCCATACTTCACTTTTCTTTCTTTTCACAGGTTCAACAAACTTATGCATATATTCTTTATGCCAGGAACTTTTTTGCTGTAAATACAAACATACCATATTTTTAGGGCTATAAGATGCACCTAGGTTTTAGAGGAGAAAAATAGGGGGGGAAATCTGAAGCAAAAAAATGTGGTAAAATATTTAATAACCTGTGACCCCGATCCACCGCTGCCCCCCCCACAGTGACCCAGGTAAGCTACGTTTGGACTATAAGATGCACCCCCATTTCCTTCCAAATTTGGGGGAGTGCATCTTATAGTCCGAAAAACACAGTAGGTTTCATTTGTGGTGGGTGAATAATATTTCATCACAATGGCTCTTTACCATGTAGTCATTCTATTAATGTTGGTCGTTTAACTTGTTTTTTTTTTTAAGATTTTTATTTATGTATTTTTAGAGGGGAAGGGTAGGAGGAAGAGGAGAGAAACATCAGTGTGTGGTTGCCTCTCGCACGCCCCCTACTGGGGACGTTGCCAGCAACCCAGGCATGTGCTCTAACGGGGAATCGAACCAGTGACCCTTTGGTTCATGGGCCAGCTCTCAATCCATTCAGCCACACCAGCCAGGGAACTTGCTTTCATTTAACACTATTATTAAAAATAAACCTCTGTGAATTATGTATTTTCTATATATGAGTATTTCTTTAGGATAGATTCTCAAAACTGAAATTTGTAGGGATAAGCATTTCTTTAGGTCAATGTCACTGCATTGTTTTTGAAAGGTTTTTTGTTTGTTTGTTTGTTTGTTTACTGGTTTATATGCACCAGTTGTTTGCCACAGCACCTTCCTTGGCACTGGGTACAATCATTGTGAAATCTTAGCTAAGTGCATTAAAAACATTTAATCTTGATAATTTTAAAAATTACTTTCAGCAGGATTATTGAGATACACCTCACCTACCACACAATTGGTTTTCAGTATAATCCAAGATTTGTGAGACCTTCACCACAGTCAAAATTAGAACATCTTGACCACCTCAAAAAGAAATCCTACAACCTTTACCTCCACCCCCACTCCCCTCTCATCCCCCCACAGCCCCAAGGAGCTGCCCGTCTACTTTCTGTCCATAGATTCCCTATTCTGGGCTTTTTCTACCAATGGAAGCATAACGTGTGGTCTGTTGTGACTGGTTTCTTTCACTTACTATTTTCAAGGTTCATCCATGTTGTAAATCACTTGATTCATTTTGATGATTATTATTCCATTGCATAGATGTACAATATTTGCTTGTCCATTTAGCAGTTGATGGGCATTTGGGTTGTTTCCATTTACTGGCTATTATGAACAATGCCGCTATAAGCATTTGTTTCAAGTGTTTGTATGGACATAATGTTTTTACTTCTCTTGGGCAATACCTAGGGTCATTTGGTAATTCACTTTGACCCTTTGAGGAACCTCCAGACTGTTTTCCACGTGGCTATACCATCTTACACTCCACCAATATGTATGAGGGCTCTCATTCTGCACAGCTTCACCAATATTTGCCATTTTCCTCTTTGTTTGTTAGGGTTTTTTCAAGTATAGCCACCTACTGGATATGAAGTGGTGTCTCTTTGTGGTTTTGATTAGCAGTTCCCTGAGGGCTAATGATTTTAAACAGCTTTTCATGTGCCACACCTGCTTTGCCTCTGAAGGTCTGGAATTTGGGTACTTGCTAGGCACAGAGCCTGTGACCAGCCGCAGTGAGAATCCTGACACTGAGTCTTAATGAGCTTCCCTACTCGGCAACATTTCACACCTCTCGTTCCAATTCCTTGCTGGGGGAATTAAGCATATCCTAGGTACCCCAGTGGGAGAGGACCGTTGGAAGCTTGTGTCTGGTTTCCCCTGGACTTCATTCACCCTGTGACCCTTCCTTTTCCCTTTGCTTATTTTGCTTTGCTTCCTTTCCCTCAAATAAAGCGTAGCCACAACAAGTATGACTATGCTGAATTCTGAGAGTCTTCCTGGCAAATCACCAACACAGGGTCTATCTTCATTCTTTTGTATGTGGATACCCAGTTGTCCCAGCACCATTCGTTGAAAGACTTTCCCTATTAATTTTGATTTTTGCCCCCTACTGGGAACCTGTCCCTCAACCCAGGCACGTGCTCTGACTGGCAATCAAAACGGCAACACTTTGGTTCGCAGGCTGGCACTCAATCCACTGAGCCACTCCAGCCAAGGCTCGGTTGAAAATCAGTTGACTGTAAATGTAGGGGCTTATTGTGTTTCTGGACTCTCAATTTGATTCTACTGACCTATGTTATTCGTATGCCATTAAAATGCTGTCTTTATTACTGTAGTTTTGTAGTGAGTTTTTGAAATTGGTAAGTGTGAACCCTTCAACTTTATTTTTCAATATTGTTTTATGAGTTTTAAGATGAGATTGTCAATTGCTGCAAAGAAGCCAGCTATGATTTTGATAGGGTTTGCATTGCCTCTATAGATCAAATTACAGAGTATTGCCATGTTAACAATATTAACTCTTCTGATCCATGAACATGGGGTGTCTTTCTGCTTATTTAGGTCTTCTTTATTTTCTTTCCACAGTGCTTTGTGCTTTTGAGAGTATACATTTTGCCCATGTTTGTTAAATTCATTCCTAAATATTTTATTCTTTTTGGTGCTTTTGTAAGTGAAATTTTGTTTTTAAATAATTTTTATTTTTCACTTATAGTTGGCATACAATATTATATTAGTTTCAGCTGTACAACATAGTGATTAGGCATTTATAAAACTTATGAAGTGATCACCCAATAAATCTAGTGCCCATCTGACACCATACAGTTACTACAATGTTATTACCTATATTCCTTGTGCTGTATTTCACATCCCTGTGACTATAGTGTAATTACCAATTTGTACTTCTTAATACCTTCCCCCTGTCTGGCAACCATCAAAATGTTCTCTGGCCCTGGCCGAGTGGCTCAGTTGGCTGGAGCACCATCCTGTACACCAAAAGGCTGTGGGTTTGATCCCCTGGTCAGGACACATGAATGAGACAACTGATTGATGTTTTTAATTAACATCAATGTTTCTTTCTCTCTCACCCCCCCTCCTCTCTTTCTAAAATCAATAAATATGTACCCCTGGGTGAGGATTTTTTCTAAACTAATTATCTTTAGAAAAAAACACGTTTTCTGTATCTGATTTTCTTTCTGTTTTGTTTATTTTGTTTTTTTAGATACCACATAAAAGTGAAATCATATGTTTGGTATTTTTTTTTGTCTGACTTATTTTACTCAGCATAATACCTTCTAGGTCCATCCATGTTGTTGCAGTTGGAAGATTTTATTCTCTTTTATGGCTGAGTAATATTTCTCTGTATGAGGTCTGCCTGGGAAAAGTCCAGCCATTGTTAATATAATGAGAACAGCTTGCCCGATGTTGATGTAACCTGGCAGCCAAGGAGAGTGGACTGGAATGGGCATGCATAACAATGATGCCTTCACTGTACTGGTCAGTGTAGGCAGTAAATGCCATTGAGTGAGCATGTACTGTGTGGCTATCACATTAAAAATGAGTGAGCGAGTAGAACAATGAATCTGCATCAAATGTTGCATTAAGCTTAAACATTCCTCAGTGGAAGCTATTGGGATGATTCAGAAGGCTGCAGCTATGGGCAACTGGTGATAGACAGCTTCATCATGACGACGCACCCACCCATGCATCACTTCTCTGACAGAGTTTTTTGGAGAAACATCAAATCACCCAGGTGACTCAGCCCCCCTACAGCCCAGATTTGGCAGCCCGAGACTTCTGGCTTTTCTAAAAACTAAAATCACCTTCATATATATTATATAGTATATATAACCAATATATATATATTGATTATACTATTACAATTGTCCCAATTGTCCCCCTTTGGCCCCTCCATCCAGTAACCCCCTTCCCTCCAGTACTCCCCCACTTAGTTCATGCCCATGGGTCGTGCGTGTAAGTTCTTTGGCATCTTCCTTTCCTATGCTATTCTTAACTTCCTCCTGTCTATTTTGTTCCTACCAATTATGCTTCTTAATCCCCATACCATTTCCCCATTCTCCCCTTTGCTCTTGCTCCCTTCCCCCTCTTCCCTCCCAGCTGATAACCCTCCAGATGATTTCCATATCCATGATTCTGATACTGTTTCATTTAGTTTGATTTTCGGTTTTTTTTAGATTCAGTTGTTGGTAGTTGTGAATTTGTTGCCTTTTCGATTTTCACGGTTTTGATCATCTTCTTTTAAATAAGTTCCTTTAACATTTCCAATAATAATGGTTTGGTAGTGATCACACCTTTAGTTTTACTTTGTCTAGGAAGCACTTTATCTGCCCTTCCATTCTATTTTTTTCTTTTTTAAAAGATTGTATTTGTTTGTTTGTTTATTTTAGAGAGAGGGGAAGGGAGGGAGAAAGAGAGGGACAGAAACATCAATGTGTGCTTGCCTCTCATGTGCCCCCTTACTGGGAACCTGGCCCGAAACCCAGGCATGTGCCCTAACTGGGAATCAAACTGGCGACCCTTTGGTTCACAGGCCTGCACTCAATCCACTGAGCCACACCAGCCAGGGCCCGGGTCTTCCATTCTAAATGATAGCTTTGCTGGATAGAGTAATCTAGGTTATAGGTCCTTGCTTTTCATTGCTTTGAATACTTCTTGCTAGTCCCTTCTTGCCTACAAAGCTTCTTTTGAGAAATCCACTGCTAGTCTTATGGGCACTCCTTTGTATCTAACTCTTTGCTTTTCTTTTGCTGCTTTTAAGATTCTCTTTACCCTTAACCTTTGGCATTTTAATTATGATGCATCTTAGTGTATTCTTCTTTGGTTCCAACTTGTTTGGGACTCTCTGTGCTTTGTGGACTTGTATGTCTATTTCCTTCACCAAATTAGGGAAGTATTCTTTCATTTTTTTTTTCAAATAAGTTTTCAATTTCTTGCTTTTCCTCTCCTTCTGGCATCCCTATGATTTGGATGTTGGCATATTTGGAAATGTCCCAGAGGTTCTTAAACCTATCCTCATTTTTTGAAATTCTTGTTTCTTCTTTTTGTTCTGGTTGAATGTTTATCTCTTCCTTATGTTTCAAATCATTGGTTTGAAATCCAGCTTTCTTCCCTTCTCTGTTGGTTTCCTGTGGACTATTCTTTATTTTACTTAGTGTAACCCTCATTTCTTCCTTTATTTTTTCACTGTATGCAAGGAGTTCTCTGAGCATCCTTAGCACCAGTGTTTTGAACTCTGCATCTGATAGGTTGACCCTTTCGTTTAGTTCTTTTTCCTGGGGTTTTGTTCTTTTCTTTCATTTGGGCCACATTTCTTTGTCTCTTCAATTTAGCAGCCTCCCTGTGTTTCTTTCTGTGTATCAGGTAAAGCTGTTTTTTCTCCCTGTGTTAGTAGTGTGGCCTATGTTGAAAAGGCACCTGTAAGTTGTGTAGGGTGGAGCCTTAGGTAATTGCCAGGGTGGGCACCTGCTTCACCTCTTTGTGGCTGTGTGGGAAGGGCTCAGAGAGAGGACAATGCTGCCACTTGGCTTCTGGTGGTTCCCCTGGCACTTTCCCCATTTCCAGTCACTTCACCCCCTTCCCATGTGTGACTGGCACCCTTCCAGCTGCTGTACCAGTGGTGAATCCCAGAGTGGGTGGGTTTGTGTACATTCTAAGACCGTGCTGGCCCTTAAGCAGCAAACATCTAGCTGTTTCTTCCACTGCCACAAACCCCACTGGCTTTTTCAGCCAGAAGTAACAGTCTTCCCAGTGCTGGAACCCTGGGCTGTGCTATCTGGCCTAGGGTTGGGGTCACTCACTCCAAAGGTATCCCTCCTGTCCATTCCACCACTGCTGCCCCCACCACCTTTCCGCATCATACCTCCTCTCTGCTCATCTCTGCAGCTCTGCCCCTCCCACCCATCTGGATGAATGTGTCTTCTGTAACTCCTTCATTGTCAAACTTCCATATAGCTCGATTTTCTGATGGTTCTGGGTGTTACTAGTTTTGAGATCTGGTTGTAATTCTTTCTATGGTTGCATGAGGAGGCAAAGCGTGTCTACCTACATCTTCATCTTCACCAGAAGTCTCTAAAATCACCTTTGAAAGGGAAGAAATTTTAGACCATCGATGGGATTCAGGAAAAAATGACAGGGCAGCTGATGGCAACTGGGAGAACTGTGTGAGGTCCCAAGTTGGCCACTTTGAAGGGGACTGAGGCGTCATTGTCCTGTGTACAATGATTCTTGTACTGTGTATCTTCTTCAATATGTCTCTATTTTTCATAGTACATGACTAGATACCTTCTAGACAGATCTTGTGTGTGTGTGTGTATATATATGTATATGTATATATATATGTATGTATGTATACATATATATATCCCTTCTTCTTTATCCTTTCATCTACTGATGGACACTTAATGTGCATTCATACTGTGGCTATTGTAAATAATGCTGCAGTGAACACATGGATGCATATGTCTTTTTGAGTCTTCAGATAAAAATACCCAGAAGTGGAATTGCTGGGTCCTTCTTGGTCACTTGGTATAGCCTTTGTTTCAAAGTCTATTTTTGTCTCGTATAAGTATTGCTACCCAACTTTTTGTTTGTTTGTATTTTCGTACCTTTATTTTCCGTCTGTGTGTCTTTTCACTTGGAGTCTTTTGTAGGAAGTATATATGCTGTGTTTTCTTAGCCATTCAGCCACCCTATGTCTTTTCATTGGAGCATTTAGTCATTTACATTTAAAGTAATTGTTAATAGATATGTAGTTAATGATGTTTTATTATTCATATTCTTTCTTCTTAAAGAAGTCCCTTTAACACTTCCTTTTCATTTTTCTATAGCTTGGGGAAAGGAGGGAGAAAGAAAGGAAGAGAAACATTAATCTGTGGTTGCTTCTCATGTGCCCCCTAGTGGGGACCTGGCCTGTAACCCAGGCATGTGCCCTGACTGGGGAATCGAACTAGGGACCCTTAGGTTCGCAGGCCACTGCTCAATCCACTGAGCCACACCAGCCAGGGCAACATTTCTTATAATACTGGTTTGGCAGTGATTAACTTCGTTAGGTTTTTCTTATCTGGGAAGCTCTTTACCTGTCCTTTAATTCTAAATTATAGCTTTTCTGGGTAGAATAATCTTGGTTACAGATCCTTGCTTTTCATCACTTTGCATATTTTGTTTTCTTAATTTCATTTGTGGATTGTTCATTACAAGTGTATAAAAATACAATGGATTTTTGTCTGCTGATGTTTCACCCTCAAGTTTGCTGAACTTGTTATTAGTTCAAATGGGTTTTTGTAGAATCCTTAGGATTTTCTATATACAAGATTATGTCCTCTGCAAACATTTCTAATCTAGATGCCTTTTAATTCACTTTATTGCCTAATAGTCCTGCCCAGAACTTCCAGTACAACATTGAATAGAAGTCACCAGAGCAGACATTCTTGTCTTGTTCCTGATCTTAGGGAAAAAAACTTTCAGTCTTTCATCATTAAGTATGACGATAGCTGTGGGGTTTTAATGGATGCCCGTTATCATATAGAAGTAGTTCTCCTCTGATCCAGATTTGTTAAGTGTTTTTTTTTTACAGGAAGTAGTTTTGGGTATTGTCATTTTATTTTTGTATCTACTGAAATGATCGTGTGGTTTTTTGTTCTTTATTCTATTAATATGATGTAGTACACTAATTCACTTTCATATTTTAAACCTACTTTGCATTCCTAATAAATCCCATTTGATCATAGTCTATGTATTAGATTTTCTAGTATTTTGTTGAGGGTTTTTGTGTCCTCATTCATAAGACATACTGGTCTGTAGTTTTCTTGTGTCATTTGTGTGCAGTTTTGGTATCAAGGTAATATGAACAAGTTGGGGAGTAGGTCCTCTCCTATTTTTTGAAAGAGTGTGTAGAGAGGTGTAAATTCTTCTACAACTATTTGTAGAATTAACTAGTGAATCTATCTGGGTCAGGCCTTTTCTCTGTGGGTAGTTTGCTACATGTGGTTTTTAAACACTTGAAATGAAAGAAATGAAACTTTTAATTTTATTTAATGTGTTTGTTAAGTTAAATATAATAAACCACAGATGGCTATTGTTTACTGTATTGGACAGAACAGGTCTGGAAGAGTGGTTCTCAACAGGATGGCACTGCCCCCTATGGTCATTTTGGAAGACCATGGGTGTTTTGAATCTCACTGTGAAGGGGGCAGTGCCCTTAGCAGGTGAGGGCCAAGCCATCCTGCCATGCACATTCTCCTATTTGAAGAGTAGTAATTTTCCTATGCCTGAGTGGATTTTCAGTGTCTCCCCGGCCCAGACATTTTACAAAATGGGCTAAGAATCTAACTTCATTTTAGGTGTGAGCCCAAAGTATATCTTGCTTAGTTTAATATATACTGAATTTTCTAGGATTTCAACTCTCATGTACACTGAAGGGAGACTATTTTTTAATTGTTTGGATCTTTCCCAAGAGCTGTTCACTATATGTGGAAAATCCTCACACTGAAGGCAACACCCATAGCAAACCGCATTGTTTTCTGGCTGCACTGTAGCTACCTTGCTCATTGTGATTCTAGGTATATGGTTGTCTCCACCCCTTATCCACAGGGGATGCTTCCAAGACCCGCCCTGGATAGCCAAAACTGGATAGTACTAAACCCTATATATACTATGTTTTTGCTATACATACATACCTATAATAAGTTTAATTTATATATTAAACACAGTAAAAAACTATTAACAACTAATAATGAAATAGAACAATTATAACAATATACTCTAATAAAATTTATGTGAATATGATCTCTCTCAAAAACCTTATTGTACTTACCTTTCTTTTTTCTTTTTAAAATATATTTTATTGATTATGCTATTACAGTTGTCTTATTTTCCACCCCTTTATTCCCCTCCACCCTGTACTACCCCTCCTACACACATCCCTCGCCCTTAGTTTATGTCCATGGGTCATACATATAAGTTCTTTGGCTTCTACATTTCCTAAACTATTCTTTACCTCCTCCTGTCTATTTTGTAGCTACTATTTATGCTTCTTATCCCCTGTACCATTCCCCCCACCCCCTCCCTACTGATAATCCTCCATGTGATCTCCATTTCTATGATTCTGTTCCTGTTCTAGTTCTTTGCATAGTTTGTTTTTATTTTTGTTTTTTTTTAGGTTCAGTTATTGATAGTTGTGAGTTTGTTGTCATTTGACTGTTCATAGTTTTTTATCTTCTTTTTCTTAGATAAGTCCCTTTAATATTTCATATAATAAGAGCCTGGTGATGATGAACTCCTTTAACTTGACCTTATCTGAGAAGCACTTTGTCTGCCCTTCCATTCTAAATGAAAGCTTTGCTGGATAGAGTAACCTTGGAGGTAGGTCCTTCTTGTTTGCAAGATTTCTTTTGAGGAATCAGCTGCTAGTTTTATGGGAACTTCTTTGTAGATAATTCCTGTTCTCTTACTTCTTTTAAGATTCTCTCCTTATCCTTAATTTTGGGTGATGTAATTATGATGTGCCTTGATGTGTGCTTCCTTGGGTCCAACTTCTTTGGGACTCCCTGAGCTTCCTGGACTTCCTGGAAGTCTATTTCCTTTGCCATACTAGGGAAGTTCTCCATTATTTGTTCAAATAAGTTTTCAGTTTCTTGCTCTTCCTCTTCATCTTCTGGCACCCCATTTGATTCATATGTTGGAATGTTTAATGTTTTCCCAGAGGTTCCTAAGCCTCTCCACATATTTTTGAATTCTTGTTTCTTCATTCTGTTCTGGTTGAATGTTTATTTCTTCCTTCTGCTCCAAGCTGTTGATGTGAGTCCCAGTTTCCTTCCCATCACTGTTGGTGTCCTGTCCATTTTCCTTTATTTCACTTTACATAACCTTCACTCTATCCTCTATTTTGCAACCATACCAACCATTTCTGTAAGCATCCCGATTACCAGTGTTTTGAACTGTGCATCTGATAGGTTGGCTATGTCTTTGTCACTTAGTTGTATATTTTCTGGAGCTTTGATCTGTTCTTGCATTTGGGCTATTTATTTATTTATTTATTTGGCTCTGAGAACCTGTTACATAGTAAGGAGCAGAGCCTTAGGAATTCGCCAGGGTGGGGCAGTGCCTGTGTTGTAGTGCTGTATGTGGAGGGAGGGGTCCAAAAGGGAACAAAGCTGCTTGCTCAGCTTTCAGTCACTTCCTTTGCTACCCACAAGCAAATTGGGCCCTTCTGCTACTGATTCCCGGGTGAGTGGGTTTGTGTATGTTCTAGGACCCTGTGGGTCTCTTCAACGAACTCTCCTGTGAGGCTAGGAGTTTCTCCCACCACCATAACCCCCACAGGTTTTTTCAGCCAGAGCTTTCGAAGCTTTATTTTCCCACACTGGAACCCTGTGTCATGATCTGTCTCACTTCTCAGTTGTTCCTCCCTTTTATCTGCATGAAAATATGGAAGTGCCTGGTCTATCAGCTGCTACCTCGCCCACCCAGGTCCTCTAACCACCACCCGGCCGCAAGTCCTCCCTGCCCCTGCTGTCCGTCTCTGCACCTCCTACTGGTCTGAATGAATATTTCTTCTTTAACTCCTCGGTTTTCGGACTTCCATACAATTCAATTTTCTGGCAGTTCTGGTTGGTTTTTGTTTTTAAATTTGTTGTTCTTCTTTTGGTTGTGCGAGGAAGCACATCATATCTACCTACACCTCCATCTTGGCTGGAAATCCTAGTGCACTCACTTTTCACTCAAAGGAAGCACTTTACAGCTTCTCTGTGGCATATCTGAATTGCCAGCCTCACTACTCTTGCACCTTGGGGTCACTATTAAGTAAAATAAGGATCACAAACACAAGCACTGTGATACTTCAACAGTCGATCTGATAACCAAGACAGCTGCTAAGTGACTAGCAAGTGAATAACACATACAGCACAGGATGCTGCACAAAGGCATAATTCAAGTTCCCACAGAACAGAAGGGGATAGCATGAGATTTTACCATGCTACTCAGAATGGCATGCAATTTAAAGTTTGTGAATTATTCCTGAAATTTCCTATTTAATATTTTTGGACCAGGATTGACCATGGGTAACTGAAATCATGGAAAGTGAAACCATAGATAAGAGAGGACTACTGTATATCAAAAATGCTAAGTATATATGCAGGGTGGGGCAAATGTATGTTTAGAGTTTTGAGTATGTGAAACAGTTTATTCTTGTAGTATTATTTATGAATTATTGAACTGTTCTCCATATAAACAACTATAAGCCTTCTTTTGCCCTATCCTGCATATACATACCTATTTCAAAATGTCAAATATAAAGAACAAAGTCCAACATATTTTCATATTATAATTGTCTTCTCATAAATCAAAACTATGTCATTACAAGTAGGTGCAAATTTGACTTCTTTATATCTTTGAGGGCAGCGATACCCAACTTCTGGGCCATGGACCAGCACCGGTTCAGGCCTGTTAGGAATTGGGCCACACAGCAGGAGGTGAGCTTGCATGTAACGCTCTTGAATTACCCCCAAAACATCCCCCACCCCCATATCCATGGAAAAAATTATCTTTCCCTAAACCGGTCTCTGGTGCCAAAAAGGTTAGGGACTGCTGTTCTAGGGAAATAATGTTTCAGCAATTATATACTTAAATATATATTTTCCATTTTAAAATTTTCCTTCACAAATACAATTAAAGCATGGCAATATTTACTGAAGCTGAATATATACTTATCCTATGGCCCACCTGTTCTACTCAAGAGGATAAGTAGTCATATCCACAAAAGACCTGTACAAAAATATTGATATAAGGTTTATTCATAATAGCACCAGACTAGAAACAATACAAATCAAAAAGAGAATTAATACATTGTGGCATAGTCACACAATTGTAGACCATTCAGCAATCAAAAAAGAAGCAACCACAAGTACATGTAATAACATAGATGAATCTCGCAGGCTTCTGAAACAAGCCAAACACACACAAAAAAGACATAATTCTATTTACATGAAGCTCAAGAACAGGCAAAACTAGTAGACAGCGGTAGAAGTAAAAGCAGTTGGTGTATTTAGCTGCATTTATGTTGTCTTTCAATGATAAGAAGAAGAACACATTGAAAACATACTATGTGATGCATTGAGGGGAATTCTAGGATGTATAAGAAGATACTATCCCTGTCTTCATGGAGCTCAGGGCAATTTGGGAAAATAAAACACACACAAAATAAAATAGTGTGTGTGTCAGAAGTGATATATTCTATGAATTCCATAAAGTGTTTCAAGGTACTTGTTTTTAAAATGAAACATTGGCTCCTTCAAAGCTGAGATCTCAGTAGATAGAGTTAAGTGAACAAGGAGGAGCATGGTGCCTAGGATTTAGTCCCAGTGAGGAGTCCTAATGATACCCCCATCCCTTCCCCCATGCTCCAGTCTCTGCCTCCTCTCAGTCCACTCCCCTTCCACAATTATGATGCATCCTGCTATGGTCAACATCAGAAAATAAAAAATACATCCAGAAAAATCTTTTTTGGATGTTGCCTCTAAATTAGAGGACCTAGTTTCAGTCACTAGCTTAGCCATCACCTGCCCTTTCAGAGTCTTCATTTTCTCATTTGTAAAATAAGGTTAGTAGTAGCTGCTTTTCCTGTGTACTTAAAGTTTGTCATGAGTTTCAAATGCCTTTATGCATTTGAAATTGCTATTCAAATGTCAGTAATGACTGCTTGTTGGTTGCATTATTACAGGCACTTGGAGAAAAGTAATCTGCTAAGGGAAATGTGACACCCACATGAAGCTGAGACAGCAGACTGATCAAAGTTCCTTCAAGGTGTGCTTCCTGCTCTGGGAGCATTAGGGACCCCATCAAAATCTTGGCATTGCTGAAACTCACCCATTCAAAACACCTATATTTTGCTTTTTCCAGCCAGTGCTGAGCCATGGGCATCTCTCAAAACAACTGGCACAAGTGCCACAAGACTGGGCATGAGAGAAAGCCCTACCATGAGAAGCAACAATGTGAGCTGGGCATCTGCTGCCAACACTAAGATTGACCCTAGCCACATATACATAGTCTGCAAGTGGGGAGGCAACAAGAAGTACTGAGCCTTGAGGCTGGATGTGGGCAGATTCTCCTAGGGCTCTGAGTGTTGTACACACTAGGCAGGGATCATTGATGTTGTAAACAATGCATCCGATAATGAACTGGTCCACACCAAGACTGTAGTAAAGAATTGCATCATGCTAATTGATAGCACACCTTACTGACATTGGTCTGAGTCCCACAAGGCACTGCCCCTGGGCCACAAGACAGAGGCCAATCTGACTCCTGAGGAAGAAGGGATTTTAAACAAAAACAATTTAAAATTTTTTTCAGAAGAAATGTGACAAAAAGAAACAGAATGGCAAAGTCAGCAGCCTTCGTGAGGAGGCAAGCTTCTTGAATGCTTTGCTTCAAGACCAGGCCAGTGCGGCTGAGCAGGTCCTAGAGATCAAGGAGCTGAAGTTCTAACTGAGGAAAATCAAGGCCCAGAAAGTCAAACAAATCTGCCCCCACCTTAGCTCATGTATAAAGGTGTTTATTGTTCTTCAGAAGAAAAACACACCATGTTCTGCTTGGCTCCAGTTACACAGCCTAGTTATGCTCATAAAGGAAGAAATTCTATGGTTTTCTTTACCCTGCTGCCCTCATTCCCATCCATCCTACTCACACCATCAAGTGTCAACTCAAAAATGTTGGGGTCTAGCTCTAAAAGACCAAAGGTCTCAGTAATTTACATGGCTTTAAAATAATGTTTGGGTGGGAATACAGGCTAGCAATGTAAACTCGGGCAAGTCACCTGACTTCCTAGGATGTCAACATCCTTTTTTCTAAAGTCAGGACAATAATACCCGCCTTACAGGATTGTTTCTTACAGGATTGTTGGAAAGATTTTATTTTAATTTCATTTATTGATTTTGAGAGAGACATCAATTTGTTGTTCCACTTATTTATGCATTCATTGGTTGATTCCTGTAGGTGCCCTGACAGGGGATCAAACCCATAACCTTGGTGTATCACAGCAATGCTCTAACCAACTGATCTTCTTGGCTGTTGTAAAGATTTAAAAGAGGAACTCATCAATAGGGGTCTGAGGAGATACATTTTATGGTTCATAATGGTACAATATCTTATACAATACTTGTACAAATAAGTATTATTGATTTCAGGCATCCAGTGTGGGGGTTATATGCATTATAGAATGCATTGCAAGATATATGAATAATAAAAAAGAGGAGAACAGCACAAAGTATGTTATGATTGGTATATGAAAAGGGGTGGGAATACATATATTCTGTCTCTCTATAAATATATTGATAGATCTGTTTCTACATATAGATATAGATACATAAAAGGACATAGGTATGTGTGTATATGTATGTATAATATATAGACAAGGATATATATAGCTATGTATATATATAGTATATTTATATATAGTATATCTTATTTAGGATATCTGTACATAATAGTGTCCCTCTTTACCCAGTTTCAGTTACCCACAGTCAACTCTGGTCCAAGAATATTAAATGGAAAATTCCAGAAATAAATTTAAATTACACACTGTTCCCAGTGGCATGATGAAATCTTGTGCTGTCCTGCTCCATCTCACCTGGAAACTATCTAAACTGTACTGTATACACTCCCCACCCGTTAGTCAGTAGCCAACTAGATTATCAGATATACTGTCTATCGCAGTGGTTGTGTTCAAGAAACCCTTTTCTTTTTTTAACACCCACCTGAGGACATTGATTCTTTGCTTTTAGAGAGAGAGGAAGGGAGAGAGAGAAACATCGATGTGAGAGAGAAACATCAATCGGTTGCTTCACATGCCTGGACCTGGGATCTTATATGCCCAGACTGGGGATCGAACCTGCAACCCAGGCATGTGCCCTGACCGGGACTCGAACTTGCAACCCTTCAGTTATGGAATGATGATCCAACCAAATGAGCCACATCAGCCAGGGTGTGTCCAAGTAATCTTTATAGCAGCCTAAGGCTATGTCAAAATGCCCACATAGTCATTCACTCACTTCATCTCGTCACATAGGTGCTGAATCATCTCACATCACCACAAAAAAAGGGTGATTACAGTACAGTAAGATTTTAGAGAGAAACAGACCACATTCACATAACTTTTATTACAGTATATCATTATATAATTGTTCCATTTTATGTTTTATTGTACATCTCTTACTATGCCTAATTTATAAATTAAATTTTATCATAGATATCTGTGAAATGTCTGGCACATGCTAGATGCTTTAAGATCTTTTTGGATGTACAGTGAACCTTGTTCATTAAGACCTCCATTTACCTAGGATGTCCCAAGTGAGGCAGGAGATGTAATAGGAATGAGGAAGTCCTGAAACACTACTGTTGTCATCAGTCAGAATCCTGATTTGCAAGAACTGCCTTGTGACACCTGGCAAGGAGCCATGCTTGTACATGAGAAGCTTCAGTTGACTACTGTTTCACCTTGACTCATTATAATAAATTAGCACTGTGGTTTCCTCTCCACCTGCACCCCCACCCCTGGTATGGGCAATCAAGAAGAATTATGGGACCCAATAAAGCCTGCATCCTTTCAGCAGAAGGGGGCCATTCTCTGGTCAGAGGTGGCCCACTGTATCTTACGAAGTCTACTTTTCTTAATAAATCTAGTTTTCTTTGCAGCTTGCTTTGTTTATCCCTGTTTATGTAGTCTGTTCAATTCTTTGTTTGCAACCACCAAGAGCCTGGACCCCATATCCATCTGCAACACAAGTGTATTTTTACCCTCATCCAAGGACATGTTTTCATTGCTTTTTTTTAGAGAGAGAGGAAAGGAGAGAGGAAGAGAAAGTGAGAAATACGGATGCTAGAGAGAAGCACCTATTGGTTGCCTCCTGTATGGGGGAATGAAACCGCAACCTAGGTATGTGTCCTGACCAGGAATAAAACCTGCAACCTTTCAGTTATGGGATGATGCTCCAACCCACTAAACCACACTGGTCAGGGCTCAAATGTATTTTTAATTTTAGTTTTAAGAAAATAAGCTGGCCCTGGCTGAATAGCTTAGTTGGTTAGAGCATTGTCCTAAAATACAAGATTGTGGGTTCAATATGGGCACATACAGAAAGCAATCAATTAATGCATAAATAAGTGGAGCAACAAAATAGATGTTTCTCTCCTCCCATCAATAATAAATTTAAAATTTTTTAAATAAATAAAAATTAAAAATGAGCCACAATAAATGTAGTACCATATTAAGTTTTGACAATCCTAGGTAGATTATGTATACATTGCTGTTCATTAAAGTTGGCTTTGTTCTTGTCTATGTGAAATCTTTCATAATGAAAAAAATAAAATTTAAAAAGATTGCTGGAGTCCTGGCTGGTGTGGCTCAGTAGATTGAGTGCAGGCCTGCAACCTGAAGGGTTGCCAGTTTGATTCCCAGCCAGGACAAATGCCTGGGTTGTGGGCCAGGTCCTGGTCCCCATTGCGGGGGGGTGTGACAGGCAACTGATCAATGTATCTCTTTCCCCCTCCCTTCCCCTCTCTCTAAAAATAAATAAAATATTTAAAAAGAGAAAAGTAAAGATCGCTGGATAGTGGGACTTCCAGTGAAGATAGAGGAGTAGGTAGACATGCTTCGCCTCCTCGTGCAACCACAGAGAGAATTACAACTATTTATCAAAAGAAACAACAACCAGAACCATCAGAAAATCAAGGCATATGAAAGTCCAAAAACCAAGGATTTAAAGAAGTGACATTCATCCAGACAGGTAGGAGGGGTGGAGTCACAGACATGGGCAGCGAGGTGTGGAGGAACCATGTGGTGCATAGAGGTGGCAGCACCAGAACAGGCAGTCCCACATTCATGCATGGTGGATAAAAATGGGGAGGAACACCTTGGGAGCAAGTGATCTCAGCCCTAGGCTAGACCACACAGCCCAGGATTCCGGCACTGGGAAGATAAATCCCCAGAACTTATGACTGTAAAAACCAGTGGGGGTTCAGGCAGCATTAGAAACTGCTGGATTTTGAGAAGAGTACATTTAAAGGGCCTGCATGGACCTGGAACATATATAAACCCACTCACTCTGGGATTCACCACAAGGGCAACAGCTGGAAGGGTGCCAGTTGTATCACCCACAGGAAGTGGGTGAAGTGACTGGGAATGGGGTGAATACCAGGCAAATCTCCAGATGCCAGGCAGCAGTACTGTCCCCTCTTGAGCCCTCCCCCAACACAAACCCACAAAGTGGTGAAGCAGGTTGCCCTGCCCTGGCAATTACCTAAGACTCTACCCTACATGATTTACAGGCACGTTTTCTAAGACAAGGAGTCAAAGCAGCTCTACCTATTACACAGAAACAAACACAGGGAGGCTGCTAAATTGAGGACACACACAAAAAAATATGGCCCAGATGAAAGAACAGACCAAAACCCCAGAAAAAGAACTAAATGAAATGGCAATAACCAACCTATCAGATGCAGAGTTCAAAACATTGGTGATCAGGCTGCTCAAAGAACTCATTGAGTACAGCAAAAATATAAGGGAAAAGATGAAGTTTACACTAAGTGAAATAAAAAAATCTACAGGGAACCAACAGTGGAGAGGATGAAGCCTAGAATCAAATCAATGATTTGGAACACAAGGAAGGAGAAAGCATTCAATCAGAACAGCAGAATAATTTAAAAAAAAAAAAACATGGATAGGTTCAGGAACCTCTGGGACATCTCCAAACATGACAACATCCAAATCATAGGGGTGCCAGAAGAAGATGAAAAGCAAGAAATTGAAAATTTATTTGAAAAAATACTGAAAGAATACTTTCCTAATTTGGTGAAGGAAATAGACATACAAGTCCATGAAGCACACAGAGTCCCCAACAAGTTGGCCCCAAAGAGGACTACACCAACATATCATAATTAAAATGCCAAAGGTTAAAAATAAAAAGAGAATCTTAAAAGCAGCAAGAGAAAAGCAGAGAGTTACCTACAAAGGAGTTCCCATAAGACTAGCAGTGGATTTCTCAAAAGAAGCTTTGCAGGCTAGAAGGGACTGGCAAGAAGTATTCAAAGCGATGACAAGCAAGGACCTACAGCCTAGATTCCGCTATCCAGAAAAACTATCATTTAGAATGGAAGAGCAGATAAAGTGCTTCCCAGATAAGGTAAAGCTAAAGGAGTTTGTCATCAGCAAGCCATTATTACATGAAACGTTAAAGGGACTTATTTAAGAAAAAGAAGAAGATCAAAACTATGAACATTAAAAAGGCAAATAATTCACAACTATTAACAACTGAATCTAAGAACACAAACTAAGCAAACAACCAGAACAGGAACAGAATCATGGATATGGAGATCATTTGGAGGGTTATCGGCTGGTAGCAGGAAGGAGGAGAATGGGGTAAAGGTGCAGGGATTAAGAAGCATAATTTGTAGGTACAAAATAGACAGGGAAATGTCAAGAATAGTATAGGAAATGGATAAGCCAAAGAACTTACATGCACGACCCATGAACATGAACTAAGCGGGATGATTGCTGGAGGGAAGGGGAGTACCAGGCAGAGGGGCTAAAGGGGGAAAATTGGGACAACTGTAATAGCATAATCAATAAAATATATATTTTTAGAAAGTTCGTTGGAGGGGGACACTAAAAGGGAGCTTGAGTGGGGCTGGTCTAGTCATGTTCCTTGACTAGGTACTGATTACAGGGTGTGCTTGCTCTGTGACAACTCATCAAGTTGTGTACTTATGATCTTATGGTCTGTCACTCATCTATATTACTCTTTAATAAACAGTTTACTTAAAAAGCCCCTTTTCCATTAAATTGAAATTTTTCATAATGACTTAGTAAAGGATTAGTGAAAAATAAAGAATTTGATATGATTTTTCCTTTGCAAATGATCAGGGTCTTGAGAGTAACAGGAAACCACTCTAAAATTAGTAGCTTTTCTTTAGTACAAATTTACAGTTTATGTTCAGTGATGTTAACCTTCTTCTCACTCAGCCTGCTCTACCCTTATCTTCAGCTCCCTTGGAGGTTTCAGTCATGCCATGTCTGTATTTCAAGGCAAAGAGGCTGATGTCAGAAACAAGTCAGGATCTGAAGGGAAAGAGGTAGGGAGGAAAGGAGAGAAAGAGAGCAGGAGAGGAGAAAGGGGAGGAAGGAGAACAGGAGTTTACAGGCCAGGATGTGTGGAAAGGCCCTGCCACATTCTAGCCCCTATACACCAGCCACTGAATGTGCCCTGAGCTTTCTTGTCCCCAGGATTTAGCTCATACTGTTTTCTCGACCTGAAGTGGCCTCCTTCTTTCCCCGCAACCTGTTAATTCCCACTTTTCCTTCAGGGGAGCATTGTGCCTCCAGTGCTAAATGTAGGCCAGACTTGCTGAATGAATGAAATGGCCTCAAAAAGTGTGAAACAGGCCCTGTGCTGCCAACACCCCTGCTGATGTTTTCTCCAACCCACCTGGATTCACATCCACAGGCCTACAAAGACCCGTGTGATCAAGTGTTGTCTACTTCCATACTATTAGTACCTTGCTCATTTTCCTGGTAGCACACTGGCCTCTTTATTTCTAGAACCTGGCCCAGCTCATTTTGCTTGAAGGCCTTCATACATGCTGCTTCTTCCCTAGAAGAGGAGTTGGGAATGTTCTTTCCCTAGATGACATTCTGTATGCCTCTGTCCTTCCTGCCATTTGCGTCTCAGCTCAGATGTCACCTTTTCAGAGACCCTGACATTTATATCGAAAAGAGTCCTCCTGTATTACCAGTCACTTTAATATCTTTATGGTGCTTATTACAATCTGGAATTATCTGTTTACTTGTTAATTGAAGGCAGGTCACTATAATATAAATTCCTTGAGAAATTAGGGAATTTTTCTATTTTGTTCACTGCTATGTCCAGTATGTAGGATTCATAATAACTGGTTGCTGGTTCATAATACATGCCCAGTAAACAAATATTTGTGGAATATTGAATGAATACTAAGTATTACTATGTTTATTTTGTACAAGGCACTGTCCTAAATGCTTCACATATACTAAGTCATTTAATTCTCATAAACCCTATGAGGTAGGTGTTACTATCGTCATTTTGTAGCTTGGGTAAACTGAAGCATAAAAAGGTTAGCAAATTTGCCTAAATTTACACACCTACAAATGACCGAGTTGGGATTTGAATCCAAAGTCTAACTGACGCAAAGTTTGCTCTAAGCCTAGTTCCAAACCATAGCAGCTCATCGGCATCGCGTACGACCTTTAAAAAAGTAAACTCTTGGCCCTGAGGTTGCTATTCCGCAGAAGAAGGGTGACGCTCGGTATCTGTAAGTCGTTCCCTTCAAGGTTACTTCAGGCTAGTCTCCGACCCTTGTACGGAGCGAAGGCCACTGGGAGTTGTAGTTGCCCGGTGTACTTTGTCAAAGCCGGAAGTGACGTTAAATACCGCCGCCTTTCCAGTCCGAGTTTCCGCTGCTCAGTGGAGTGACTCGCGGGCTCAGCTGGTACTTATCTTTTCGGCCGCGTGTTTCGAGTAGGAGGGCTTGGGTCGGGTGCGTTCGGGGACGGTGATGGGTGACGTTCGGGAGGTGATGACTCGACCCCTTTCTCCTGGTGCTTTACTCTGGTTCTCCCGCAGATCCGGCCTCGCCCGTTGTAGCTTCTCAACGCCGTCGCCATGTCGCGGTTTTTCACCACCGGTTCGGACAGCGAGTCTGAGTCGTCCCTGTCCGGGGAGGAGCTCGTCGCCAAACCTGTCGGGGGTAACTACGGCAAACAGTGAGTTGGAGGGCCTGCGTGGTGGTGACCACTCGCGGAGTGCGGGGTTCGGCGGGCTCGGGAAGGGGAGGGTAGAATAGAGTTGGGGCGGCAGTGAGGTTCTCAAGGAGGTGGCGAAAGCGGGTTCTGAGGACGCTGAGAGTTTAAGGGACCGGAGCAGTGTTGGAAGGCACGGTTAGGGTTCTGTAGACTGTGGGAGTCCACCCTCCGGGTACCAGGGATTATTCCCAGAGGTTTCCCACTGACTGGGTCTGTTGCAGTCTGTTGCATCAGCTTCCTAACTGGCCTGCTTGTCCACACCCTTTGTACAACCCCAGCCTCCCCTCCTCCTCTCGGCTTCGGACGCCAAAAGTCATAATTATTCTTACCACCAAAAATCCCGCTCACAAAGTGCTCGCTTGATATCTGGGCACTCCTTGATGTGGCTCCCAAGCCGAGCCATCTGGCGTTGCGGGCAAGTTCTTAAACATATTCCTGACGTTTACCTCCAATTAAAACACTCTTCCTCACTCTGCAAATTAACATCCTTTGAAACAGTGGGATGTTGTGTCTCAAACTTCTGTGATATATGTGGCATCATCATTTTTGCCGTGTGCCTGTCTACTGTTTAAATAAATGTGTATAATGTATACCCATATGAATATGACTTCATAGCATTGTCATAAGTGGAATACCAACATCACTTACTGTGAAATAGAAAATAATTGATTGCTTCCTTTGGCAGCACATACACTAAAATTGGAACAATACAGAGATTAGCATGGCCCAAAGGCTAGGTCATGGGAACATGGATGGCAAAAAAAGATAAAACAATTGGGAAAATTAATAGAAAGAAGAGCACTGTTGACAGATGAACACTGTCTGTGGTCTGGTTTCTCACAAGAAAAATACTGGCAATGGAAGTATTAAAGCCACGAAGTCTTTTTTTTCTCCTTGACCACAGTGGGACACATTGTTTTTGGGGACCTAGTTCAGATTCCTTCTTGAACACTTTCACATTCATTCTGGCTAAAGTACCCCATATCTCACCAGTTAATACTTTTTAGTGACTGTCTTCACATGATTAGTTTTGTGATGTAGTAAACAAATACCTTTGTTTACTTTTGAGAGGATGGAGATCTTTGTACACGCTACAACCTTTGACAAAAGGCCTTACTTGAAGTAAGCTTAAAAGATCAAATTATATATTTTATAACGAAGCTGTGAAGAGGAAGGATCAGAGGATGAGTGCAGTGCGGATGTCCTGAGTTACTCAGTTTTACCTGTCCCATCTCAAAAGAAAAATAGAGGTCGTTTGGAAAGACTGGAACTAGAAAGGGAGGTTAATGGTCTCTGTTCCTTCAGGCCGCTGTTGCTGAGTGAAGATGAAGAAGATACCAAGAGAGTGGTTCGAAGCGCCAAAGACAAGAGGTAAGGCCATGGGGAACCTGTGTGGTGGGGAGTCTGGAGCAGTGGCAGGCTCTATGGCTGTTGACAGTGGGCCTGTTCAATATGCCATTGGGCTCCCAACCCAGGTTTGAGGAGTTGACCAATCTTATCCGGACCATCCGTAATGCCATGAAGATCCGGGATGTCACCAAGTGCCTAGAAGAGTTTGAGCTCCTGGGAAAAGCATATGGGAAGGCTAAAAGCATTGTGGACAAGGAAGGTGTCCCCCGTTTCTACATCCGCATTCTGGCTGATTTGGAGGACTATCTTAATGAGGTGTGGCTCCTGTGGGTAAGGGGGTGGGGGCCTGCTTCTAACCCCTTTGCAGGGATCGTGTCTTCTCTGGATTGTTTGCCTTACATACGGTGTCTCCCAGAACACAAGGAATAGGGAGACAAGCAAAAAGAGGGACCTTTTTTAGCCAAGAATTTTCATTGTATTTATTTTTACATTATCTCTCATCTGTGGTTTTATACTTTTAGTAGTGACATGTAAAGGATCTTTAAACAATAACAGGTGTAATTAATAAGTAGTACAGATGGTATGCAGATTGCAAGACTCAAAAATACGAAAGCCTAAAGTTTAGGGAATACTATTTAGTCTCAGATTCCTGATCTTCCTTTTTTTCTCTCTTCATTCCTTTAGCTATGGGAAGATAAGGAAGGAAAGAAGAAGATGAATAAGAACAATGCCAAGGCCTTGAGTACCCTTCGCCAGAAGATCCGAAAATATAACCGAGATTTTGAGTCCCATATTACAAATTATAAGCAGGTAGGGATGCTAGAGGCAGACTTTTGGAACTGTGGGAACAGTGGCCTCCTGACTGAGACAAAACATTTGCAAATGGGAGATGTGACTGGAAAAAGAATCATGACAAAACTCTTGGGTGCAGGGGTAGGATGGGGTGGTGGTTGTCAAGCATCCTTAATTACCTTTTAATTTCCTTCTTTCCAGAACCCAGAGCAGTCTGCAGATGAAGATGCTGAAAAGAATGAGGAGGATTCAGAAGGTAAGAGAGGATACTCTAATTATAAATGGTGAGGAAGTATAAAGTTAGTGGTTCCCCTGGCCTGCTTTCGTGGGGGTTCTTCAGCCTTGTTCTTCTAGGCTCTTCAGATGGGGATGAGGACGGAGTCAGTGCAGCAACTTTCTTGAAGAAAAAATCAGAAACTCCTTCTGGAGAGAGTCGCAAGTTCCTCAAAAAGATGGAGGTAAGAGGCAGGGTTACAGTGAGGGGTGATTTGCCTCCCATGGGCCATTCTTGGGTCCCTGGGGAGAAGAAAAGACCCACAGAACCCTAGAGTTAGGAGGGGTTGGATTTAACGGAGTCTGATTTAAGAACATGCTTCTCTTGGATTAGAGCATTGAGTGAACTAGAATCCAGAGAACTAGATTCTGGGGCAAGTCACCACTGCTCTCTAGTCTTGGTGGTCCAGTCCAGCTCATAATGTCTTGATTCCATGAATAACCACTCTTATTCTGCTCCTGTAAATCTCTGAAATGTGTTAGGGGGAGCAGAGACACTAGTCAGTCTCTCCATCTTCTTCCTGCTGATCCTTCGTCCCGCTCCCTAAGGATGAAGATGAGGACTCAGAAGACTCAGAAGAAGATGAAGAATGGGACACAGGTTCAACATCTTCAGGCTCAGACTCAGAAGAGGAAGAAGGGAAACAGACCGTGTTGGCCTCAAGATTCCTTAAAAAGTAAGAGAAGCCGTGGTACCTTGCTGCAGTGGGAAGAGTAGGATGTCTTTAGTCATTTTGAAGGTTGCTTCTTCAGTGGAGTCCTTTCAGGGTCAAGCATACTAGTGTGTTAAGCTCACAAAGTTAATGTGTTCTAAGGATAGGATTTGAAGGCTCCAGAGTCAAAATATTTAAACATTACATACTCAGTGCATGTAGACTGAGTGTAAGTCTCACTTTGGTGCCAGTTAGCTGTGCAGCACTGGACACCCTGTTTCACCTTTTCAGTCTAGTTTTCTCATCTGTAAAATGAGGTGGTACTTGACCCTGCCTCCAAGGATAGCTGCAAGAATGCAGGGAGGTGCTATAGGGAGGTGGCTTAGCCCAGGACTGACGTGGTGAGTTTTCAGTGATGGGTACTACTCCTGTCACTATTCCAGAGAACTTGTTGGTGTATAGCAAGCCTTGCTGAATTACGCTGGGACAGTCACAGAATTAGAAAGGATTTGGATTTGGATTCTGGTCCCAGCTGTTAGTCTCTTAGTAGCTGTATAACTTTGGGTACGTTGTTTAACTTTCTCAGGTCTCAGTTTGCTCCTTTGAAGTCAAGGTGGTACCTGTGCCTGCATACGGCACATGAGTCAAACATGAAACTCTGGGAAACACTGCTCTTTTAATGGGCGGGACTACCGCCACTTTTTCGGTTGCTTTTCTGCTTTTCAAAGTTGGGGTTACACTGCTTTGGGGGTAGGGAGTTCCCTCACACTGGAGGGGTCCAGACGTAGGTGTTTTGTTGAGAAGCCTTTTTTCACTGTGTGGGAACATTGGTCAAGTCTGAGAAACGTTGCGTATCTGATTTTTTTTTTTTTTTTTTTTTTAAATTCAGAACACTTCTGGTGTGGGGTTTTTCTCACACCAGGCAGTCAGTTCTCCAGCTCTCTGAACACCAACTATATGTGTTCAATAATTCAATTCAGTTCTAAAACTAACTACCCACAGTTAGTGCAGCATTCAAGTTAAAAGCTTGGTCCCAAAACACTTGCCTCACTTCAGACACTCGTTGCAGGTCCTGAGTTTGACAGCTGTACTTCTGACCAACCAGCTATAAATTCAAAGTTCCCACCATCCCTTCCTCAGGTTCAATAATACGCTAGAATTACTCATAGAACTCAGGAAAGCCTTTTTTACCAGCCACCCACTAATCAGCTTAACATCAGTAAAAAGAAAAAGTGCCCCCCAAAAAGGTCAGTCTGGACAGAGCAATTAGTATCAGAGAACAACTATATTTCTTAATAGGTCCTCTGGAAAACCCTAAAGGTTACCTAAAGGTGTATGGAGCAACACGACAGGCTGTTTTGGTGTCTGCAGGGGCTGGTTGCCTCTGCCTCATTAGACCAGGTCACATTGTTCTCTTCGTAAGAGTTTCTTTGTGTAATACGGCAACAGACCTTGGTAAGTGGTTTGGCAAAATCAGTGCTTAATAGCTCTTACTTTGGTCATGGTTAACTTCAGGTCATTCTTGTAGAGTGTGACTTAAATGGAAGAATCATCGGAGGAAAGGAAGTTCGTGGAAGGAAGAAGCCTCAGAGGTGGGAGGTGGGGGCTGGCCGTCCATCTCCTCCCATGTCTCCTGGCAGGGCCCCAGCCACAGAGGAGGACAAGAAGGCCGCCGAGAAGAAACGGGAGGACAAAGCCAAAAAGAAGCACGACAGGAAATCAAAGCGCCTAGATGAGGAGGAGGAGGACAACGAAGGCGGGGAATGGGAAAGGGTCCGAGGTGGAGTGCCCCTTGTTAAGGTGAGAATTGTAGAATTAAGATGAATTGGGAGACAGTTTGGGAGGGCAGACAGGTACACTCTGGTTGGGTTGGGAGAAAAGTTAAGGCAAGAGTGGTTCCTGCTGGCTTGCACATGACAGGATATGTGTTGCTTAGGAGAAACCAAAAATGTTTGCCAAGGGAACTGAGATCACCCATGCTGTTGTCATCAAGAAACTGAATGAGATCCTACAGGCACGAGGCAAGAAGGGAACCGATCGGTAAGATTTATGGGTGTAGATTGTGGGATTACAGGGTGAAAGCTCTTTCTCTAAGGCCCGGGTTAGAGATTGATGGACAAATAGTGCTGTTTAGGGAAGATCTACATGGAGCTCGGTAGAAGGAATGGTATACGTGGTGCGCACCCATCCATTTTCTGCTGTTTACTACTCTCCCTTTGACTTTAAGCCAATCACTCGACCTTTTCGGACTGTTTTCCTGTCTATAAAATGGGAATAATGCACACCTTCAGTCACTTGGTGACCAAAGAGAAGGAAAAGTCGTTAGTAGCAGTGCTGTTTCTGCTTGAACTTTGCAAAGGAGAAGCAAGTGCACAGGTGGCAAGGAGAGAGGTTTTGGGAATGCGGCTGCCTTACTTGTCTGAAGGAAGCATGTTGTGTGACGGGATGAGACTTTTGACTTGTCTTTGATGCTTCAGCCTGTTCTGTACCCCTTCAGTGCAGCCCAGATTGAGCTGCTACAACTGCTGGTTCAGATTGCTTCTGAAAACAACCTTGGAGAGGGTGTCGTCATCAAGATCAAGTTCAATATCGTCGCCTCTCTCTATGACTACAATCCCAACCTGGCCACATACATGAAGGTGAGGGAAAACAAAAGGAGCATCCGAGGGCTGAGCTGGTGGGTCAGGAGAAGATGCCTTGCTTAAAACTCAAGGCCTGTGGAAGCAGTCTCAGTAGTTGAGGGCCCTGGGGGTTTCCGGTGAAGGGGCTCCCAGGAGGCATGTGCCCTGCCACCTGCACACCCCTGACTGCTGTCTGATCTCCTGGCAGCCGGAGATGTGGCAGAAGTGCCTGGACTGCATCAATGAGCTGATGGACATCCTGTTCGCAAACCCCAACATCTTTGTTGGAGAGAATATTCTGGAAGAGAGTGAGAACCTGCATAATGTTGACCAGGTAAAGAGAGGAATTTGCAGGTTAACTGGAGAAGTTTTCTGCTTTGGGAAAGGTCAGTGAAAACAGAAGGTTTGAAGTTCGGGCCTGAGATATGGGCTGATAATATTTACTCCTCTTTTTCAGCCACTCCGTGTCCGTGGCTGTATCCTAACTCTTGTGGAACGAATGGATGAAGAATTTACCAAAATAATGCAAAATACTGATCCTCACTCGCAAGGTGAGCCTGAGCAGGCATGGGTGAGAGGAAAAGTGCAAGGAGTAAAATTAAGGATTATACTAAAAAAGAGTGTGGAAAGCCAGTCCTTTATCCCAGCATTCACTCTAGAGGGCTTTGGAGGGCTCTGGAGGGCTTAAGATACTGGATCCCACTCCTATGGTTCTGACTCAGTAGGTGTACGTAGAGTCCCAAAATGTGCATTTCTAACATGTTTCTAGATGGTTCTTTTGGTCTGGGAAGTACACTTTGAGAATCATTGGAGTATGGCCTCTGTCCACTTAGCTTGTTTAACTTGAATCAGGGGCCTGGGATGGGGAAATACATAACATTTCCTCAGTAAAATGTGAATGCCCACATGCACTCACCAAGTCAAGGCTGTAGCAGTGAGCAAGGCAGCTAGAGGCCTTCATGCTCATGGACTTTTATGTCTGGTGCCGGGAAAAGGCAGTTCAGCAGATAAGTGAGGCAGTTGTAGGTGATGGGAAGTGTGAATTAGAAGTCAAAATTGGGACCTGTGATAGAGTGACTGGAGGAGTAGCTGCTTTAGATAATGGTTGAACAAAGTGCACTTAGGTCGGGGCCTTTGAGGTGAGATCATAACGAGGAGGAGGAAGAGTTAATCGGGGGAGGAATTAGCAGAAGAGAACACCTAACAGAAGTGGCAGAAAGCTTGGTGAGTATACCAGGACAGGACCGTTTTTGCAGGGCAGTTTCTGATGGATGCAGCAAACATCCAGAGGGAACTGGATTGATCAGGGACAGGGGACTGGGAAAGCCTGGGTGCCTGGCTGAGCTGAGAGGGGAGGTGCTCTCCCCGTAGAGTATGTGGAGCACCTGAAGGATGAGGCACAGGTGTGTGCCATCATTGAGCGTGTCCAGCGCTACCTGGAGGAGAAGGGCACCACTGAGGAGATCTGCCGTGTCTACTTGAGGCGCATTCTCCATACCTACTACAAGTTTGATTACAAGGCCCATCAGCGGCAGCTTACCCTCCCGGAGGGCTCCTCAAAGGTGAGTGCTTGTCCGAATGTCACTGAGGAGAGGACTATGTCTGTCAGGAGCTGATGGCAAATGTTTCATTCCCTGAGGACTCCTTGAGGTGGAGCAGGGAGGGAAACTCTGGAAGGCTGGGTGGACAAAGTGGGTGAAGTCTCGTCCTTGGTTGCTAATGCCTAAGCCCTTTAGAGCCATAGTCTTTGCTGGATCTCCCCCTCACTCAACAACAATATCACACCGTCACCAAACCCCCTGCCTCCCCAGTCTGACCAAGATCAGGCAGAAAATGAGGGCGAGGACTCAGCGTTGCTCATGGAGAGACTTTGCAAGTACATCTATGCCAAAGACCGCACAGACCGGATCCGCACATGTGCCATCCTCTGCCATATCTACCATCATGCCCTGCACTCCCGCTGGTACCAGGCCCGAGACCTCATGCTTATGAGTCACCTACAGGACAACATTCAGCATGCAGATCCTCCAGTACAGGTAGGATGGGAAGGAGGCACTCTGGCTTTGGTGGCAGAGGGAAGACCAGGCCAGGTCCCTGTCCTCTACTGGGGCAAAGTGGGTCAGCCAGTTAGCACCTGTCTGGCTAATTCAGAGAACTTGGTCCTTCCCAGTTGCCAGCATCCTTTGAACCTTTTTTTTTTTTTTTTTAATTAAAGATTTTAATTAATTTTAGAGAGAGGAGGAAGGGAGAAAGAGGGATAGAGAAACATAAATGTGCGATGGTTGATAGGTTGCGTAGCCCACAACGTGGCCATGTTAACATTTAACTGTACTGTTTCAACAGCATTACAGTCCTCTGGGACAGAGGTTTGATTCAGCTAATATTTATTATACCTAACACGTGTCCCCTTTGGGACATTAAGAGATCATCTTGTTTAAAAGGATGAAAAGAACCCTTAGGAAATTGTCAAACTAATTGGGGAGACAGGGACCCAAGTGTAGTGTGATGTTGGGACAGAATAGTGGAATAACTAATTTTGTGTGTGGCTGTATTGTGAGGGATTTCCATATAGGGGGAATATTAAAGTTGTGTCTTTTAAGTATGTGTTTAAAATAATTAATATTAATGTGTAGAACATTTGGTGAACCTGTCTGGTGGTGGTTTTTAAATGGCATGCTCATTTGTTCTTTTTTATTTCATTGTATGAATTTTTTTCTTTTTTTCAATTACAATTTACACAGTTATTTTAGTTTAGTTTCAGATGTATAGCATAATGGTTAGACAATCATACACGAAGTGTTCCCCCTGATATTTCCAGTGCCCACCTGGCACCATACGTATTTATTACAACACTATTGACTATATTTTCTATGTTGTACTTTACTGCCCCGTGACTGTTTCTGTAACTGCCAATCTGACATACAAGTGAAATTATACGGTATCTGTGTTTCTTTGTCTGACTTATATCACCTAGCATAATACCCTCTAGGTCCTTCCATGCTCAAATGGTAAGATTTTTTTTTTTTTAATCCTTACCTGTGGAAATGTTCAATGGCTTCAAAGAGAAGGTAAGGAGATAGAGACAGACAGACATCAACTGGTTGCCTCCTATATGCACCCTGACTGGGGATTGAACCTGTCACCTTTTTGGTGTATGCTCCACCCAACTGAGCCTCCCAGCCTGGGCCTCGTTCTTTTTTATGGCCAAGCAATATTCCATTAATAATTCATTGTATAAACGTACCACATTTTTATCGGCTCGTCTGTTGACAGGTGCTTGGGTTGCTTCCATAGCTTGACTATTGTAAATAACACTACAGCGAACGTACATGCGTAGAGATGTATGTATTCTTTTGAAGTAATATTTTGGGTTTCTTCAGATGTGTCTCCAGAACTAGAATCACTGGATTATTAGGCAAATTCATTTCTAATTTTTTGAGGTAATGCCATATTGCTTTCCACAGTGGGCGCACCCATCTGCATTCCCAAAAACTCCCCATGAGAGTTCCCTTTTCTCCAGGTCCTCTCCAACACTTGGTTGACTTACTGATGATAGCCATTGTGGCATGCGTGAGGCGGTATCTCATTGTGGTTTAATTTGCATCTCTGATGATTAGTGTAACGTTTGAGCATCTTTTCACATATGTCTGTTGACCATCCGTATGTCCTCTCTGGAGAAGTGTCTCTTCAGGTCCTTTGCCCAATTTTTTTATTGGATTGTGTGGGAGTTTTTTTGTTTTGTTTTCTGATTTTTTGTTGTTGTTTTGGTGTTGTATGAGTTCTTTATGAATTTTGGATATTAATCCCTTATTAGGTGTATCACTGGCAAATACGTTCTCAGTGGGTTATCTCTTCCCATTCAATGGGTTATCTTTTCATTTTGTTGATGGTTTCCTTTGCTATGCAAAAACTTTAGTCTGATGTAGTCCCATTTGTTTATTTTTTTTTCTTGTTTCCGTTGACCAAGGAGGTATATTAGAAAAAATACTACTAAGAAAAACATGCAAGATTTTATTGCCTATGTTTTCTTCGAGGAGTTTTATGGTTTTGAGTCATATGTTTAAGTTTTTAATCCATTTTGAATTTAGTTTAGTTTTGTTTTGTTTCAAATTATAAGAGTTTATTTAGGAAATCACTAAGGTAGAAGTGAAGAGCTGTAGAAGAAATGGGCTCAGTAAACAAGTTACAGAAGCAAACAAGGCAGGAGGCAGCGGGCTCGGAGCTTAGGAGAGGCAAAGCAAATGCACCTGGGGGAAGAGGTGTGTAAAGGTGTGGGCGTGCTCCACAGAGAGAGCCACCTTAGAAATATGAAGGTGGTCTAGTTTCATTTTTTTGCATGTATCTGTCCAATTTTCTCAACACCATTTATTGAATGGACTCTTTAGCTCCACTGTATGTTCTTGCCTCCTTTGTCAAATATTAGTTGGCCATAAAGGCATGGGTTTATTTCTGGGCTCTCTATTCTGTTCCATTGATTATATGTCTGGTTTTATGCCAGGGCCATGTTGTTATGATTACTGTGGCCTTGTGGTATAGTTTGATATCAGGTAATGTGATTCCTCCAACTTTGTTTCCATTATATGAATTTATCACAAGTTCTTTTTATTTTATGTTATTTTTTAGACTTTATTTAGTTTTAGAAAGCAGGGGAAGGGAGGGAGAAAGAGGGAGAGAAGCATCAATGTGTGGTTGCCTCTCATGCACCCTGTAACCAGGCATGTCCCTGACTAGGAATTGAACTGGTGACCAGGCTGACACTCAGTCCACTGAGCCACACCAGCCAGGGCTTATCACGAGTTCTTGATACATTTTCTCTTGATACATAGCTGATCTATTTCCAGTTTGGGGCTATTATAAATTAAGCTACTGTGGACATTTATGTAGAAGTCTTAGTGTAAATACATGTTCTTTCTTGGGTCAATACTTAAAGAATAGAATTGCTGCATCATAGTGTAGGTGTATGTTTAGTTTTATAAGAAACTCAAGTGGTTATGCCATTTTATACTCCTACCATTAATGAGTGTTCCCTGTTGATGTTTGGTGTTGTAGGTCTTTTCAGTTTTAGCCATGTTGGTGATTGTGTAATGGAATCTCATAGTGTGAGGTTGTATTTCCCTGGTAATCACTGAAATTGATTACTCCTCTGTTGACATTCCCTTTATATATCTTTCATGAAATGTCAACTTTTGCCTGCTGTTCTTAAAGATTGGATTGTTCATCATTTTATTATTGAGTTCTAGGAATTCTTTATCCTGGATGCCAGTCCTTTGTCAGATAAAAGTTTTCCAAATACTTTCTTCTATACTCTGCTTTGTGAATTCATTTTCTACACCATTTATTTTGATGTGATCTGATTTATCAGTTTTTTCCACTTACAGTTATTTTCCGGGTCCTAGCTAAAGAAACTTATGCCTACTTGCAATTCATAATACATTCTTTTTCTATTTCTTGATAGTCATTATGGTTTTAGCTTTCACATTTAGATCTATGATTTTTGCATATGGTATAAAG
The DNA here is from genome assembly GCA_004024845.1 of Tonatia bakeri. Lineage (NCBI taxonomy): Eukaryota > Metazoa > Chordata > Mammalia > Chiroptera > Phyllostomidae > Tonatia > Tonatia bakeri. The sequence goes on from PVIA01001023.1 coordinate 143,906, forward strand.
TCAGGATCAGAGACATCCTGCCCCCATTGTATTCCTTTGCTGCATTTGTGGAAAACTACATCACCCTAAAAGTGTGTGTGTATTTCCGGGCTCTGTTCTATTCCATTCATTCATGTTTTTGTCTATTTTTATGCCAGTCTAACACTGTCTTAATTGCTGTGCCTTTAGAGAAAGTCTCCAATTCAGAGATTATGAGTACACCAACATATTTTTTGTGGGAGTGCTTTGGATATTCTGTGATTTTTGCATTTTTACATAAATTTTAGAGTCAGTTTGTCAGTTTCTATAAAAACACCTGAGGTTTATCAAATCTGTAAATCAACTTTGAGGAGAACTTCTTACATGTTACCTCTTTTTATTTGTTTTTAAGATTTATTTATTTTTAGAGAGGGGATGGAAGAGAGAAAGGAAAAGAAACATCAGTGTGTGGTTGCCTCTCAAACACCCCCTACTGGGGACCTGGCCCACAAAGTAGGCATGTGCCCTGACTGGGAATCAAACTGGCAACACTTTGGTTCACAGTCTGGCTCTCAATCCACTGAGCCACACCAGCCAGGGTTTACATGTTATCTCTTAATTTAATTTCTTCAGTTTCTTTCTGCAATGTTAGAAGTATTATACATCTTTTAAAAAATTATTCCTGAGTACTTCTGGCCAAGATGGGGAAGTAGGTAGATACACTTTGCCTCCTTGCACAACCAAAAGGACAATTTTAAAAACAAAAAATAACCAGAATTGCCGGAAAATTGGAGCTGTATGGAAGTCCAACAGTCAAGGAGTTAAAGAAGTATTCATCCAGACTGGTAGGAGGGATGGAGGTGGGCAGCCAGGGCAGAGAGGACTCACTCTCTGCAAGGCAACAGCAGGAGGACTAGAGTGGGTGAGGTGGAGGCTGGCAGACCGGGGGGAACAACTGGGGAGCAAGACAGACCATGCAACCCAGAGTTCCAGCGGAGGGCAATAAAGCCTCAAAACTCTGGCTGAGAAAACCTCTGGGGGTTGCTGCAGAGGGAGAAACTTTTCCCAACCTCACAGGACAGTTCATCAGAGAGGGTTCTAGAGCGTACACATACCCACCCACCCAGAAATTAGCACCTGAAGGGCCCAATTTGTTTGTGGGTAGCAAGGGAAATGACTGGAAGCCAGAGCCAAACATGTGGCATTGTTCCCTCTCAAACCCCTCCCCCACATACAGCGCCACAATGCAGTGATGTGGGTTGCCCTGACTGGAGACTCCCTAAGGCAAAATACTACCCTCATTACATAACAGGCATGCGGAGACAAAAAAAAAAATACGGCCCAAATGAAAGAACAGATCAAAACTCCAAAAGTAGAACTAAGCAATGAAAAGATAGCCAACCTATCAGACGCAGAGTTCAAAACACTGATAATCAGGATGCTCACAGAAATGGTTGAATATGGTCACAAATTAGATGAAAAAATGACTATACTAACTGAAATAAAGGAAAATGTACAGGGAACCAACAGTGACGGGAAGGAAAGCGGGACTCAAATCAATGGTTTGGACCAGAAGGAAGGAAGAAACATTGAACCAGAACAGAAACAAGAATTGAAAAATATGAGGAGAGGCTTAGGGACTTCAGGACAACTTTAAATATTCCAACATCTGAATCTTGGGGATGCCAGAAGGAGAAGAAGAAGAGGACAAAATGGAAAATTTATTTGAAAACCTAATGAAGAAGAACTTCCCCAATCTGGCAAAGGAAATAGATGTCCAGGAAGCTCGGAGTTCCAAAGAAGTTGGATCCAAGGAAGCATACACCAAGGCACATCATGATTACATTAGCCAAGATTAAAGATAAGGAGAGAATCTTAAAAGCAGCAAGAGAAAGGGAGATAGGTCCCTACAAAGGAGTTCCCATAAGATAGAAGCTGATTTCTCAAAAGAAATCTTATAAGCAAGAAGGGGCTGGAAAGATGTAAGTCATGAAAGGCAAGGACCTACATCCAAGATTACTCCATCTAGCAAAACTATCATTTAGAATGGAAGGGCAGATAAAGTGCTTCCCAGGTAAGGTCAAGTTAAAGGAGTTCATCATCACCAAACCCTTGTTATATGAAATGTTAAAGGGATTTATGAAGAAAAAGGTGATCAAAAAATATGAACAGTAAAATGACAACAAACTGAACAGTTATTAACAACAAAACCTAAGACAAAAACAAACTAAGCAAAGAACTAGAACAGGAACAGAATCACAGAAATGGAGATCACATGGAGGGTTACCAGCAGGGAGGGTGGGGAATGGAGGAAAAGGTACAGGGAATAAGAAGCCTAAATGGTAGGTACAAAACAGACAGTGGGTGGTTAAGAATTGTATAGGAAATGGAAAATCCAAATAACTTATATGCATGACCCATGGACATGAACTAGTGTGGGGGAATGCTAGTGGGAGGGGTGTGCAGGGCAGAGGGGAATAAAGGGGAGAAAAATATGGGACAACTGTAATAGCATAATCAATAAAATATATTTTTAAAAAATATTCCTGAATATTACGTGATACTTGATGCTATTTTAAGTGTAATTTTTTTAAATTCATTTTTGAATGATTAGCTACCATTATGTAAACATAAAGGTAATTTTTGTATCCTACCATTTTGCTGAATTCACCAAGCTCTAGTACAGTCATGTGCTGCTTAACGAGGGGAATACATTGTTGGGTGATTTCATGGCTGTGAGAACATCCTAGAGTGCTCTTACACACACTTAGATGGTGTAAGCTGCTACACTCTGAGGCTCCTTAGCATGTCATCGTCTGTGTGGTCTGTTCTTGACTAAAATATCTACATACAGAGATAGCGTTTTTTTAATAGTTTTTCTTTTTTATTGTATTTTTCCCATTACCATTTATCCTCCTTACGCTCTCTTCACCTCTGACCACCCTGCAATCACCACACTGTTGTTTCTGTCCATGAGTTCTTTTTCATTTTTGCTTGATCCCTCCAGGCCCTCACATAGCTGCCAGCCTGCTCTCTCCATCTGAGTCCGCCTCTTTGCTTGTCAGTTCAGTTTGTTCATGGGATTCCATATATGAGTGGAATCATATGGTATTTGTCTTTCTCTGACTGGCTGGTTTCACTTGGCATAATGTTCTCCAGGTCCATCCATGCTGTAGCAAAGGGTAAAATTTTCTTCTTTTTTACAGCTGAGTAGTAGTCTATTATATAAATGTACCATAGAGGCATTTTTATTACTAAACAAATTCTTTCTTGCTGTATCTATCAAATGACTCAGATCTCCAGTGCAGTGCTGAATAGAAATAGTGAGAGCAGACATCTTGCCTTATTCCCATTCTTAGCAGAGAAGCAACCAACATTTCACTATTAGGTATAATGTTAGCTGTAGTATTTTAGTAGATACCCTTTCTGATATTGATCCTAGTTGATCAATTGATCCCAGGCTCTTCTGATCCTAGCTGGCTGAGAATTTTTGTCAGAATAGATATAAATTTTGACAAAAGCTCTTTCTGCATCTCTTGAAATGATACAGTTAATTTCTCCTTTGTTCTGTTCATATGATGAATAATCATGATTTTATATTTTTACAACAGCCTTTCATTCCTGAAACATATCCTACTTGGTCATGATATGATCTCTTTTTTCATGTTGCTGGTTTCCATTTGCTCATTTTTTTAATGATCTTTGCATCTATGTTTATGACTTGTTATTAATCTCTGTATTTTTGTTACCAATATTGTAGTGCCTATAATCTATATTGCTACAATCTTTCCTCTCTTAATTAGTGGCACCACCATCTTTTCGGTTGCCTAGGCCGGAAACCTTGGAGTCTTCCTTACTTCTTGTTTTTCCCCCACATACTGCCTCTCCTTCCCCAGATATTTCCACTCAAAATCTGGATCTGACCACTTAACCACTTTCAGTACTGCCCTCTGGTCTAAGCCACCATCATCTTGGTCTCTCTCTCTGCTTCTGCCCTTGTGTCCTTTCGGAGTATTATTAGTATAGTAGCCAGAATAGCCATGTTAAATTAAGCCAGATGATATCATTTGTTTGCTCAAAACCTTCCCGTGGTTTTCCATCTTAAAATCCTTAACATGGCTTACACAACTCTGTGCTTGCCCATCCTCCGGTTTATGATCACATCTTCCAGCCCAACTAGTTTACATTCCTTGTTCCTCAGATACACCTGGCACAATTCTTGCACAGGGCCTTTGCATTTGCTTTTGCTTTTTCCTGCATTGCTGTTCTTCTCCCAGCTACCTACATAATCTGCTCCCTCTTTTTTTTTTTTATTAGGTCTTTATTTGAACATTCCCATCAAAATGAGGCCTCTGTCCCAGCCGATAAGCGAAGTGCTCCTCATATCAATGTATCATTTGTATATGCGTTGAGAATGAACAACTGTGCTGTGGGTGTCACTTCTGAATGCATTATGCTTTGCTCCCAGATCCTGTACAACCGCACCATGGTGCAGCTGGGCATTTGTGCCTTCCGCCAAGGCCTAACCAAAGATGCTCACAATGCTCTGCTGGACATCCAGTCAAGTGGCCGGGCCAAGGAGCTTCTGGGCCAGGGTCTGCTGCTACGTAGCCTACAGGAGCGCAACCAAGAGCAGGAGAAGGTGGAGCGACGCCGGCAGGTGCCCTTCCACCTGCACATCAACCTGGAGCTGCTGGAGTGTGTTTATCTGGTGTCTGCCATGCTCCTGGAGATCCCGTACATGGCCGCCCATGAGAGCGATGCCCGCCGACGCATGATCAGCAAGCAGTTCCATCACCAGCTGCGGGTGGGCGAGCGGCAGCCCTTGCTGGGTGAGTGAGTGGCTTTGTGGTAGAACAAACTTCACTTGTTTGTTCCTTGATGACTTCTAACCAAAGGATTCAAAGAAGCTAATGGAAATAATTTTCTACAAGATGATTCCTTCTGATTTCATGAAATCTTCATGGAGACTCTAAAAGCATTTTACTTAATAGTTCCTGTAGTCTCTTACAAATTAAGTTTCTGCTTCCTGTTATTCTCCATTTCAGTCTGTACCTGTCAGTATTATCTTTTTACAAATTTATGATGTCACACATCTCCAGCATCTTTTGAAGTTTTTCATTGACTACGGAACAAAGTTCAGTCTCCTTAGTCACTAAGTTAAACTCTCGTGACCTGATTCCAATGGTGTTAATATAAATTTACATAGTGCTTTTGTTGTGCCTGGTACTGCTTTAAGTGTTATAAATAATTATTTACTCTTTATTGGTAATAACCATGTGATGTAGGTACTATTATTACCCCCTTTTTTCTGATTAAGAAAACTGAAGTTAAGTGACTTACCCAACTTTAACACAGTTCGTACGTGTCTAACATTTTTCCTCTTTGCGTCCTTCATGCACATGATTTTTAGCCAATCAGCTAGACCCTTGGCTTTCAAGAATCTAACGTTGGCCCCTTTGATCGCTTCTGAAAGATCTGATTGCTCACTCCAGGGATTGAGTGAGATGTGATTTCACTGGGAAAAGAATTTGAATTGTGCCCTCCCTGTGGGGTTGGTGCATAGAAGGACTTGGCGAGTGAGCGAGGCGTACTGTTCACAGCCACATCCCCTTACAGATTTGTTCTCTACCGGTGTGTGTGGTTGTATTTAAGTGGAGGTGCCCCTTAGGCAAATTTTGTTTGGCTTAGGTGGTGATACTTTCTTTTAATTGGAAATCTCCAGCATCTCTTAGTGCTCTCTGGTTCACCATGGTTTCTACAATTCTGTGTTGCTGCCTGCAGTGAAGCTAAAAGCCAGTTTCTGTTTTGGCTCTGCACTATTACTTAAAATCTGAAGAAATTTATTTTGATATTAGGGGACTTGAATAATCACATGGCTGTTTAGTGGTGGGATGGGAGAGTTTCCAGGCTGGGTGTTGGCTCTCCTGTCCCGTGTTCCTGCTTGAACAGTGCTCATGGGGGCCAGAACCCTTGTCCCAAGTTCCCCTAGGCCCCACCTCATTCCCAACCTTGCAGGTCCCCCTGAATCAATGAGAGAACATGTGGTCGCTGCCTCCAAGGCCATGAAGATGGGCGACTGGAAGACCTGCCACAGTTTTATCATCAATGAGAAAATGAATGGCAAAGTGTGGGACCTTTTCCCTGAGGCTGACAAAGTCCGAACCATGCTGGTCAGGTGAGCACAGAGGGAGGCTGTGGTGAGTAGGGACAAAAAGACTGATTGGTCCCCTGCCCTGAAGATCTCTTTTTCCTTGTCCCCATAGGAAGATCCAGGAAGAGTCACTGCGGACCTACCTCTTCACTTACAGCAGTGTCTATGACTCCATCAGGTAGGATGAACCCTGAGGAAGCAGAGGGGCCCTGGCTTTGTGGTCAAGGGTCCTAGATGCTCCCTGCCTTCTTTCTCCCCAGCATGGAGACACTATCTGACATGTTTGAGCTGGACCTACCCACCGTGCACTCCATCATTAGCAAGATGATCATTAACGAGGAGCTGATGGTAAGGGTCAGGGGTAGTAAATGGACAGGTGGAGTCATGGAGAGTTTGAACTGGAGGGGTCTGATCTATGTCATGTCCCCTCCTCTGGCTCACTCCCATCAGGCCTCCTTGGACCAGCCAACGCAGACAGTGGTGATGCACCGCACGGAGCCCACTGCCCAGCAGAACCTGGCTCTGCAGCTGGCAGAAAAGCTGGGCAGCCTGGTGGAAAACAATGAGCGGGTGTTTGACCACAAGCAGGGTACCTATGGTGGCTACTTCCGAGGTAAGTGGTTCCATCCCTTCTGTTGCCCCCCAGTCCTGGCTCCCTTACTGCGTCTGCCCTGGCATTCACTCCTCTTCCCGTGTCTCCTGTAGACCAGAAAGATGGCTACCGCAAAAATGAAGGCTACCTGCGCCGGGGTGCCTACCGTCAGCAGCAGTCTCAGACAGCCTACTGATCACTTCTGTCCACGTGATCTGGACCATTCAACAACCTTTAAGTCCTAAACCACACCGCAGTCATTAAAATTCTGTTTAGAGTTGTTTCAGGTCCTTCGTGTCTTCGTGTTGCCACAGAGGTGTGTTGACACATTCGTTTACTGATTTCAGCTTTTAGCTTCTACCACATGACAGGCATAAGGCTAAGGATGCAGAGATAACTTGTACATATTTCTAACTTGAAAGAGCTTGCTGCTCTTTTGCATTTAACAGAAAATTATAGTATCCCGATGAGTTATAACAGAAGTATGAAGAAAAGATGATGATGGATACATTGGGCAAGATCTGACTGTGGGGCATAAATATCAGAGAAAACATAACGGAGGAGGCAGTAGTGATGGTTGGACCTTGTGGGTGGATGGGTGGTGATTCACCAGGCAGGGGAAAGGGAGGGTTTGCCTAAACTGACGTAATGTGTGGTCGTTGGACAGTGTGGTTCTGGAGTTAACTTGTCCATGACAGAACAGGCGCCACAGTGAGGCGTAGGTACTGGGAGACTGCCATTGCGGTGAGAGTTAAGCATGTGATTGTTTGCTCAGTTTGCATGCATAGTTTTCAAAGTATTGATCTATAGTAGACTGGAAACTTTTTAAAAATAATCCACCACATTGAGAAGCAGTGGTTTAGGCAAAGGAATAACAGCCCAGTCCAGAGGATTGGAGGAACACAGGAGCAGTGTGGGTTGTGTGCAATGGGTGTGGAGCATATGCAGGGGACAGACTTAAGACGGTCTTGTTGTCCCATGAAGACTCCACGCTTTGGACCTTGGGAAACAAAACACACAAGTGGATCCCGTTTTTTGTTTTTTTTAAGATTTTATTTATTTTATTTTTAGAGAGGGAAGGGGGGGAGAGAGAGAGAAAGAAACATCAGTGTACGGTTGCCGGGGGCTGTGGCTTTGGGGCTGGGGGCTGTGCAATGCTTTGGTTCACAGCCCACACTCAGTCCACTGAGCTATGCCAGCCAGGGCTTGGATCCCATTTTAAAAATGGTAATGGAGCAGCATTACAGAATATGGAGTTAGAGGCAGAGAGCCAGTTGGAAAGTAAAAAGCATCTAATGCCAGGATGGTGAGGAAGGGATCAAAGGGTATGTTTGTAAAAAGCTGGGCTTTCTATAACCGGTTGAACATGAGGGTGGTAGGAGTTTCTTGACTCAAAATTCTGTTAAGAATTTTCTGTTAAGAATGACTGTCTCCTGACTGGGGATATATAGGTAATAGGACTGTTATCAAGTAATTGGAATATTCTTTGTATTTAGGAACATAAGAACAGCAGGTACACAGGGAAGGTTGATGTGTTGAGTTTGAGGTGTTTGGGGCATGAACAAGGCAGCTGGAGACTGTTTGGGATGCATATTGATTAGGCTATAGGCTACGCTGCTATAACAAAGGGATTCCAAAGTAATGATTCAGACAAAATAAAGCTGACCCTTGAACAACATGGGTTTGAACTATGCAGGTCTGCTTATACACAGACACCAAGGGATAACGTAAGTTTCAGGGGAATCAGAAGGTATACATAGATTGTCAACTACATGGAGCAGCATCACAGAACTCATGTTCAGGCATCAGCTGTCATTTACTTTTTTTTTTTCCTTAGGATTTTATTTGTTTTTAGAGGGAGGAAGAAAGAGGGAAAAAAACATCTATGTGTGAGAGAAACATGCATCTGTTGCCTCTTGCACACCCCCAACTGAAGACCTGGCCTGCAACCCAGGCATGTGCCCTAACCAGGAATCAAACCAACGACCTTTTGGTTCACAAGCCAGTACTGTTTGCTGAGCCACACTGGCCAGGACTGCTTGTTAACGACTCTTAAAGCGTAAGATCCATTCTTGTCTAACTGATCACACAAAAACAATCCGCAGACCAGATCTGGCCCAGTCCCTGTCCTAGATAGAAAGCAGCAGGTGCTCTCTGGAATTGTACGTGGCTTTGACAGAGGCCTAGATTATACTGGACATATTTTGCCTCTGCTCTGGCCTTTTGAAGAAATGCAAGATAGATGACCTCTCCCAATGCATATCCTTCAGTTTCTGTAAAAGTTCAAATTCACAGGCTTTTCTCAAAATATTCAAAGTGTCCTGAGACAATAACAAACAACTTTTGTAAACGAAACAAGAAACCTCAGTTTCACAAATTACTCTAAAAAAGAAACAAAGTAGGAGTTTGAGTACATCTTAGATAAAACATAGTGTTTGTAAACAAACCCATATGCACAAATTCTGGGAAGTATCTTCCCAACCAAATTTAAAAGCAAATTTAGATGAAAACAGACTATTTTGAAAACTCTGAAAGTAACTTCCCAATATGAGTTTAAGCATATCTATCTAAAACACAGTAGTTATTGTGCAAATGAATGCAGATTCAAGAGTTCACAAAATTAACTTCTCAAGGTGAGTTAATTGTACCAATCCAGTGAAACAGGTTCAAGAGTTCTCAAAACCAACCCCCCAGCAAAACTAGAGGATGAAAACCAATTTTTGTTAAACTCCAAAAGATCACCTCAGAAATAAATAAATGTTCAAGCAAATCTTGATGAAATAAGAATGAATCCAAAAGAACCTATGCACCCCAATGTTCATAGCAACACAATTTACAATAGCCAAGTGTTGGAAGCAAGCTAGGTGCCCATCAGTAAATGAGTGGATCAAAAAACTATGGTACATTTACACAATGGAATTCTATGCAGCAGAAAGAAACAAGGAGCTCCTACCCTTTGCAAGAGCATGGATGCAACTGGAAAGCATTATGCTAAGCGAAATAAGTCAGGCGGTGAAAGACAAATACCATATGATCTCACCTTTAACAGGAACCTAAAGAACAAGGCAGAGAAACAAGCAAAATATAGCCAAAGACACTGAAATAGAGAACGGTCTGACAGTGTTCAAAGGGGAGGGGAGAAGGACTTTCAGGGGAAAAGGGGAAGGGTTTACAGGAAGAAGTATAAAGGACACATGGATAAAAACTAGGGGTGCGTGGAAATGGGAGGGAGGAGGGGAGGGCTGGGTAGGTGGGTTGGGATGAGAGTAAAAGAAAATTGTCCTGCAACAACAAAATAAAATATTTACAAAAGAAATAAGAACGAAGCATTTGTAAAAATTAAGCTCAGAATCATAAATTCTCAAAACTAACTTCTGCCGTGAGGTTGGACAAGTGTAACTGGCACAACTGTTTTTGTGAAAGCAGGTTCAAATTCCCATTCTCAAATGTAACATCCCAGCATCAGTTTGACCAAATTTAGATAGAAACCAACAGTATTAACTCATGAAAGTCCACATTTATGACTTCTCAAAAGTTGCTTTCCAACCTCAAGTGCTGGCCAAAATGTAAGCACACTACAGCCTATCGCCCACTGATTACAACTTAAAATTGAAAAAAATACAATTTCAGTCAAACCTTGGTTCTCGAACATCTCCCATCTTGAATAATTCTGTTCTTGACCAAGCTGTTCATGAAAAAAAAAGTCTTGATTGCCAAACAAAACTTTGTTTCTCAAACTGACAGCCCTTTCATGCTGATACCTGAATGGTCTTTCATACATCCCTCAAGCGTGATTCAATTTTCATATAAATCCCTTCTTGAGCAGCCTTCCGGAACAAATTAAGTTTGACAACCAAGGTCCCCATATACCTGAGGACTCTAGAATAAAAGCAGTCACATTAGGGAAGTTAAACTTAATCCATACAGAAGTGTTTCCTGGTATTTTTTCCTTTTTCATGGCTTTTACCTCTGAGGTCAGGCTGCCAAAATCCCAAAAGAACCCATCATAGTTCTGGCCAGATGACCAAAGAATTTTTTCTTTCCCCACCCCAACTTCTGACCTCTGAAGGTAGGCAAGACTGCAACAGTTTGGCTCTGGCAGCTAAAACTCTTTTCTGGGCAGGGGAACCAAGAAAAGGGGATATTTGGAAGAGATAATCTCTATTTTATTTTTCCTTCCCTGTTTTGCCCAAGGGTGGCACTGCCATGGAGCTATAGCTGTAGTGCTACAGGCAGCCAAAACTTCCGAAGAGCTCTGTCTTTCTGACCAGAGGTTAAATTGCCTGCTGAAACAAAATATTCATGAAGAATCTTGAATCTCACAACACAATATTCAAAATGTCCAGTATACAATCCAGAATTACCATGTGACCCATTCTCAAGGGAGAAGTTCATTGACGGTTGCTAACCCATATCAAAACTATAGAGCAGCTATTGTAACTACTGCATGAAATAATATAAACACTTGAAATGGAAAGAGTTCTTAACATCCTCAACAAAATACAAGTAAACTGAATCCAACAGTGTATTAAAAGGTCTATACACCATGACCAAATGGACTTATCACAAAAGTGCAAGAGTTGAAAATAAAATCAATCAATAGACTATACCACATTAATAGAACAAAGGAAAAATCCATATAATCAACTCGGTGTAGAAAAGGCACTTGACAAAAATCCAATGCCCTTTCATTATAAAAACTAGAAAACTAAGAAAGGAACTTCCTAATGTGATAAAGGATGCTTAGGAAAAACTGACAGCCAACATATTCATTGGTGAAAGACAAAGCTTTTCCCCCATGATCAGGAGCAAGACAAGGATACCCATTTTCACCATGGCTATGCAACACGGTACTAGAAGTTGGAGCCAAAGTTAGATAAGGAAAAAATACAAACTTAGAACAATAACAAAAAATAATTTAAAAATGGGCAAAGGACTTGAAGATATTTCTCCAAAGATATACAAATGGCCGATAAATACATGAAAAGAAGCCCAACATCACTAGTCATTTAGAAAATAAGAAGCCACAATAAGATAACTCTTCACACCCATTAGGATGGTTAACTATCATATAGAAAATGGAGTGCTGGTGAAGTGGGGAAATTTGAACTCACATACATTGCTAACAGGAATGTAAAATGGTGCAGCTGCTGTGGAACATAGTTTGGTGGTTCCTTTAAAAGAACAACAATTACCATATGGCCCAGCAATTTCACTCCTAGGTAAATACCCAAAGTAATTGAAAACAGAGATTCAAATTGATACTATACACCAATAGTCATTGCAGCATTCACAATAGCCAAAAGATGGAAACAACCCCAAGTTTCCATCAACAGAAAAAATGGATAAACAATGTAATGTATACATGAAATGAAATATTAGCCTTACAAAAGGAATAAAGTTCTAATACATGCTACATCATGGATGAACTTAAAAACATTATGCTAAGTGAAATAAGCCAGACAAAAAAGACAAATACTGTATGATTCCACTGATATGAGGTATCTAGAACAAGCAAATTCATGGAGGCAGAAAGAATAAAGGTCACCAGGGAGTTGTTTAGGGGGAAATGAAGAGTTATTGCTAATGGTTACAGATGTTCTGTTTTGGGTGATGAAAAAGTTTTGAAACTAGATTGTGGTGATGGTTACATAACATTGAAAATGTACTTAATGCTACTGTGTTTTTAAAATTACCACTATGAACCTATTAAAATGACCAAATCCACCCTGGATGGTGTGGCTCAGTGGATTGAGCTCCAGCCTGTGGACCCAAGGGTTGCCGGTGCAATTCCCAGTTGGGGCACATGCCTGGGTTGCAGGCCAGGTCCCTGATTGCGGATGTGTGAGAGGCAGCCAATTGGTGTATCTCTTGCATGTCGATGTTTCTCTTCCTCTCTCCCCTCACTCTAAAAATAAATAAATTAAATCTTTTTTTAAAAAGATTTTATTATTTTATTGGACTTCACAGTCAATGCTCAATCCACTGAGCCACACCAGCCAGGGCTAATCTTATAATAAATAAATAAAGAGACCAAAATCCAGAACATTGACAACACCAAATGCTGGTAAGGATGTGGAGCAACTGGAAATGTTATTCCTTGCTGGTGGGAATGCAAAATGGTACACCCACTTTAGAAGACAGTTTGGCAGTTTCTTAGAAAGCTAAGTATACCCTCCAATAGTTGTGCTTCTTGGTATTTTCTCAAAGGTGTTGAAAATTTATGTCTACACAGAAAGCTATACATGAGTGTTTGTAGCACCTTTATTCACAATTACCAAAACTTGGAAGCAACCAAGATCCTTTGGTAGGTGAATAGATAAATAAACTGTGATACAACCAGACAATGGAAAATTATTCAGCACTAAAAAAGGAAGTTTACTATCAATACATGACAAGGCACAGGGAAAACATAAATGCATGATTCCTAAATGAAACCCAATCTGAAATGGCTACATATTGTATGATTCCAACTATTTGAGATTCTGTAAAAGGTAAAACTATGGATAAACAAAAAGATTAGTGGTTGTCAGGGCTTTGGAGGGAGGGAGGGATAAGTATGTAGGTGAAGAACAGAATTCTAGGGCACTGAAACTACTGTGTATGATACTATAATGGTAGATACATATCTTTATACATTTGTTCAAACGCATAAACTGTACAACCCTAATGTCAGCAATGGATCTATGGTGATGGTGTATCAATGTAGGCTCAGAAATTGTAACAAATGTACTACTCTGGAGCAGCTTTTTGACTCCTTCTTGAATCTGTCTGGTTTGGCCTCCTCACCTCCACCCCAGCCTCCACCATGTCTGTAAGGATGACCCAGAGGTCCTTCAAGGTGTCCACCTCTGGCCCTGGGGCCTTCAGCAGCCGCTTGTTCTCGAGTGGGCCCAGCATCAGCCCCTCAGCCTTTTCCTGGGTGAGCAGTAGCTTCAGGCTTGGCCTGGGCACCAGCATGCGTCTGGCTGGGTGTTTTGGTGGAGCTGGGAGTATGGGGTCCATCAAAGCCATCCAAGTGAACCAGAGCCTGCTGAGCCCTGTGAAGTGAGACCCTTCATCCAGGGCCCCAGCATCCAGGCCATGCACAACCAGGAGACGAAGCAGATCAAGAGCCTCAACAAGTTTCATTCCTTCATCGATAAGGTGCAGAGCCTGGAGCAGCAGAATAAGATTCTGGAGACCAGTGGAGTCTCCTGCAGCAGCAGAAGAGGACTCGCAGTAACATGGACAATACGTTCAAGGCCTATATCAACAACCTGTGGTGGCAGCTGGAAACACTGGCCCAGGAGGACTGAGACTGGAGGCAGAGTTTGGCTGCATGCAGGGGCTGGTGGAGGACTTGAAGAGTAAGTACGAGGACAAGATCAACAAGTACACAGAGATGGAGAATGAATTTGTCCTCATCAAGAAGGATGTGGATGAAGCCTACATGAACAAGGCAGAGCTGGAGTCCCACCTGGAAGGGCTGACAGGTGAGATCAACTTCTACAGGCAGCTGTATGATGAGGAGATTCGTGAGCTGCAGGCCCAGATCTCCCACATGTCTGTGGTGCTGTCCATGGACAACAGCCACTCCCTAGACCTGGACAGTGTCATTGCCAAGGTCAAGGCCCAGTACAAGGAGATTGCCAAATGCATCCGGGCTGAGGCTGAGGCCATCTACAAGATCAAGTACAAGGAGCTGCAGGCATTGGCAGGGAAGCATGAGGATGACCTGCATTACACGAAGACGGAGATATCTGAGACTAACCGGAACATCAGCAGAATCCAGGCTGAGATCGATGGCCTCAAAGGCCAGAGGGCTTCCTTGGAGACCGCCATCAAGGATGCCAAGAAACGTGGTAAACTGGCCATCAAGGATGCTCAGGCCAAGGTGGAGGTGATTGAGCTGGAAGCTGCTCTGAGAGCCCCCAAGCAGAACATGGCCCAGCAGCTGCACGAGTACCAGGAGCCCATGAACGTCAAGCTGACCCTGGACATGGAGATCGCCACCTACTGTGAGTTGCTGGAGGGCAAGACAGCCAGCTGGAGTCTGGAATGCAGAATATGAGTATCCATACCAAGACCACCAGCTGCCATTCAGGTGGGCTGAGCCCAGCTTATGAGAACCTCAAATATGGCCACCTCGACGACAGCCTGGGCTTCCAGGCCAGCATGGGCTCTGGCAGGAGCTCTGGCTCCTTCATCCACACCAGCACCGCACCAGCTGTGAAGAAGATTGAGACCACGATGGGAAGCTGGCATCTGAGTCGTCTGATGTCCTGTCCAAGTGAATGACTACTGCGGTCCCTCCTGTCCTCCAAGCTGACAGGAAAGGAGCTCTGTAGAAGAGCAGAAGGCACAGGAGACCCACCCTGAGACACAGCCCCAGGCCTCAGCTCACCCTTGTGGTGGGGATGTTTACAGGCTGGGGCACCACCTCTTACCCATGTCCCTGACTAAAAGCCAAATCAAGTGGGTTTTTTTCTCCCAAAATAAAGCCTCAGCTGACTCTGCCAACACTGCCTCCCCCAAAAGAAATGTACCACTCCGGTCGGGGAGGCTGTGGATGTGTGGAAGCAAGAAGTGTAATAGGAAATATTTATACCTTCTGCCCAATTCTTCTGTGAAACTAAAACTGCTTTTAAAAAATAAGTATTTTTAAATGGTAAACTTTATCTTATGTATATTTTACCACAGTAAAATAAAAATGAAGCTCTGACTGGTGTGGCTCTGTAAATTGAGTGCGGGCCTGTGAACTGAAAATAAAAATGGATCAAAGACAGAAATGCGAGACTTTATTAGAAAAAAAACACTGAAACATATCTTTGTGACCATGAGTTAAGCAAAGATTTATTAGATATAATGTGAAAAGCATGCTCCATGAAATAAAAGGTACATTGGGTCTCATAAAAATTGAGAAGTTCTATCTTCAAAAGTGAGTTTAAAAAAATGAAAAGACAAGTAGAGACTGGGAGAAATATGCAAACCACATATCCAATGAAAGACTTATCTTGAATATATAAAGAGCACTCAAAACTCAGTAAGAAAACATCCCAATATAAAAATGAGTAAAAGGTTTGGTGAAGCAGACCCTTCACCAAAGATATATTGATGGCCAATAAGCACATTAGAAGGAAACTCTACATCATTGGGTATTAGGAAAATTAAAAAACCACAAGGTACACACCTATTAAAATGGCATAACCACTCCAGAAAATAGTTTGGCATTTTCTTAAAAAGTTAAATATACAGTTACCATATGGACAGGGAGGTCTCAAGAGGTTTAAAGCACTGGAAACACCCAAATGTAATACTTTGTCTTGTTTGCTTTTACTGGGCTTGTGACAACCCTGTTGATAGGAAGGACAGAGTGGTGTGGGACATGCTGGGCCAGAACTTGGTTTGTTTCCTCTTCCGCCACTGCTGTGCATGTGTGATCTGGGAGCAGATTTCTCTCAACCTCTCTGTGCTTCAGTTTCTGCAGGACTGTGGTTACATCACTGACTGTAAGATTTAACAAAAATGAAAGACCACCTTCTTACACCATACACAAGAACAAATTCAAAATGGATTAAAGACTTAAATGTAAGGTTCAAAACCATAAAAATCATAGAAGAAAACCTAGGCAGTAAAATCTTGGACATTGGGGACTTAGGGCCAAGATGAAGATGTAGGTTGATACACTTTACCTCCTCACACCACCAAAAGGACAACAATTTTAAAAACAAAAAAATAACCAGAACTGCACAAGACAAAAAAATATATATATATGGCCCAAATGAAATCGAACTGTATGGAAGTCACACAACCAAGAAGAAACATTCATCCAGACCGATAGGAGGAGCAGAAACAGGCAGCCAGGGTAGAGAGGGCTCATGGTAAGGCAACGCTTGGAAGACTGGGTGGGCAAGGTGGTGGCTGGAGAACTGGGGTGGGCGAAGCAGCAGCTGGCAGAGAGGGTGGGCCCACATTGGCATGCGGATAAACCAGGAGAAACAACTGGGGAGCAAGACAGACCATGCAACCCAGGGTTCCAGCATGGGGCAATTAAGCCTCAAAACCTCTGACTGTAAAATCTGTAGGGGCTGCAGCAGCAGGAGAAACTCCAAGCCTCACAAGAGAGTTTGTTGGAAATACCCACAGGGTCCTAGAATGTACACATGCCCACCCACCCAGGAATTTGCTTGTGGGTAGCAGAGGAAGTGACTGAAACTCCAATAAGAGCCAGCAAGCGGCATCCTTCCCTCTTGGACCCCTCCCAACACACAGCACCACAGTGCAGCCACATAGGTTGCCCTGCCCTGGCAACTATCTGAGGCTCTGTCCCTTACTAAAAACAGGCACAAGACAAAAAAATATATATATATGGCCCAAATGAAAGAACAGATCAAAGCTCCAGAAAAAGTACAACTCAGTGATAAAGAGGTAGCCAACTTATCAGATGCCCATTCAAAACACTGATAATCAGTATGCTGACAGAATTGGTTGAATATGGTTGCAAAATAGAGGAAAAAGTAAAGGCTATGAAAAGTGAAATAAAGGAAAATGTACAGGGAACCAACAGTGACAGGAAGGAAACCAGAACTCAAATCAATGGTTTGGAGCAGAAAGATGAAACAACACTTGACCAGAACAGAATAAAGAAATAAGAATTCGAAAAATGAGAAGAGGCCCTGTCTGGTGTGGCTCAGTGGACTGAGTGCCAGCCTGCGAACCAAGGGTCACTGGTTCAATTCCCAGTCAAGGCACATGCCTGGGTTGCAAGCCAGGTCCCTGGTAGGGGGCATGTAAGAAGCAACCACACATTGATGTTTCTCTCCCTCTCTTTCTCCCTCCCTTCCTTTCTGTCTAAAAATAAGTAAATAAAATCTTTTTTTTAAATTAGGAGAGGCTTAGAAACCTCTGGGACAACTTTAAACCTTCCAACACCTGAATCAAAGGGGTACCAGAAGGAGAAAAGGAAGAGCAAGAAAGTGAAAACATAACAGAGAACTTCCCCAGTCTGGCAAAGGAAATAGATTTCCAGGAAGCTCAGAGTCCCAAAGAAATTGGACCCAAGGAAGCACACACCAAGGCACATCATGATTACATTAGCCAAGGTTAAAGATAAGGAGAGAATCTTAAAAGCAGCAAGAGAAAAGGAGACATTTACCTACAAAGGAGTGCCCATAAAGACTAGCAGCTGATTTCTCAAAAGAAATCTTGCAGGCAAGAAGGGGCTGGAAAGAAATATTCCAAGTGATGAAAGGCAAGGACCTACATCCAAGATTACTCTATCCAGCAAAGCTATCATTTAGAAAGAAAGGGCAGATAAAGTGCTTCCCAGATAAGGTCAAGTTAAAGGAGTTCATCATCACCAAGCCCTTACTATATGAAATGTTAAAGGGACTTGCCTAAGAAAAAGGAGATCAAAAATGCCGAACAGTAAAATGACAACAAACTCACAACTATCAACAACCAAACCTAAAAAAACAAAAACAAAAATAAACTAAACAAACAACTAGAACAGGAAGAGAATCACAGAAATAGAGATGATGTGGAGGGTTATCAGTGGGGATGGAGAGTGGGAGAGGGAGAATGGGGGAAAAGGTACAGAGAATAAGTAGCATAGATGGTAGGTAGAAAATAGAGGTAGGTTAAGAATAGTATGGGAAATGGAGAAGCCAAAGAACTTACATGAAGGCCCCATGGACAGTAACTAAGGTGAGGGAAGAATGATGGTGGGAGGGGTGGTACAGGGTGGAGGGGAATAAAGGGGTGAAAAAATGGGACAATTGTAATAACATAGTCAATAAAATATATTTTTAAAAAAATCTTAGACATTTCTCATACCAATATTTTTTCTGATATATTGCCTTGGGCAAGGAAAATGAAAAAAATAAACAAATAGGACTGTCAAACTAAAAAAAATTTGCACAGCAAAAGAAATCAACAAAATGAAAAGACAGCCCACTGAATGAGAGAACATATTCACCCATGAAACATCTGAGAAGATATCCATGTCCAAAATTATCAAGAACTTATACAACTCACACACCCCCCAAAAAAATTGAATTTTAAAATGGACAAAGAACCCTGAATAGACACTTCTCCAAAGAAGGCATACAGATGGCCAAATAGATGTGAAAAGATGCTCAATGTCACTGATAATCAGAGAAATGCAAATTAAAATCACAATGAGCCCTGGCTGGTGTGGCTCAGTGGATTGAGTACCAGCCTGCAAACCAAAAGGTCGCCAGTTGGATTCCCAGTCAGGGCACATGCCTGGGCTGCAGGCCAGGTCCCCAGTAGGAGGCATGCAAGAAGCAACCACACATTGACGTTTCCCTTCCTCTCTTTCTCCCTCCCTTCCCTCTTTAAAAATAAATAAACAAAATCTTTTTTTAAAAAAGATTAGTTACAAATGTAGAATGGGAAATTATATCAATAAATATATCATACTATTATATTCAAAGCCATTGGTCTGTGTTTCCCACAAATCTCATTGGAAAAAAATATCTTTATTGGGAAGTTGTTAGGATCTTGATAGATACCAGTTCTTGAAAAATTCTAACTTTCACTTAATAGGTAGACTTTTATCACTGGTAACAAACATTGTCAGTTTCTTCTTTGGTGTAACAGGCTCAGTTCATTTTTGAAGAAATGTCTGCCAAATACCCAACGCTGAGTAAGAATAATTTGTTCTTCATTCTTATAAGATGGTATTTCATTTTTTTTAAAGTGACTGGTTCATCTCACAAGTCCATATCAGAAGTGACTTCCATTGAGATAACCACTACGCAACAGAAGTACTTTATCTATACTTCCATTTTGACACACAGAATATTAAAAAGATATGCATTATTGAGATTTAATAATATTGATTTTTTTGCTTTCATCAAGGTCATTCATCAATGGATATTTTTTAAGTGCATACTGGTGAAGATCACGACTATTAATATAGTATGCCAGTTACCAATTTATTGCCTGCCTTTCAGCTGCAAATCCGTGAATTTCTGTTTGCTACTGGAGTTGGGACTGGCAAACATTTCTCCTTTGCCAGTAGAGGGCATTGGAGTGACACTGCAGGAAGAAGGTTCTCTTGGTTCCTCTGAAATTTTTTCTCTCCACTAACTGGCAAGAGGACACCTGGTGGCAGTTGACTTTCAATTTGCCAGGCCCAGTCTGTGGTTCCTTGCCTGACAACACGCCAACATCCAATGGAAGGGTCTCCTGCTTGAGGTTCCCCCCAGCCACCAGTCTCGGCCTGATACTATGGACCAGCTCTGGCAGGAGGACAACTCAGCAAACTTACCGTTCACTGGGCTGCGGCCACATTTCTTCAATGAGGTCTGAAACCCAACCTTAGGGAGGGAACACCCTTTCAAGTTTGTTCCTTTCTTGGTATTCTCCCCCAACATTTGGAATTTTTTAGAGATCTTTTAAAAACACTCAGTAGTAATCTCTGTAAATAGTTCATTCATTATGTTTAAATTTCCCTGTTTAAATTACTGTTTTTTTCTGTGTCATGATTGGATCCTGACTGATACAGAATTAGTACCGAGACTATTGCTAAGCGATACACCCACAAGGATGGGATTATGGGATTGGTTTGGTCATATTATTGGATTTGAGCACCATGTGCTGAGTTCCTGGACAAGGGGAAATGGAACGTTAGTAATTTATGACATGCAGAGGCACCAAAATCAAGCTACCACCTGTGGCTTATTTTAATGAAGTACTAACTAAATCACCTGCTTTGGGAGCCCAAATGACTGCCACATTTCACTGATATATCAGTAATGATTCTCTGTAAGGACTGTGGTATGTGGCCAGTTATTTCAGTTAGTTAGCGCGTTGTCCAGATATCCCAAGGTTGTGGGTTCAATCCCCAGACAGGGCACACACAAGAAACAACCACTGAATACATAAATAAACGGAACAACAAATCTCTCTTCTCTCCCTTTTCCTCTCCCTCTCCCTCTCTCCTCTACCTCTGTCAAATCAATTTTTTTTAAAGATTTTATTTATTTATTTTTAGAGAGGGAAGGGAGAGAGAGAGAGAGAGAGAGAGAGATCAATGTGCGGTTGCTGGGAGACATGGCCTGCAACCTAGGCATGTGCCCTGACTGGGAATCGAATCTGCGATGCCTGGTTCGCAGCCCGCGCTCAATCCACTGAGCTACACCAGCCATGGCAATTTTTTTTTAAAATGCGCACTGACCCTGGCTGCTGTGGCTCAGTGGACTGAGCGCCAACCTGCAAACTGAAAGGTTGCCAGTTTGATTCCCGGTCAGGGCACATGGCTGGGTGGCGGGCCAGGTCCCCAGGTGGGGGTGTGTTAGAGGCAACAGAGAAATGTTTCTCTCACACATCGATGTTTCTCTCCCTATCTTTCTCCCTCCCTTCCCCTCTCTCTAAAAATAAATAAAATTTTTAAAAATAAAAATGTGCATTGGATTGCTTGCAGAGAGAAAATGACAAACACTGGACTTTTAACTCTCAGCTCATATGACAATCTCAGAACCAGAAAGCTTTCATGACAGCCCTAAAAGTATCTATTATTTGTCATAGCCACAGCACTGACTTTGCTCAAAATCAAAAGCAAAACTGTGTGGAGGAGTTCTGCTTCCAGCCAAGATAGAGTACCAGGGACTAGATTTACCCACCCAAGAAGTAATTTTTTTTCCACAGAATACATGATTATCATGTATAAAGTCCAATGGAATCTGCAAAAATGCTATTAGAACTAGTAAGTTTAGCAAGGCTGTAGAATATATCAATGTACAAAAAATCTATTGTATTTCTATATTCTAGCCACAAGCAACTGAAAATTAAAATTTTAAAATACCATTTACAACAGATCAAAAATATGAAGTACTTAGGTATAAATCTAACAAAAGATGTGAAAGACATGAACACTGAAAACTATAAAATGTGTCTGAGAAAAATTAAAGAAGTAATCTCAATAAATCAAGAGGTATACTTTGCTCATAGATTAGAAGACTGAATATTAAGATAACAGTTCTTCCCAAATTAACGATCAATTTTCAATGCAATCCCAACTAAATCCCAGCAGACCTTTTTATTGTAGAAATTGACAAGGTATTTCTAAAATGTATATGGAAATGCAAAGAACCTAAAATAGTCAAAGTAACTCTGAAAAAAATGAGCAAAGTAGAGGGCTACTACCATAGTAACTTCAAGTACAATTATAAAGCTACTGTAATCAAACCAGTATAGTCTTGTTGTAAAGATAAATTAATCAGTGAAACAATAAGAAGTCCATAAATAAACACAAAAATGGAAAATGACTTTTGACAAATGCACTAAAACAATGCTATGGAAAAAGGATTGCCTTTCCAACAAATGGTACTAGAATAATTACGTATCTACATGCAAAAAAAGACTTAGATCCATACCTCAGGCCATATATAAAAAGTAACTTGAAAAGGATCAAAGGCCTAATGTAAAACTAAAACTACAAAACTTCTAGAAGAAAACATAGAAAAAAATCTTTGTGACTTTGGATTAAGCAAAGATTTCTTAGCTTCAACACCAAAAAGACAACTCATGAGAGAACAAATGTATAAATTGGACTTCATCAAAATAAAAAACATGCTTTTCAAAAGGCACTCTTAAGAGAAAGAAAGGATAATCTACAACTGGGAGAAAATCTTTGCAAAGTATATATCTGATTCAGAATGAAGAACTCTCAAAACTCAACAATGAAAAGCAAACAACACAATTAAAATATGGGCAAAAGATTTGAACTGATTCTTCACCAAATAAGATATATTGATGGCCAATTAGCAAGTGAAAAGATGGTTTAATTGCAAATTAAAACCACATTGAGGTCAGTAATGGAAATATCAGGGGGATCACCTTATAAAGTATATGATTGTCTAACCACTATGATGCACATCTGAAACTAATACAAAATAGCATTAAATGTAAACTGTAATTTAAAAAACTTTAACATTAAAAAAACACATTGAGCCCTGGTTGGTGTGGCTCAGTGGATTGAGTGCCAGCCAGCAAACCAAGGGGTCACCGGTTCGATTCCCAGTCAGGATACATGCCCGGGTTGCCAGGCAGGTCCCCAATTTGGGGCACATGAGAGGCAACCACACAGTGATGTTTCTCTCCCTCTCTTTCTCCCTCCCTTTCTCTGAAAATAAATAAATAAAATCTTTTTAAAAACACACATTGAAATACCACTTTATACCTATCGGAATACCTAAAATGTGATGATGATTGACCACACCAGGTGTTGGCAAGGACATGGAGCAACTCGAACTCTCCTCCTACACTGTGGATAAAAACAATGTGACAGTTTCTTAAAAAGTTAAACATACACATACCATATGATCCGGCTAATTCTGATTTTAGTAATTTATCCAAGATAAAAGGAAATATATGTCCATTCAAAGACGTGTACATGGCAATTCATAGAAACTGTAATAGTCGGAAACAACCCAAATGTCCATCAACACTTGAATGGATAAACACATTGTGATATACACATAATATGGAATGCTACTCCACAAAAAAAAGTGATGAACTACTGATACAACACAGATGAGTAATTGTGCTGAGTAAAATAAGCCCAACAAAAAAATAGTGCAAGCTGCATGATTCCATTTATATAGAACTCTAGAATATTATATGTACTTCTTCTACCTTGAAAGAAAAAAAAATCTGTGAAACAAACATTGAACTCTACCCAAAATGCACATGTTAAGTCTTTAGGGTGAAGTTAACTTAGTTAACTTTGAAATGCATAAAAAAAACTATGACTGATTACAACATCAGTAGAGATATGGATAGATGTATAGTTATGGGATAAGACAAGTATATTCAAATGTTAATGATAGAATCCTGTTCACCATAAATTTTTTCAACTATTTTGTATTTTTTAAAGTTTTTATAATAAAATTTTTGGAAAAAATGACTAGGACAATGGGTTTGAGTGGCTTATTTTGAGATACCCAGAGAAACCAAATGGAGATGTCAAATAGGCAGTTGGGTATGTAAGCACAAATTTAAGGATACAGATTATGACTGCAGGCCACATCTAGTCTGCTGTGTTTTTGTATGCTTATGTGGTAAGAATGGCTTTTACACTTTTAGTTGGTTGAAAAAGACCAAAAGAAGAATGACATGTGAAAATTATATGAAATTCAAATGTTAATGTCTATAAAGTTTTTTAAGATTTTATTTAATCACCTCTAGAGAGAAAAGAAGGGAGGAAGAAAGAGAGGGAGAGAGACATCAATGTGCAAGAGAATCATCAATCAGCTGCCTCTCACATGCCCCCAACTGGGGACCTGATCCACAACCCAGGCATGTGCCCCAACCTGGAAATGAACCCGCAACCCTTCAGTTTGCAGGACAATTACAACACACTGAGCCACACCAGTCAGTGCTATAAAGTTTTATCTGAACACACCCATGCCCATTAGTTTACCTATTGTCCATTGCTGCTGTTGAGCTACAACAGCAGAATTAAGTATTTGGGCCAGGGACTATATGTGCTGGCACTCTCTTCACTTCAAACTGATGCTCAGGGGTCTGCAAATCACAGTGGCACAGTTTAATGTGACAGTGTTTCAAGTGCCACACATATTGCCATACCCTGACTTTTTTATTAAAGCACCAGTTCATACCCATCTTGTCAAAATAAGTAGCACTCAAGTGTAGATTATTTTGCTATCAAATTAGATGGCGAAGGATTGTGCTTATTTAAAAACTACTGGTGTGCTAGATGAATACATTGACCTTATCAAATTAAGTATTCATTGTAACATTTCTAGCTCACAGGAAGCAACAATCAGAAAATTTTAAGAATATTTCACCACAGCAGAATTTTTTCACAAAAATAAAAAACAAAAAAGACAGACTGCAACCAAGTCCAAGTAGCTTTGACCAACGAGGCAAGGAAACTATTTACTGATGATGAGTTCATTAAATCATATTCAATTACAGTAGACAAAGAAACATGTCAAGTGAAAAATAAAACTTGTTTAAGACTATTAGCCACTGAGACCAGTTGCTCAAATAGATGAAGAGATTGGGAACAACACTGATGACAACTTAAAAAGCAGGTGAATGATTTCAGTTGTTTCTCTTGGGTCTTAATGATTTAACAGATGTTGCCAGTGCTGTTACTGTTGTTTAGAGAAATCAATGGTTTTAAGTGACTCAAGAATTAGCCTCTATGAGCAGTTCAATGGAATAACTACAGGCAAGGATATTTTTAAAGACATTGAAAAAACACTCATTCAGTACAAACTAAAGTGGAATCTGCTAGGATGTGTTACAACCAATGTTGGTGAAAATATATGTGGAGTACAAAAAGCCTTAGTTGGACAAATTTACAAAGCTTGTGAAAATGTAAGGTGTTTAAAGCCTATAATTATTCATTTATTATTCATCAGCAGGTCTCTGCAAAAATTATTTGAATCTATTATATGATATTAAACCAGTACTGTCAATTGTGAACCTCATTTGTTCTTGTGGGCTTAATCATCAATTCCAGTAATTTTTGTTAGAGACTTACCCTGCCACATAGCAGTTTGATGCCATAGCAGTGCTAAAGTTTCACTGTTTGTTTTGTTTCCCTTTGCTTCAGAAAGCCTCCATTTCCATTTTGTCCAATGCATGGAAGAGGGCTCCAGGGTGGTTAAAATGATGCCGAGTGGTTTCAGGGAGAGACTCAGGCAAAAGCCATTGACCAGGAGAATGCAGAAGGGCCCCTCAAAGACTTCTGGGCTCCAAAGGCTCCTAGTTGTGCTTGAAGGTGAGCCTTAGAAGAGATACTCGCCCAGCCCAGCCTGGGAAATGGCCAGCCTGTGGAGGTTAGTGAGATGGTAACCCATCTTCTTGATGAGTTTCACCCCCTAATCCAGGAAGTGGTTCTCCAAGAAGTCACAGAGATGAGAATCTACAATGGTAGAACCCAACGCATGCATGTTCAAAATGGCCTCGTTCAGATTCTTCTCCATGACCACAGTGGCTTCCATGGCGTCCTCTCATCTTGGGAAGGCTTCAGAACATTCTGAGAGAGATCATGGCCACTGCACTGGTTTTGCATCTTTAAGAGATGCTTGGAGCCTCCAAGCTTCTCCTTGACCAACTTAGGAAAGAAGTGGCCCACGCCCTCTAGAACCACACTGCTGAGGTTGAAATAGAAACCTAGAGAGAGGTAGATGTAGGAGGCCTGCTGGTGCAGGTTGACCAGGAAGTTGATGGCAGCCTCCACCTTGGTGGAATAATTCCAATGAATTTGGGAGCCCATGGTTGTTTTGAAATAGACAAGTTAAGATCAAAAAACAGTGTTGGCTGGTCTCAGAGGCTGAGGATAGCTGAGGTGGTTCTCAAGGTGGTGACTGAAATGAAGTTGGAGGGTGGCTGGAGGCTGGAAGGAGGGGCATCCCTAGGTCTGTTCCATCCAAACACTGCTGAAGCAAGAGACAGATCCAAGGACTGCTGAGGGCACTGCCTATTGTGGTTTTGAACCCAGGGCTTAGTTTGAAATTTTTCTGAAAGGGAATAACAACCCTCAACAACAACTATCAAACACTGACTGGCTTTGATAAGTAGTTTTTGTTGCAGTCTTGAGAATGTTTCTCAATGAATTCAACCTAAAGTTACAAGGCAAAATATCATATATATACATAACTTATACTGCTGTAATTTTGGTAACATTGTTTGAATCACAAGTAACATCAAGCTACTTTATGCACATGGAGTCAAAAGTTCAAACGAGAAGCAAGATCTCACATACATTTGTCATAGCTATATTTTCCAAGCTCAACAAGAGTTCCAGCAGCACTTTTAGGACTTCAGTATAACTACAAAGGAAATTTTCACATTTCAAAGTCCATTTAAATGTGCAATTAAAGCAATTCCACCTAACTTTCAACTGGAATTAATCAAATGGCAATGTGGTGACATGCTAAAAAACAAATATGAAGAAAAGAATCTGCCCTGGCTGGTGTGGCTCAGTGGATTGAGTGCTGGCCTGTGAACCAAAGAGTCGCCAATTCAATTTCTAGTCAGGGCACATGCCCGGGTTGTGGGCCAGGTCCCCAGTAGGGGGTGTGCAAGAGGCAACCACATACTGATGGTTCTCTACCTCTTGTTCTGCCTCCCTTCCCCTCTCTCTAAAAACAAATAAGTAAAATTTTAAAAAAGAATCTAATACAACAGAATTCTACAAATGCCTTGCAAATGATAAATATGCTTAAGTGAAATCATAAACTTATGCATTGATAGCATTTGGCAGTAGCTATTGTGAAAGACATTTAAAAAATTAGTTATAAATTCAAACTAACAGATAAAAATTTGTGATAGAATCTGATGATAGGAAACACTAACTTTGAATCACACTAAGCAAAATATTATAGTTACTTATTTTCATTGTAGATTTGTATTTTAAAAATTGTGCTGATTATTATATTTTAATCTTATCAATATTTTTCTCATTATACGAGTACCCACATAATACATTATTCTCATTTTTGCTTGTTGTCCCAACAACATCGATAATATTTACTATTTGCCCTTTACAGAAAATGTTTGCCAACTCCTGCTGTAGAAAATGCAAACAATCTATAATGACAGAAAGCAGATCCACCAATGGCTGCTTGCAGATGAGGGGCTTGTAGAGGGCAAGTGGGAGAGAAAACAAAGGGTCACGAGGAGACTTTTAGGGAGATAGTTATGTTCACTGTCAGGAAGGTTTCATGGGTGTACAAATGTCAAAACAAAATTTTGTACTTTGAATACATGGAATTTATTGTAGTTTAATTGTACCTCAATTATGCTGTTTTAAAAAATTAATTCTGTCAGTTGATAAACTACAATGACTGTTGAATTCACAGTTTCACAAGTTTCTTATGTGTAATTCTGGGCACAGCTTAGGAAAGAATGGGATTCTGAAAGTTGGAATAGGGATGTCTTATTGAACCATGATGAAACAGAAAATCTTAAAGCCCAAATATTGAGTCTCTCATGCCAGAAGTATCTTGACTTCTGAAGAGACTAGTATTCCTTCCTGAAAACTCTGTGATAACCTCATCTGCAACAGACTCCTTGGAAGGGGATGATCATCCTCCTTAAGACCACCACTACTGCTGTTGCCATCAGACCCTATTGGTAAGGGCAAGTATCAGTGCACTCCAGAAGTTTTAGGTGCACGCTATAACCCAAGAGAAAATAAGATAGAGCAAAAGAATTTTAAGGTTTTGCTAATATAGATCAGTGAAAGCCTGGGGAATATGTGTGGAAGGGGATAATAAGGGTATTAGACCAAGCAGAGCAAAATGCAACACTAGGCTGGGTTGCATTCATTGATATGGCCGCACTGCTAGAGTCTGGATTTAATGTGTATGCTCATGCGGCTGGAGGTGGCTCTCATAGTTTACTTGGTTAAGTTGACTGAAAATTGAACTTGACAGTGGCCTACTTTTAACAAAGTTGATATGCCAGAACTTCCTTGCCATGGTACAGAGTAGAAAACTCAAAGGCTTAGAGAAATAGGAATATCAGAGTATATTATGTGAAATCAACATATTCATCCCCTAACTACATTCCACCAGAAAGCCTATAAGACACTTCCTTCACTAAGGCCCTGAAAAACACAAGAGGAAAGCACCTGCATTATTGAAAAGCTCTGTTGTTGCTATTTATGTAAGCCCAGTATTACCATGGAGGGTGCTACCATTGAAAATAGCTCCCTTATTTCAGCGGGGATAGTGAGAACCTGCAGTGGTAGAGGTCAAATGACAGTATGCTACCACCAAAGACAAGATGGGTGCATCTGTTGTAAAGGGCATCAGAGACATACTAGTAATCAGAATGCCTTGGCCCACAGTAACCTTGGCAGTGGCTAATCTGTTATCATGTTCCTAAGAACAAACAGATGTGCAGCCTACTAAAGAATTGCTTGATCTTTGTAACAAAGGAGAAAATCTTGCTCTGGTAGCCCAAAACATGACTTGAGTAACCATAGTGGAGAGCCATGGTCTCTCCCAGTTTCTAGACCTAAGTCAGCATAGATTCAGTCCCCTGAGTGAATGGGGAGGTTGGGTCTCCTTGAGGAAAGATCTATGACCTGTTTACTAGAGTAACTATGCATTAGGGAGAATACCCACACTTTTGAGGATACTAAATACTGGCTCTGAATTGGCACTAATTTCTGAGGATCCAAATGCCACTGTGCCCCACCAATCAAAGTGGGGGCTTAAGGTGGTCAAGTAATAGATGGAGTCTTAGTTCAACCCCAACTCACAGAGGGATCACTGATTCATGGTCTCACCCTGTGGTTATTTCCAAGCTTGGCAACTGGCAAGATTCCTACATTGGGAATGATCCATGGAGTGAGGCCATTATGGCAGGAAAGACTCAGTGAAAGCCCCTGGAACTTCCACTTCCTATTAAGATAGTTAACTAGAAGCAATATCACATCCCTAGGAGAATTGCAGAGGTTAATGCCACACTGGAAGACTTGAATGGGCAGTTTAACCTGTGCAAACATCAGATTGATCTTAGAAAATTACTGTGGACTCATAAATTGATCAGTTGGTGACTCCAATTGTAGCTGTTGTCTCAGATGCAGTATCGTTATTGCAACAAATCATCATGGTCCCTGGTATGGTGAAATGGCTTACTCAAGACTCAATTATAACCTTGGCTGTTGTGGCTCAGTGGATTGGGTGCTGGCCTGCAAACTGAAACGTTGCCAGTTTGATCCCTGGTTAGGGCACATGACTGGGTTGCGGGTCAGACCCCCAGGTGGCGGCATATGAAATGCAATCAATCAATGCTTCTCTCACACATTAATGTTTCTCTCCTTCCCTTTCTCTCTCTCTTCCCCCCTCTCTAAAAATAAATTAGTTTTTTTTAACATTTAATTATAATATCATTTGGGAGACCACACTCTGAAAGGATGGGGTTTTACAGGATGCAGTATACACTTTAACCAGTGACCATTATATGGTGGTATCTCCCCTACAGTCCGAATACATGAATCTGACAATCAAGGGGTGAAAAATGGATCTTGCTCTTCTTACTATTATACTTACTAACCCATTTATAGAATTTTTGCTTCCTATCTTGGCAACTTTGAGCTCTGCTGAATATACAAGTGTGTGTGTGTGTATACATACATATATATATATATTTAAGTGCATGCTGATATGACAGCTGTCACAATACAATTTAACAAAATTATTTTGAATCAAGTTAAAGACAACTAAGCACTACTAGAGCCATCTTACAGAAAAAAACAAATGAGATTTTTGGCTAACCCAATATTTGAACTATGTGATAACAGATTGCCTGTATCATGTTCTTTTGCCTCATAATACGTCAGTGTATATTTACTAAGGATATGATTTTGCATATCTATAGTGATCACATTCAGGAAATTTATAAAAGATGTAACAATTTATAGTTTATATTACAAATTCACCTATTTTCCCCCATAATGTCTTGTACAGTCATTTCCCTGGATCTAGGCCAGGATTAAGTACTTCATTTAGTTTTGGGCCATTTTACCCTTCTTCAATATGGTATGGTTCTTCAACATTTCTTTGTCTTTCATGCCATGGACATTTTTGAATAGTCTAGTTATTTTTCTTACATGTTTCCTCTTTTTATGTGTATATGCATACATGTTTATTCTACTAACAGTATGGATGCATGGGTCCTTTCCGTGGAACATTTAGAAAGCAAGATCTGAGAACTAGGTACATCTAAATCTGTCTGTCTATATTTCCTCATAAATTCTATGCTGATTCCCATTCCAATCCCCAAAAAGATTTTGCTCACTTCATTCATTCCACATCTGCTTCTCCTGACTTCCCCAGTGAGAACCCTGGCTCCCAACATCTATATATTTACTCATGTGTGCAATCAACACAACCTAATAGTTTCAGAATGGCCATGCCCTTGCCACCACAGTCAACCTACTAAGAATTCAAGATTTATTTGCAGTTATTTTTTTCTTTAGACAAGTGGTTGAAAGGTATTTGAATTAGTCCTATTTTCTCCCTTCCATGTTTTTATTCATCTAAACTAGAGTTGGATTCATTTATTTACATCTATGTTCAGATTTTAGGTACCATCCATCTGTTGATTTTTTTTACATATGTTGATCATTAACATATAAAAGGTCAAAATTATATGAAAAGGTATACTCAAGGAAGTTTGCCCTCTCCCCAGAGCTGTGTGACTTCCTTTAAGAATGTAACCTGGCCTGGCTGGTGTGGCTCAGAGGATTAGGTGTTAGCCTATGAAGTGAAAGGTTTCTGGTTCACTTCCTAGTTAGGGCACGTACACGCCTGGGTTGGATCAACATTATCTCTTGCACATCAAAGTTTCTCTCCTTCTTTTCCCTCCCTTCTCCTCTCTCTAAAAATTAATTATTTTTTTAAAAAAAGAACATGCCCTAGCTGTTGTGGCTTGGTGGACTGAACATCGGGCTGTGAACCAGGGAGTCACTGGTTTGATTCCATCAGGACACAAGCCTGGGTTGCAGGCCTGGTCCCCAGTAGGGGGTGTGTAGGAGGCAACCATAAATTGATGTTTTTCTCCCTCTCTTTCTCTCTAAAACTCAACAAAATATTTTTTTAAAAAGAATGTAACCCAAAACCAATTACCCTTCATTCTCCCTATCCCTCACAGGTACCCAATTTTATTAGTTTTTGGTTTATCCTTCTTGAGCTTTTACTAGAAAAAATTTGCAGACATACTTGTTTTATTTCCCCTTCTTCCTGCACAAAAGGTAGCATAGCTTATACTATTTTGAACTTTGCTTTCTTAACTGTATGCGTGTTGTTAGGCCCAAGGGCCTCTTCCATCCTTGTCAAGGGGAGTGCTAACCTTCTCTCCTTTCATACAACACTGCTTTCTTAACAATATATCATGGAAATTATTCATATCAAATCAGTGACAGAAAGTCTAAATTACATACAAGACATCTCACTCATTTACCAATTGAATGACTATGTGCCAGCCACTGAGCTCACAGTGGCTCTACACAGATAGGGAAATGAGTAAAATACAGCCCTTTAATGACCTTAACCGCCACTGGAAAGAAGAGCCACATAAACAAAATCATCACAGTGCTCTGAGAGCCCAGAGGGAGTCAGTCATAGGATGATCCAAAGGACTGACACTGAAGCTTGAAGAATGAGAAAGTAGATGAAGAAACAGCACAAGTAAAGGCAAGAGTTGAATAAGAGAGAGGCATTGTTGTGGAAATGGAAGTTCAAACTTAAACTTTCAGTGTGGGAGCAGGATGTAGGTAGGGGAGATAGGGGTGTCCACAATGAAGCTGGAGAGGTAACAGCACCAGATGGTACAAGTAATGCCAGAAAAAAAGCTGGACTGTGTTTCTAAGGCTTCCAGGAGACATGGTCTTTAAAATACCATTCAGATCCACTCATTTCACAAGTATTTAATTGCCTGCATCGGTCAGGTACTGTAGAAGGAGCAGTGACACTTAGATCCCAACCCTTGGAGAGCAAGAAGACAGAATTCAAGGACCTTTTAGATAAAGTGGGGGAAATTGCCGGGCAAGCACAAAGGAAGGGAACCTAACACACTTGAAGCTAGGAGTGAAGCAGGGCTAAAGGAGTATTTCCCAAAAAGTAAGGCAGACTTTTATCTAGGTCGGTGTGTTGGGGGAGAGGGTTTGGGAAGAGCTCCCATGTTAATGCCAGAAGTGAAGAGAGAATGCAGTATTAAAAGTTTCCCTGGGACTAAGACCACAGATCTATCACTGCTTCACTCCACTCTCCACATAGCAATGAGTAATCCTTTAAAAATACAAATCCGATCTCTTCATTTTCAGTAAAAAGCTCCCCACTTCTTTGAGGTTAATGTCCACCTGCTTAAAATCTGGTCCCAGGTTATTTACCTCTCCAATTTCATTTTTTTAAACCTCTTCCCTCTTGAATTTTATTCTTTTAGTTTGTCACATCCTATTCCCCTGCCTAGAAATCCATCATTCAATACTTGATTACAAGGCCTCGCTCCTACTGCTTTCATAGTGACCTGTGCTTCACCTTATGTCATCGCATAGTCTCAGTCTACCACTAGATTGAACTCCCTGGGAGCAATAAGTGGTTTCATAGCAGTAGCATCCAGAGCATGAAGCCTAACGTCCTACATGTCCAGCTAATTTTAAATGAATGAAGGCGATCTTCACTGCAGAGGTAGCATTTTGAACTAGACCCTGGGAACTTTGGCATTCAGTCTCTTTATTACTACAGTTTAAGGGTTCATTCTAGGGCTTGGATAAACCAACCATTTACATTTAAAGTTACTGAAGTTTAAAATCATTTAGGATTAGGCATAGATTTATCAGAAAAGGATCGGCATACTGGAACTGAACATCTTAAAGCCCACCAGTCTTTTACTTGAAGCAGATAAGGTCGAGAGTACCGCTTCAGAAAACCTACCAACCGCCAAGGTACAGGAGCTTGTCTGGTCTCCTGATTTTTTTGGCACTTTGACTCCGCCCATGGGGTCCCAAAATGGCGGAAGAACTGCACGCTACGTCGTGACATCTCACTAACTACGTAGGCTTCCCAACTCTACGCCGGCGGCGTGGGCGGGGCAGACGGTTCTTCCTCTCTGCTTCCTCCGCTCCTCCCCCAGCGCTTCACACGCTCATTGTGAAGCGACAGCAGCCGCTGGCAACCTCTAGAGCTGTTGGAGAACTAGAGGCCCTAAATTCTTGGTGCGCGTGAGCGCCCGCGCTGCTCCTTCCCCATTCCACGGGCTGGGGGCCCGAGGTTCACCTTTATTCTCTCTTCTGTCCGAACTAACCGCCCCGGTGTGCGCGGGCACCGTGCCGCCGCTCCCCCGCCCTTCCCCCTTCGAAAGCTCCCGCCCGTGCGCTCCTCCTCCTCCCCTACCCCGGCGACGCGCACGCGCGCCAGCCCGGCTCGCGCCCTCTCGCTTTCCTCCGGCCAGCGAGACCCCCCCTCCCCTTCCGCCTCGCGGCGCTTCCTCGCCCCGCGATCTTCTCTATCCACCCCCGACACCGCAGGCTTCCCCCGCCCCCCGCCCGCCAACGGCGGGTCCCCACCTTCCCAGTCTCCTTCGCTTCCCGCGCTCTCCGGTGGGGGCCTAGCCCCAGCCTCCTCTCTCCCTTCCCCTCAATTCCCCTTCCGGACGCTGCCATCATGTTGAAGCCTCAGCCGCCACAACAGACCTCCCAGCCCCAGCAGCCGTCCCCTACGCAACAGGCCGTGGCCCGCCGGCCTCCCGGAGGCACGAGCCCTCCCAACGGTGGTTTCTCGGGCCCTCTGGCCTCAACCTCGGGTCCCTCAGGGCCTCCCGCTGCCTCCTGCCCGGGGCCTGCAGCCGCCATCGGGAGCGGACTCCGCCGGGGAGCCGAAAGTATCTTGGCGCCACAGCCGCCGCCGCCGCAGCAGCAGCAGCAACAACATCAGGAGAGGCCGGGGGCAGCGGCCATCGGCAACGCCAGGTGAGGAGGGGTGGGTTTCCGGGCGCTGGAGCGCTCGCTGCGGGGCGGCAGCAGCTTGGTTCCGGCCCGGCAGCCGGGACCTCAGAACATCGCGCGAGGCGCGTTCCTAGCCTGGCCACCCTTGAGGGACGCCAGGGGGAGGGAGAACCCCTGCCCCCTTGAAACTAGGGACGGTCTCACTCAGGTCCTAACCAGTCGGAGGTAAAGGATTCCCCACCAGCCACCAGGACTTTAATTAAGGACCGTGCTCAGCTCTCATAGCCTAGACAAGGCTCGCGGCCTGGGCCTTAAGGGCAGGCAGGACACATCCCGCTAGTGCCGTCGGAACGAGGAGTTGGGGGGGGCGGTGAAGAGGTGATGGGGTCCCCTGCTCCATTACCGCGGAGGGTCTCGCGGTTCCGGCCTTCAGCCAATGGGGAGTCGGCTGCGGGAAGGGGTTCGGGCCGTGGCCAATGGAGGGGGGGCGCGCGGCTCACAGTTTAGCCAATGGGGAGGGAGGGACTTGGAGCGGGTTGCCACCTCCTCCTTCCCGGTCGGGCCAGTAGGAAGGGAGCGGGGTGGGCGGGGGGGCGGGGGGGAAGAACGAAAGGAGAGACAACTGGGAGGACTGCGGCCCGGGAACCTTTGGAGCGCGCGCGCTCCTTACGTACGTGCGCGTGGTTTCTCAGTCTCATGACCTGGGCACTCGGGAGTCCAGGGTAACGTCGGGCAGTGGCTGGGAGTGTGTGTGTGTGTGGAGGGGTTCGTTGCTAGGTGGGAGACTCTCCACTCGGTTTCTAGTGTGTATGGGTTAAAGGAATTGAGCGTGGCGGTACACGCAGGCGCAGTTGGTTCTGATCGCGGGAGGGGGTATTTTGAAGAGGCCCGTGGGGCTTAGTGCGCAGTCGCAGACCGGGTGAGGCCTCCCGGTGGATGCCTTTTGCGGCTGCGCTGTCCCCCAGCCCTGCCGACGGCCCCCTCAGCACCCTCCTAAGCCGCTGGTTACATCAGCCAGAGAAGAGCAGGATTATCAGGGGACTGAGGACCCCTCCCAAAGTGGGTAACTAGCTAAATGAGTAAGGAGGTCGACAGGGTGGGTTGTAGAGGGACTACCCCTCCTACCAGGGTTTGAGGCATAAGGCTCTGAAAATGATTGTATTTCCTATTTGGGAAATAACATGCCTGAGCTTGGTACTTACGAAGCTGCTCTCCCTGAGCTTCCTGTTTTACATCTGAGATGGGTGATTAGTTATTGAATACTATATAGCATTGGTCTCTTGGAAGCATGAAGCTCTGACCCCTTGGAGAAAGTGAGACAATGGTTGTTGATTGAGCTCTGTTTTCCTGGCATTCAGAGGAAATGTGTTTACTGGTTTATAGTGTTTATGCCTTTTTTTCCTCTATAAGGTGAGAGTTTGAAAACGTTGTTAATTGTAGCTTAGATCAGCATTTTCACATGGTATGTGGTTCTAGGATACCAAATACTTTAAAATTAATTGTGTAAGGGGAATTGAACAGATTTAAATAACCAGTTTATTGTTTCCTTTTATAGGGGACAGAGCACAGGAAAGGGACCCCCACAGTCACCGGTGAGTGCCCCCAGTGGTACAAAGACTTTAAAGAGATATGTGGGAATATAGGGCAGATTAGGTGCAGAAATGGTCTGGTGGGTTCAGAATGGCAGGGGCCCAGCACATACAAGGTGGTCATATGTGGAGTGTGGACATTCAGAAGGAAGGTAAGATGCTGACTGGCTGTTTATTTCTCCCTCCTGTGTTACTGACAGGTATTTGAGGGTGTTTACAACAATTCCAGAATGCTGCATTTTCTTACAGCTGTTGTGGTAAGTGGATACTTTGAAGGATGTAATGCATCTGTTTGCTGGAGACACTGTTCTTATTTTTGCCACTTTCCCAGGGCTCCACTTGTGATGTAAAGGTGAAGAATGGCACTACCTATGAAGGTATCTTCAAGACTCTGAGCTCAAAGGTCAGTGTACACAAACTAGCTTATTTTTGGAGTTGCATACAAGGAGTAGGAAAATGAAGTAGGCTCATTGGAGATGTGAATTGAGTAGTATTGGACAACATTGTGGCTATTTCAGCATGTGCTGGAGCTATATGCTGAAGCTTGCGGCTACAAGCAACGAAAGACATAGGTCTGAAATTTGAGGGCTGGATACTTTAATGTAAAAATGCTTAAAAGTTTAAAATGTGAAAGTTTAATTTGAGGACTTGTGCTAAGTCCTGTGATTGATATCAAGAAGATGTTATATATGCATGGTATTGGGGAAAGTTTAGAAAGGGTAAGAGAAAAATAATCATATTTTTGCCTTCATGTTTATTGATACTGACCCTTGGGTTTTGGGAAATGGAACTTTTTTAGTTTGAACTGGCTGTAGACGCTGTGCACCGGAAAGCATCTGAGCCAGTAGGTGGCCCTCGTCGGGAAGACATCGTGGACACCATGGTGTTTAAACCAAGTGATGTCATGCTTGTCCACTTCCGAAATGTCGACTTCAATTATGCAACTAAAGGTATTGTGCCAGGCTATTATGTCAGATACATTCTGTGAGTGGAGAGCAGAGAGAAGTTACATGATGACTTGATTTATCCCCACTCCACCCCACCCCCATAACCACCCACTTTACCATCTTCCTTCCCCCTCACACACACACACCCTCCCCCCAAGGAAGATGGCTGGATTTTTCTTTTTGGGAATGTATCTTGATGTCTAAGATAAAGTGGGACAAATTTGGCCTATGTTGTGATTCTTTTCTTACTTTCTTTGTTTTGAACTCCTTGCTGCTTAGGAACTTTTTTAAATTTTTTATTTTTAGAGATGGGGGGAGGGAGAAAGAGGGAGAGAAACATCAATGTGTGGTTGCCTCTCACGTGTCCCCCACTGGGGACCTGGCCTGCAACCCAGGCATGTGTCTTGACTGGGAATTGAACTGAACTGGCCACCCTTTGGTTCATAGGCCCATGCTCAATCCACTGAGCTCCACCAGCCGGGTGCTTCTGAAGTATTAAGATGAGGGAGTTTCGTTTGTTTTGTTTTGTTTTTTTAAGCATTTCTTCTTTTTTTTTTTTTTTTTAAGATTTTATTTATTTATTTTTAGAGAGGGAAGGGAGGGGGAGAGAGAGAAACATCAATGTGTGGTTGCTGGGGGCCATGGCCTGCAACCCAGGCATGTGCCCTGACTGGGAATTGAACCTGCGATGCTTTGGTTCGCAGCCCGCGCTCAATCCACTGAGCTACGCCAGCCAGGGCTGTTTGTTTTTTTAAGAGAGGAAGAGAGAGACATCAGTTTGTTGGTCCACTTAATTGATGCATTCATTGGTTGATTCTTGTATGTGCCCTGACTGGAGATAGAACCTGTAACCTCAGCATATCTGGACAGTGCTCTAACTAACTGAGCTACCTGGCCAGGGCTAAGATGAGGGTTTTTATGCTGTACTTGCCC
Organism: Tonatia bakeri; assembly: GCA_004024845.1. Classification (NCBI taxonomy): domain Eukaryota; kingdom Metazoa; phylum Chordata; class Mammalia; order Chiroptera; family Phyllostomidae; genus Tonatia; species Tonatia bakeri. The sequence continues at coordinate 181,527 of PVIA01001023.1, forward strand.
ACCCCTTATCCCCAAACCCTGGCATAAACTTTTCTTTGCTTCTGACAACTTGTGGGCAAGGAAGAGATGTTTGGGGGAACCACCTGTGGAATATGATATGACTCCTGATCTTCAACTCTGCCCCCACAGACAAATTCACTGATTCAGCTATTGCCATGAACTCGAAGGTGAATGGGGAGCACAAAGAGAAGGTGCTTCAGCGCTGGGAGGGGGGTGACAGCAACAGCGATGACTACGACCTCGAGTCTGACATGGTACAGTCTCCTTCCCTAAGATCCTGAGAGCTTGGCAGCTCTACTGCCAGAATGTGGGTTATTGACACTAATGTCATTCTTGGAACCTAGTTGCTTGTGGGGAGGGGGGAGGAAAATCATTTACTTTGCCTGTTTGTGACAGTCAGATTCCAAATGGAAAGGTACAGAAAATAATGAAACAAAAATACCTGTTCTCCTACCATCTGTGAATTGGCAGCTTTAAGTCTTTTTTTTTTTTTCTTTTCAACTTAACAAAAAGTGTAAACAAGAGTGAGTACCATGTAGGCCCATTTCCCTTCTGAAAAAACAGCTACTGCTATAGTCTGAATCATTTAGAATTTTTCATGAGCGAATGCATTATTTTGCTATTTAATTTGCATAAGAATTTACTTTCCCTGCCTGTTTTTGAGTGTTAACCTGTTGCTACATAGATCTAGTTCAATGCTTTTAACTTACTGTATACTGTTCTACTTACGTACCCACGTATGTATACCTGCCAAATTGTATTTGTCTCTTTCCTTACTGTTTTGTGTTTTTTGGCCCTTACAGTGCCTTACTGAATTTTTAGAACATGTATCCCCATGCACATATACCCGAATTTCTCTGGGATATAAACCTGGAAATGGATTTGTTACTGAAAATTTGTTAGAGTACTAGTTGATATTCTTGCCAGCTGTGTTCCAGTTTTTCCACTTTTGGTGTGGTCAGATATATTCTTTTTTTTTTTTTAGTTTTTCAGCCTGATGGAGAATGACAGGTCATTGTTGCTTTCCTTGTTGGGTTTTAAAAGTCTCCCTCCTCCCTCCCTAGTCCAACGGATGGGACCCCAATGAAATGTTCAAGTTCAATGAGGAGAACTATGGTGTAAAGACCACCTATGATAGCAGTCTCTCATCTTACACGTGAGTGTCTTGGTACTCTCCATGTGGTGTAGTTTGAGTCGTGGGGTCACCAACAGAAGGGCAGGTCTCTAGGTGGAACATAGCTTTTGTTCATGCCTTTCTGGGTGTTCGTGTTGCCCTCTCCCCACTCCTGTTGTGTTTCGTGAACTGCTCTTAAAGGTTTTCTTCTAGCCTTGATTCCGGACCTGCTCATGGGTAGAATTAACTGCTTATCTACTTGTCTATGCTTTTTCTCTAGAACTCAAAATGTACTTAAGTACTTGATTATATGTGCCCCAAATTGAAAGATGACTTGCTGCTCTGCCTGGGACCTAGTAACTGCCCATTAAATATATTGTTGAAGAAGTTAAACACCCACATACTTGAGCTTGTGATAGGACTGGTAGAAATGTTTTTCCTTTCATTGCCTGGCACTGGGGTGGTGATGGTCTCTGGTGGTCTTCTCAGGGTGCCCTTAGAGAAGGACAACTCAGAAGAATTTCGTCAGCGGGAGCTGCGTGCAGCCCAGTTAGCTCGGGAGATTGAATCAAGTCCCCAGTACCGCCTGCGGATCGCCATGGAAAACGATGATGGACGCACTGAAGAGGAGAAGCACAGTGCAGTCCAGCGGCAGGGTTCAGGACGGGAGAGCCCCAGCTTGGTATCTAGGTAATTGCTGGGGGCAGCCTGGTATATTTGGGGCTCACTGTGTGGGCCAAGAGTTTTGTATACTCTTGTTTAAGCCTCACAGCCATATGAGGTGTAGGTTAATGAATAGTTATTCCCAGTTTTCATTTTGAAAGATTAAGACCTATTGTGATTGCTCTGCCTGGTGTGGCTCAGTTAGTTGAGCGTTATCTTGAGAACCAGAGTCGCAGGTTTGATTCCCAGTCAGGACACATGCCTGGGATGCATGTTTGATACCCCTGGGACACCTATAGGAGGCAACCGTTCAAGTTTCTCTCACTGCTGTTTCTCCCTCTCTCTGGAATGAAAATAAAATAATTTAAGAATTAATTAAAAAATAAATCTAGAGTGGTTAAGTGATTTGTGCATAATAACAAGGCTAAAGTTTATGGATTTGGAAAAAAATTTTGTTTTGTAGTTTTGGTATATATTCTTTCCCTTTTTTCTTCTGCATATTCATGTGTATGTATGCCTCATTCTTCCCTTCGTGAAAATAAAATCAAACTATGTGATGATCTGTATCTTACAAAAGATGCACCTTGACCTGCAGTGTAATAATACCTTTCTCATAGGTCAAGAGTGGTAGAATTGTGGAGCATCAGCCTGGTTGGTCTGGTCAGGGTTGACATAGCATAAGGTCATAAGCCTGTAGCCACAGAACATTAAACCAGGACAGCTTTTCAGGTGGAATAGTGCAAAAAACCAGAGCCAAGCAGCGTGCGCGTGTGTGTGTGTGTGTGTGTGTGTGTGCGCGCGCGCATATACTTTAAAAGGAAGGGCTTTATTTTTCCAAAATGTGTGGGTTTTGTGGCTATTTGATCTCACTTAAACTTTCTTTACCCAGGGAGGGAAAGTATATCCCTCTACCCCAGCGAGTTCGGGACGGTCCCCGGGGAGGAGTTCGATGCAGTAGTTCTCGAGGTGGCCGGCCTTGTCTTAGCTCTTTGCCACCTCGTGGCCCTCACCATCTTGACAATAGCAGTCCTGGCCCAGGTTCTGAGACACGTGGTATTAATGGAGGTAAGTTATGAAGCAGATTCTTGTGGAGGACAGGAAAGAGTTGGGAAGGATAATTGAATGGCTTTAGATGGGTTAGAAGGATGATGGATTGGTAGTAATGTAATAATAGGTATTCTGCATCTTTTTTCCTGTCTTAAAAAAAAAAATAGGCCCTTCCCGCATGTCCCCTAAGGCACCTCGGCCTGTGAGAGGTGCCAAGACTCTGTCTTCACCCACCAGTAGGCCTTCTGGAGAAGCTTCTGTTCCACCATCTCCTGCAGGTAAAATTTCAGCAGTGTTACATGAAGAAATGGATAGAAATTTGTAGGGGTATATAAATAACAGCAGTTGTTGGAATGCTAGGATGGGAGACAGGTTCAAGGTATGAAAGGTATTTTGAGGGGTTTGGGCTTACAGTTTTTAGGAAAGAATTTTTCAGTTTCCCTCTTGCAAAAAACCCCAGTGTAACAGTCTATGGGCATGTGACATGGCTGGCAGATGTCTTTATTTAAATTAGTTGTAAAAAGTATTTACAACAGGAGAAATCATAGAAACTTTTCAATTTTTATTGAAATGTAAGAGGTTCTGCCAGCACTGATGTGTCTTCCTGCATAGCTCCATTTCGCTGGAACTGAGTCATGACTGCCCCTTTAATGGTGCCCGTGAAGCCATTTTATCTCCTTGTTACCTGCCTTGCCCTTGCAGGCATTTAGGTTTCCAATTCCATGTATAAAAAAGTGGATAGCCCTAGCTAATGTGGTTCAGTGAGTTGTGAACCAAAAGATCTCTGGTTCAATTCCCAGTTGGGGCACATGCCTAGGTTACGGGCCCGGTGCCTGGATGGAGGCTTGTGAGAGGCAGCCAGTGGAGATGTTTCTCACACATTGATATTTCTCTCTTTCTCTAGAAATGAATGAATAAAACCTTTAAGAAAAAGTAGATAAATTTTTCTTGGCGTTTTAATAAGTTTTTTATCCCCGTGGCTTATTGACCAGCAGTAACCATTGTACAGCTTTCCCTTTTCTTCCAGTTGGCCGGATGTACCCTCCACGTTCCCCCAAGTCAGCTGCCCCTGCCCCAGTCTCAGCTTCTTGTACTGAGCCTCCCATCGGCTCAGCAGTACCAACCTCATCAGCTTCCATTCCTGTGACATCACCAGTTGTGGACCCTGGAGTAGGCTCCATTTCCCCAGCTTCTCCAAAGATTTCACTGGCCCCCACAGATGGTAAGAGCCAGATGGTCAAGGGCTGTGGACAGTGTGAACTGTGGTTCTGGGAAGAAAGACCTTCAGGCATCTCTCTCTTCTTGCTCAGTAAAAGAACTTGCGGTCAAGGAACCTGGGAGAACTCTGGAATCCCAGGAGCTGTCCCGAATGTCTGGGAAAGGTGAGGATTGTTTTATTCTGCCAAAGCATGATGCTCCTTTAATTAGGAGAGCATTTCAGTTAGGAACATGGTTGAAATTCAGAAACAATATCTGTTAGACCCTTGATCCTAATTTTTCTGATAGGATTTGCAAGAGTTGTTCTTTTTTCTTTTTTGTCTTGTGGGCTACTGGTGGTGTGTAGCCACCTTTAAGAAAGGAAATGTATATTTTCTCCTTTATCGCTGTTTCTCATAGTCCCTGGCCTTCAGAATGAACAGAAACGCTTTCAACTGGAAGAACTGAGAAAGTTTGGGGCTCAGTTTAAGGTGAGAGAAGTGTGGGAACGAGCTAAGATGTTAACAGGATGAAGGTGGAATGGGTGTGGGGAGCTCCCAGGAGAGGCACAGGACTAGGTGGGTACAAGAGATGAGAGCAAGCATGAAAGAAAGCAGCAGGGCCTTGGGTGGACCAGTGTTGTATTTGTGTTTCTCTCCTTCCAGCTTCAGCCCAGTAACTCTCCGGAGACCAGCTTGGATCCCTTTCCTCCCCGGATCTTAAAGGAGGAGGCCAAAGGGAAAGAGAAGGAAGTTGATGGTCTACTGACTTCAGAGTCCTTGGGGTCCCCAGTCTCCTCCAAGACAGAGTCCATATTGGATAAGGAAGACAAACCACCCCTTCCTCCAGCAGGAGGAACCGAGGGGCCAGATCAGCCCCCAACACCTTGCCCAAGCCAAACCGGCAGCCCCCCAGTGGGCCTCATCAAGGCTGATGACAAGGACGAGGGCCCTGTTGCTGAGTGAGTGGAGTGGGGAGCTGGGTGGGTGTTAGGTGATATGGGGCAAGCCATGAGGTTTTACTTTATTTTCTTCTCATAGACAAGTAAAGAAGTCAACATTGAATCCCAACGCCAAGGAGTTTAATCCCGCAAAGCCTCTGCTGTCTGTGGTGAGATGGGGTAACATCTTCCATAAAGCAGACTTGGGAATGGGGTAACAACACTGGAGGCAGGAGCACTTGATGTCGGGCAGTGAGAGGAGATGTGAAAGTGTGGTGGGATGGCAGCAGTTGGGCTGGTTTGGGGAAAACAGACACGTTTCAGGGCTAGGTGGTACAGAGGATCAGGGTGTGTCGTACAGATGTTTATAGGTTTCTCTCTAATACTTAGCACTTGGCTCAGGGAGTTTTTGAGTGTAGGAGTTACAAGCATAGGCTTCGTTTCAGCCCACTGACTTGGCTTACACCTCTGTATTTATTTACAAGCTGTTTAACCTGTTTGCCTCAGTTTTGTCGCCTATAATTTGAGTCTGTCCATCTCTTAGGGTTTGATGTGAGGCTTAAGCAAGATAAAGTGTAGGATGTGTTGGCACGTGGCACTCCCTCCGCAAATAATGTTGCTGTATAGGCAATGGGGGGGAGGGGTGTTGGAGACAGAAAAATTAAGAGATTTTGTAATGTCCTCCCTTGTGTCTTACAGAATAAATCCACCAGTACTCCAACCTCTCCAGGGCCCCGGACTCATTCTACTCCCTCTATCCCGGTGCTGACAGCAGGCCAGAGTGGGCTGTATAGCCCCCAGTACATTTCCTACATACCTCAGATCCACATGGGACCAGCTGTTCAGGTAAGAGAAGAGACTAGATGGCCCAGGGTAAGAGGTTTGGTCGGGATGGCTGAGGGTCTAGGTCAGGCGTGTTCTGGTCATTTGTCAGCAAATCATTCAGCCTCGTCTGTGTTCTTGTCCCTAGGCACCTCAGATGTATCCATATCCTGTATCCAACTCAGTGCCTGGACAGCAGGGCAAGTACCGGGGAGCAAAAGGTGAGCAGGGTGGGGAGGGGCAGTCAGTGGGGCTGCCCATTGCCTCCTGGCAGATGGAGCTTGAGCTCTGCACTATTTTCCCCCCACTCCCAGGTTCCCTGCCCCCTCAGCGCTCGGACCAACACCAGCCAGCCTCAGCCCCTCCAATGATGCAGGCTGCCGCTGCTGCTGGCCCACCTCTGGTGGCTGCCACACCTTATTCTTCCTACATCCCCTACAATCCACAGCAGTTCCCAGGCCAGCCTGCCATGATGCAGCCCATGGCCCACTACCCCTCACAGGTAACTGAGGCACAGGAGGGACATGGGGGCAAGAGGACCTGCTAGACATCCTATCTTTGCCTCCCTGACGCAAAGGAGCTGGATGAGAGAGGCAGGCAGTGTTCTGGGTTGTAGTGTCAGGTTTACACTTCAATCCTCTCTCTGGTAGGACCTGTTGCAAGGCACTTAAACACTCAAGCCTTAGTTGTCATCGTCATTGTCCCCCCCACCCACAAATTGAATAAAGTATTGATAAGATAGCATCTATATAAGTTAGATTATTGTGAATGTTCGACAAGGTAGTTGTGACAAGACCAGAGCAGTGCTCTGCAGAGGTTGTGCCTTCCACGTCCTGTGCTGTGCCAACCATTTCTCTCCTTGCTGTTCCAGCCGGTGTTTGCCCCCATGCTTCAGAGCAATCCTCGCATGCTGACATCGGGCAGCCATCCCCAGGCCATTGTGTCATCCTCTACCCCTCAGTACCCTTCTGCAGAGCAGCCCACGCCCCAAGCCCTCTATGGTGAGTACTACTGGGCCCTCCCCTTTTAGCCTGTGCTTCTCAGTTCCCTCTAGTGTGCTCAGCACTGATTTTTCTCTCCTTCCTACTGTAGCCACTGTTCACCAGTCCTATCCACACCATGCCACACAGCTCCATGCCCACCAACCACAGCCAGCCACCACACCTACTGGGAGCCAACCACAGTCCCAGCATGCGGCCCCCAGTCCTGTCCAGGTGCCTGCCATGGGGGATCTGAGTGGTTGGGGCAGAAATGTGTGGCTAAGAAAAAGGAGTAGAGCTTGGGATATTTACCCAGCAGGGAGGATCAGGTCAGTGGGTAGAAGGCCTGGGTACCAGGGAGTGGGTGGCACTGACCCTTCCCCTCCCCCCTGACAGCACCAGGCAGGGCAGGCCCCACACCTGGGCAGTGGACAGCCACAGCAGAATCTGTACCACCCAGGGGCCTTGACAGGCACGCCGCCTTCTCTGCCACCGGGACCTTCTGCCCAGTCCCCTCAGAGCAGCTTCCCCCAACCAGCTGCTGTGTATGCCATCCATGCCCACCAGCAGCTGCCCCACGGCTTCACCAACATGGCCCATGTTACCCAGGTAAGAGCCCAAGGCACCTGCTTCATCTGGGTTTGTTCTGCCATGAGGACCTGAGCCATGATGCTATCCCATTCCTGAGTTCCCAGTGCTGCCTTTACATAATGTTCCTGACACTAGGATTCTCAGCACCTGTGTCGAGCTTCTGTGGTAATCCCAGCTACTTTCTGTTTTGTGCAGGCCCATGTCCAAACTGGAATCACAGCAGCCCCGCCCCCTCACCCTGGGGCTCCCCACCCGCCCCAGGTGATGCTGCTGCACCCACCCCAGAGCCATGGGGGTCCCCCCCAAGGCGCAGTGCCCCAGAGTGGGGTGCCTGCACTCTCAGCTTCCACACCCTCACCCTACCCCTACATCGGACACCCCCAAGGTGAGCAGCCTGGCCAGGCGCCTGGATTTCCAGGAGGAGCCGATGACAGGATTCGTGAGTTCTCGTTAGCTGGGGGAATTTGGCATGGAAGAGCTGATGGGCTGCAGGTGGGGCAGGATGCACGGGTTCTGGGTGGGGAGTGAGGGGTCTTGGAGGCAGGGCTGTCCCACAGGGCGCCCGCCGACCTGCACCTGTCTGTGAAGTATGTAGGGTGGGCAGAAGCCACAGTCGCCGCCGCCAGGGGCTTGCTCCTGGCTCTGTCCTTTGCTTCCCTCCGTCCTCGCTCAGTTGTGATCCAGCAGCCCCCCTCCCCACTGCCTCCCCAGCTCTCAGTGACCCCGACTGTCTCCTGACTTAGCCGAGGTAAGGTCAGCGCAGCAGACAGGGCCAGGCTGGGGTGTGGGGGGCTGAGCTGGGCACACAAGTAAGGGCTCTGGCTCACTGGGAAACAGTGTTTGATCTGTGCTTCTGACAGCCCCATGAGACACCTTGAGGAGGCCGCTCCTACCCAAACACTCCCCCCACACCCCACACTGGACGGCATTGGATGAAGGGACAGCTGCTTGGGTTCTAATGCTCCTGCTCTCTTCTCTTTCCCCTCCAACCAGTTCAATCTCATCCCTCCCAGCAGCTCCCCTTCCACCCCCCGGGGAACTGAAGATTGTCCTGGCCGCGACCTGAGACCTCCATGAGTGGAGGGAAGAGTGATCTATGTCTCTTCCCCCAGCAGCTCGGACCAGTCCCAGCCCCCCAATCCCCCCTTTCCCCTGGGGGAGCTGGGGGATTCCTGCCAAGCACCTTGAATGGGAGAGGCCTCAACGTGGGTGGGCCAGGGTCCAGTGGGGGTGGGGGGGTTCCTACTCTGCCCCTGCCCATCCCCACCCCATCTTGCCCTCCCATCCTCTTACCCCTGCTGGAGACGAAAGATCTTTTATTTTCTATTATTTATAATGTCAGACTTGGGCCCCATGTTCTTCCTTCCCCATTAACTTGAGTGATCTGTGTGAGAGACAGATATCCCACAAGGATGGTTGGACAGGACTTTTACTTTTTATTACATAAAAATATTTAAAAAATTTAAAAAAAAATAAAATTTTCTTAACCTGCCTCTAGTTTCCTCTTTAGAGAATAGGGTGGTGATATTGTATTGGGTTGGCCGAAAAGTCTCTTCCATTTTTTCTGTAAAATAAGACATCTTTCATTTTCTCTAATAATTTTATTGATTTGGGTACTTTGAATATGTGGGCTGTCATGGGTATAACATTGTTTTCAGTTAATGTCTCAGTTTGTCGGCCTCAGCCGATCTACCCAGCACAAAACTTCGTAAACCATTTTTGACACAATCAGTCATGATCCCTTCATACACTGCACAAATCTTTTTATGTGTTTCAGTTGCATTTTTACCATTCTTGAAATAGCTTATTCCATCTTTAATATTAATTAAAATGGCTACACAAAAGTTCACCAATTTTGATGTTTTTGAATTCATGCTGATGTGACAACTGTCAAAATCTAACAAAATTGTTTCAAATGAAGTTAAAGACAAGCTAGAGTCATCAAAGACTAGTGTCATTGAGAAAAACCAAATGAGGTTTGGCCAACCTGAAACGGATGTAGACTGATAGGTCCCCAAAGCCTCTGCAAACCTTGTTTGGAGGATGGGGAAGAGCAAATGATAGGATTGAGCACTTTGCATTGCAGTGGCAACTTAGCTAGTTTAATAGCTGTGCTACTGCCTTGGGACAAGGTGGGCATGTGTTCTGACTCTTGACACAGCTGGTTCCCCCCTGGATCACTGAGTCACTCTTGCCCTGACAGGATGGCAGCCAAGAGAATGTAAACCACAGAAAACTGGCAAATATAACTGTGTGGGGAGTTGGAGATGAGGTCACACAGGAGGCTTCAAGTCAGGATTTAAATAAACTAGGTGAGCAGCCATTTGAAGAGTGAGGAGGAAGAGCTGTGGTACAGCTGATAGTGAAGGTAGAGAGGAGCCATGGTGGCTATAGGAGCTGGTCCTCTGTGGACTAATAGGACAGCAAGCATGCTGCTTTGATTATCTGCTCTAGAGGACCCCAAAGATTGCCTTTGTAAGATGCTGCCCTGCTGCCCTGCAAAGCCTATCTGGACGCTTGGGACTGTGGCTTTCCCAAGTTTCATCATAATCCAGTGTAACAGCACATTTTCCTGGACTATCATGTGGAGGCTGAGGACATACTCCAGATTCTGAAGAGAGATGCTCCATGAGAAGGGGGACTTTGGTACCTTCCTGTGGGGCTGGAGACCTGTTTGCACAGCTGGCTTAAGAATATGAACTATTGGGTTTGCTTTTTGGGTCTCATGGGAAAGAAGGCCTCCAAGCTGAAGTACCCCCAAGCCAACCACCCCCTCTCCCAGGTTGGAATGTTGTAAATAAAAACCTGTTGCTCCCGATACTAACTGCTGGGTCGTATACCAAGGCACCACAACAGGTCCATCTACTCGGTTACAAACCCAAGAGCTGTCAGTCTTAAATGTATGATGTGGTTCCCAAGACAGGGCCAGTGTGGCAGGACAGCCTGAGGGTTCTGCCCTTCTGGCTCTGACTGCCACACTGATCACCCAACCTCTCAGTTACTGTTTTCTCACCCCAAAATTGGTCCTGATGAATTGTTTATCCCTTTTAAACTGAAATACATAGTGTATGTGGTCACTAGAAACAAAGGCCTATGGGTGGGGCCTGTAAAAATGAACTGGCAGTGGAAGAATTTAGAGAGCTGAGTTAAGGAGTCAAGTTTAGGGGAATCAGAGTTACGCTAGAGTTTGTGGGCAGGACAAGAACCAAACATGGGATGGAGAAGACTTCAGAGGTTTGGGGGTTTTCTTTTTAAGGCAGCAGTGGGAATTCTTACTCTGACCTTACTTTTCTTGTCTGTGAAATGGACATTACACCCTTAGCAGGAGAATTTCAGCTTGAACCAAAGCCAGAGAAAATTGTCTGGGTGGGAAGAATGAAGCTTAGATATTGGGAAAGAATTCCCAAGGTGTGAGGATCTGAAACCTGGTGGGTGAGCATGGGGTTGGGGGACAGCAGGGAGGTATATTAGAGGTAAATGAAAAAGGATTGTAGCAGCTGACTGCTAAAGATGAGCAGTTCTGAGGTCCCAAATTAAAGAGCTCTCTAGGGATGTCAGTTGATGGGGGGCAGTGATGGAAGAAGCAGGAAAGTCTTCAATTAGGTTGAGGATGTTTGAAGTACAGATGAAGAGACGGATCTCATTCTGCAAGTGATTTAACTGCAGGTGTTATTGCATAGTCCTTTTGATGCTTTAAGGAAGAACTGCAGGCTGGTTTTGACTTAACTGCTAAGAGCAGAAATCTCAAGAGTTGGAAGGAAACTATACTCCATCCAGTCAGGAATCCCTGTGAAAACTCTCGGCAGCGCCTTGGACACTGAAGGTAAAAAACCAGTAGCCCCTTACAAGTTTATCTCTTCTCTGGAATGATCAGGTTCTGAATTTCTCAAAACAGCTTTCACATTGGAGAGCCTCCCCTCTCAGGGATGCTTGTTAGTAGGATGTCTTGAATACATGCATTTGTCAGGACCCATATTTGAAAGGTGTGCCCATTAATCCCTCCTGAATATTACCTTTTTTTGTTTCAAGTTAGCATCCTGGTCAGACAATTCAAGTTTTTAAAAATCTACTCAGCATTTTATTCTGTCCATGCCTGCTAAAATCTCAAACTGAAAGTGAAACCTTCATTCTGCATCTTCTCAGGCCTGTTTGGAATTAATGACAATGGTGATAACCCATCAAGCACAGATTTTGTGTTAACCCAGTACCTCTTAGGTGCAGGGTGCTGGTTCCATAGGTAAGACACAGTCCCCAGTATCGGGGCTTACACAAGGGTAGCTAAACATGAAATGCCTAGTAACCACTCCCCGGGAGATGAGCTGAGCCAGTGCCGGCTCCAAGTGAGAATCCTTTCACACTATCTCCCAGAAGGATATCCAGCAATATTCTTTTTTTTAGGATTTTATTGATGTATTTTTAGAAAGGAGAAGGGAGGGAAAAAGAGACGGAAAGCAGTATCAATGTGTGGTTGCCTCTCATGTGGCCCCCACTAGGGACCTGGCCCGCAACCCAGGCATGTGCCCTGACTGGGAATCGAACCAGTGACACTTTGGTTTGCAGTCCATCCTCAATCCAATGAGCTACACCAGCCAGGGCAGCAATATCCTTCTGTAGCATACAAAGGTCACTAGACAAGCTTTCAACACTCTGGCTTCTCCCAAGTTGCTACAGCCATGCTAACAGCTTTACAAAGAGGAGCTTTCCTAGCCTCTACCATAGAGATGAACTCCTGAGGCTAGAGAGCTCAGTAAAAATGGCTCCAGGGTACCTTCTGGGCTTCTGCTTCCTTTTCATACTCCCTCATCCTTCCAACTTACACAAAGGACACAAGACCCAGGCTGGCTTACTATTCACAAAACAGTTTATTGACCTACCTCACCTGGCAGGCCATAGGGAAGTGTCAGTCTAGTTGCAACTTTGCTGGGTTGCAGCCCATGCCCTAGGAAGGGAGCCTCAGAAGCAGGACAGAACACTGGCCAGCACAGCCCTGAACATACAAGCCTGAGCAGAGGTCCAAACTCAACTCCACTTGATGTTCTTGTCCTCCTCAGTCATGGCCGGCGTGTCAGTGACGAGGCCAGTGCCAATGGTCCGGTTGCCATCTCGCAGAGTAAAACGCTGGCCTTTTTCTAAGATCATTGGCTGCCGCAAGATTAGGCTAAGCTTCAGGTCCTCCCCAGGCATAGCAAGCTCCTGGAGGGGGCAGAAACGGATCAGGCATGGCCTCCAGGGTGCCTTCATTCCAACTGTTGGTTGGCTATCAAGGTGAAAGATTATGGGAAAATACAGCAGGATGATTATTCTTTCTGGGGACAGCTTCATCCCAGCTGTCAGGTAGATGCAAACAGGATATGCAAAGGCAAAAAAAGGACCAATGATCAGTGTTCCCCTAAGGCGCATTCTTGAGGAGAAATGTTGAGGCAATATTGGGTTATGCAGGTTTCTTACTCACTGACGTCTCTAAGCCCTGTGCATAATGAAACTCTTAAGAATAAATACCCTTTTCTGGAAAGTCTTTTGGGTAAATGCTAATATACATAGGTTTTTAATCTACTTCAGCCTAGGGAATACTGGATGAGGGTGAGGACTCACGCCCCCTAAAACCACTGGTCCAGGCCCTTCATCATTAGTTCTACATCAGCAAGCCTCTCTTCACCCCAGAAAAAGCCACCCGCATTGTCATATACACCTTTAGAACTGGAAGTGAGGCAGACCTGATATGCACAATGCTCCTTCACATCCCTATACCCACCTTCCCTGGAGGCAAGATGATACGACAGGCCATGTCCCAAGTCAGGGAGAACATGACAGGCATGAAGTGGGATACAAAGGGCTTGTGGCGGCCACCTTCCTCTTTGCTGAGGATGTAAACCTGGAAGACAGAGCAAGTGGCTAGAAGCACTGCCTCTCTAGGGGGCAGTTTGTCTCAGTCAGCCCTGCCCACCACCACCTGGAGCCCTCACCTGCGCCTCCACCTTCTGGTGGGGCTGGATGGAACCTGGTTTGGCCATAACCAGGCCACGTCTCAGGTCTTCCCGCTTCAAGCCTCTAACCAGGGCCCCTAGATTATCACCTGCCTCTGCCCTCTCCAGGCTCTTGTGAAACATCTCAATGCCTAGGAGGAAGAAGAGACAAGGGAGAATGTCTGGGGCAGAGGAAAGACACAAGGGACCTGCAAGGGGAATGGTCATCCTGGAGTGAGTCCCTGGGTCTCAAGGCTTTCTTCCTATACCTGTCACCACAGTGCGAATGTTCTTGTTATGTCCCAGGAACTCACACTCATCTCCCTTCTTCAAAATGCCACGTTCTAGCGTACCTGTCACCACAGTGCCCCGGCCTGTGAAGGAACAAGACAGGACATCAGGGACTGTGGGTGAGGCTATTGGGGGGGCGGGGGGAGACACACATGCACGCAATGAAAATGAGTACAGTCCTCACCAGGGATAGAGTAAACTGACTCTACAGGTAACAGGAAAGGCTTCTCCAGATCCCGGGTGGGCACTGGGATGTGAGTGTCCACAGCATCCAGCAGCTTCTGCACAGACTTCAGGCCTAGCTCAGGGTCACGTTGCTGGGGTGGCAGGGGTGGGGAAATGACAGGACTCTGAAATTCCCTTTCTGCTTAACAAGAACCACTCCCCAGACTCAAAGCACGGCTCTGGATGCTTATCCAGCCCCATCCTCTACCACAGCAGCCCCTGCCTGATCCTGCCTTCACCTCAAGGGCACAGAGGGCAGAGCCTACGATGACTGGGGTGTCCTCCCCTTTGTAGCCAAACTCAGTGAGCAGTTCCCGGATTTCCAGCTCGACCAGCTCCACCACCTCAGAGTCCTGGACAGCATCTGCCTTGTTCACATACACCACAACATGCTCTACTCCAATCTGTAGATGGGAAAGAGGGAGATGGTGTCCTAATGGGCTCAACACCCCACTCTTCCTCTTTCCACTCCTACGCAGGCTCTGCATACCTGTTTGGCCAGCAGTAAGTGCTCTCGGGTCTGGGGCATGGGGCCGTCATTGGCTGCCACCACCAGGATGCAGCCGTCAAGGGGGGCAGTGCCTGTGATCATATTCTGGGTAGGAAAGAATACACTCAGCCTTTTTCAATGACCTCCTCAGATCCACATTCATTTAGACATGCACAACAGTTAGGAACTGAAGCTCACCTTTCTCTGCCATCTCCTCACCACCCACTTTAAGGGGCCATGCCCACAAATCCATGATCTCAAACCTACATGTCTGGAGTATCAACCTCCTCCCCACAAACCTAACATTTCTCCTGACAGGAGGCAGCTCCTGGCCCTGTCCCCAGAGACACTCTCACCTTAACATAATCTGCATGACCTGGGCAGTCTGTGTGGGCATAGTGGCGGGCAGCAGTGCTATACTCCACATGAGCTGCATTGATGGTGATGCCTCGGGCTCGCTCTTCCGGGGCATTGTCAATCTCCTCATACTTCTTAAACTTGGCCCCACCTCCCTCAGCTAAAACTAAAGGGAGAGGGAGAAAAAAGAACACAGCTCTCAGCTCAAGTTCCCTAGGTAGAGGCAGGGCACAGGCCACACCCCTAAGTCCCTCCCACTGAAACAAAGGACAGCCCAGGAGGATGACCCCACCCTCAATTCCTCCAGCAGACGTAACCAGTCAGAAAGAAATGCTAGAGCCTCAAGGACATGCTCAGCGACTTTCTAGGGTAAAGCCTCTGCTTGCAGGGTACTTCCTATAGCCAGCGGGAGACCACTCAGAGTCCTCCAATTTATGCATCATAAAGCTCATCATATTCAGGGGAAACTTGTTTCCTGCTTCTTTCAACCCACCTTCATTGGAGTTCTGGCGCCTGGGACTACCTCCCAGCAGCCACTCTGCTGGCCCCACCTCCGGGGCTCCAGGTCCCACCTGCAAAGCTAGCGTTGCTGGATGCCCCACTGCAACCCCGCTTACTTTTCGTGATGGCTGCGGTCAGTGTGGTCTTGCCGTGGTCCACATGGCCGATGGTACCCACATTCACATGGGGCTTGTCGCGCACATAGGTCTTCTTGGCTTCCACGGCCAGGCCACGGCTCAAGAGGGTCAGTGCCGGGGCCTTCAGCGGCTGTAACAAGCCCTGCAGTAGTGGGGTCGAGCCGGCGCCGAGACCTGCGGGACAGACGCTTGGAGTCACGGCGCGAGTCCAAGCCCGGCCACTCCAGGAGACTCCCACGTGTCCCTGTACCGCTATCAGGCTCCCCGCCCCCTCACCGCTGAAGAGGGGCGTCGCGCGCAGCAGGGTGGTGACCGCCATTATGGTCGTAGTCACTCCCCGCGTACCGGGTACCGGCGACCAGATACCCGCGCGTGCAGCGAGAGGGCAATTGCGACTGGCAGTCACTTCCGGCGGAAGTGAGGACGGGAGGGCAAGTCCGGGCGCCTCTAGCCACCAATTTCTATGGCTATCTCCGCCAACTTCCGGGCGCTGGACGGAAGACGTCAAGAAAGGTAACTGCTATTCTCGGAAACGGGTAAGGATGGATGTTTCCACACTCCCTCGGGCCTCACGGGACAAAGAGGGTCACGCAGTTCTCCCCCGCGGAGTCGGGGGCGATGTGGAGTGTCCCATAATGCACCAGTGCGCCGAAGACTCACGGACTCGCTCAGTCGTTCACAGAGCGGCAGGTTAGCCGAGGAATTAGGTAGGGGTTAGGCCGGGTCCGGAGGGAGGATCCCGACCTCCACGAGGCAGAGGCGGCCTTCCCGCGGACTAGTCTGGAACATCCAAGTCCCGAGCCCCTGGGAGTCGGACCCAGACCCACTGCACGTGTCTGACGAGAGATCTGGCGGCATTTATGCCACAGCGGGAAGTAGGACGAGGTCCTGCAGCCAGGCTGAGGAAGAAGGTCCTGGGCGCCTTTCGGTGGTAGAGTTCAAGTGTGACCCATCGTCTCTGCGGAGTCTTTGTTTTCTTATCTGTAAAAAGGGATTACAGTAGTAATATCTACTACATAGAAAGATCCTGACATCCTGCTCTGAAGTAAATGAGCTGGGCAGGAGGTAGGAGGGGGTCCCGGGGACCTCCAGGTCGCAAAGTTCTTAACCATCAGATACCTGCCCTCTTTGTTCACAGCCTGCTCCGACAGACAAAGCTTTGCTGTCCACCCACGTCGCACCTCAGCAGTAAAAGGAATAAGTCCCTTGTTCTTTGCCCCACCCACCCAGTTTACTGATGACACCAAAGGGGAGGGACCAGCCTCAGGCACCTTGAAGAACAGCCTAAGTTTTTCTTCTCAGCACAGAAGACAGGGCTGGGCACCCAGTAAGTGCTCGGTAGATGGCTGTTGAGTGAATGAAGAGTGCAAGGATAGTATATAACCTTTAACTTTAATATCCATCATTTCATCACCTTGGGATGAAAATAGCAGCTGTTTATTTAATCCTGGTTAATGTTTCCAAAATTCATCAGATCCTAGGATTCAATTGACTTGACTGTGTGTGGTTTTTTTTAGAGACGGGAATGAAGGGAGAAAGGGAGAGAAACATCCACATGTGAGAGATACATCAAGCAGTTGCCTGTCACACTCCCCCAAGTGGGGACCTGGCCCACAACCCAGGCATGTGCCCTGACTGGGAATGCAGCTGGTGACTTTTCCATTGGCAGGCTGGCACTCAATCCAATGTGCCTCGTCAGCCAGGGAGACTATGTTTGTTTAAAATAGATTCCCCCCTTAGAAATTATGATTCAGTAGGATCTGGGCACAGACAGAGAAAGCATATTTATTTATACACACACACACACCTCCTTAAGCTCAGAGGAGAGGGGGACATAATAAACTAGAGCTATGGATCAGGCATTGGGCAAATGCTTTATATTGCTTCACAGTCAGTGCTCCCAGTGTTACTCTGTGTGGTACAAACTGGTATGGTATTTCCCCCATTTTACAGGTGAGAAAACAGCATCAGGGTGATTAAGGAAACCAATACTATTAAACTTCAAAAAATTGCACTTTACTGCACTGCACTATAAGTCATTTTACTGCTCAGATAAAATGAGAAACTGGCTAAGACTTCTGTCCTCCTGGCCCCTCCAACCTGTCAGCTCGGCTTAGGAAGGGGCTGGTACAGTATAAAAGGGTGGGGTTTTTTTTGTCCCTCAGTCTTTCCACTCCTGGAAATTTATCGTATGACATTATTGGCCACTAGTCTTGGGGGGTGACAAACTTTCTTCTTTTTTTCTTAAGATTTTATTCATTTATTTTTAGAAGGGTAGGGAGGGAGAAAAATATCAATGTGTGGTTGCCTCTCACGAGCCCCCAAGTAAGGACCTGGTCTGCAACCCAGGCGTGTTCCCTGACTGGGAATTAAGCCGGTCAACACTTTGGTCTGCAGACTGGTGCTCAATCCACTGAGCAACACCAGACAGGGCTAACTTTTCTTCTTAAGAAAATTTAAAACTTTCAACTTTGGTGGTGGTGTATTAATTTTAATGTGTCCTAGCTTGAAAAAAGATGTATAAGTAAACACTAAAATATGAAACAATTTAAAAGCAGTATTTGGTAGATAATATGGGTCATATGAATATATGACAAATGTAGGGGAAGATGGCACGTGAATAACCGAAACTTGAGAAACAGTGCTCAGAAAAGTCCAAAGGGAGAAAAGTTTTTATAGAGCTGTTGACGTAGCATCCTCTGTAATAGTCAGGAGTCTTGATTTACAGATGACAGAATTTACATTGTTTGACTTAAACAGAATAAGGATTTGTTTTAGGGTATTAGACAGCTTACAGAATTGTGGGATGAGCTGGAGAAATAGCTTCCAAGCCATAGCACTGATTTGATCTGATAAGAAAACTGCTACTACTGCCATTGCCACCAAACACTAATTACCAAGACTTAAACTAGTCTGCAACAGCTACTGCTGGTGGCACTGAAGCCACTACTGCATCAATAAAGGGACCTTCTCTTCCCCTTACCCCAAAGCTTGGCATATTCAAAGTCTTACATGTATGTGTCTGATTGGAGAAACCTAGATCACCATATGTCAGTGTTTTTTGTATTGGAGGAAGGCTCAGAGATGTGTTCTGGCTTTGATGTTTGGGGGCAGAACTGACAGCAGGGAATTTCCCCAGGTGCTGAGCCATGTCTATGACCACGTGGTCGACAACACAGTGACAGAGTGGAAGGAACACAAATGTCCAGTACATGGATATGGTAGCATGAATTTTGGCAGAGCCACTAGATGAAATATTAGTGGAATGGATTCAGATCTGCAGAGAGAAGGGGACTCAACCACCTGTAAAACTGCTTGTGAGCAGTGTTACATGAAGAGGAAGGCTCTCTACTATTATAGAAAAATGGCATGTATGCCATTTTGGGGACAAGGGAAGTGGAAAGCAATTGTGACTTTAGGAAACTATAAATTTGCTTGGGGAAGGGAGAGATGTTTCTCTCAAACATTTATTTTATGTGATTATAATAAAAGAAAAAGTTCTTTATGCAGAAGCTTGAACTCGTTGAAGAAGATGCTTTTGAAATCACATGGCCTTCCAGGGCTCCCAGCAGTCCCTTCATTCTGCTGTGTGGCAAACACTCTGAGCTCCTGCTTAACAGCCATTGTCCATCTTCCTGCAGGGTGGGAGGGCTTTGGTTTTCCTCAGGGTGGCCCTTTTCCCATTCCAGGAGTAAATCTTCACATGTCTAGTCCACTTCTGGTGGTCCTGTTCTCTTTGCTAAGAGGTTTGTTTCCAACCAGGTGTGACTCCTTTGAGGCTGGTGATTAGACAGAGATCTGGCGGGGGTGTGGGGGAATGGCTTCCAAGAAAGGGTCCCTCATTCTTAAGAAGGAAACACCAAAGAAATGGACCTCCTTTTGACTCGGCATGTTCCTGGGTCTGGATGGGAAGCTTAGAACTACTGTGCTCATCTTGCTTCCAGGCAATAATGCAGCCAAAATCCAGAAGAGAACAAAGTGAAGAGGATTTTAGAAGGCTGAGTTCCTTGTGGTGTGTAATGACAGCGTCCTTATTGTTTAAGCCAAATTGTGTCAGAGTTGTCTTTTATTTGCAGCCAAATGCATCCTTACAGATACCCTCTCTTCCAGTGCTTGGTACCCCGAGACATAGTTCTTGGTTTCACTTGTTTGAGACTGAGTGACTTGAGTAGGGCCAGGACTGGGCTTCCTTTATCTTTATGTCCTCTGTGCCAACCACTGTAGGGCTCTGTGAATGTTTGCCTTAAATTAATCAGCCTTCCGAACTGATGGGTGCCTCTGTGTGGTGCCCCTGACTTCACATATCTAGAACAGGATTCTCAGCTCTCTGCCACACTCTTCTTACACACCTAGTAAACAACATCACCATTTACCCTTCCCCTCACTCTACACCTAACCCAGCTGGTTCTCTCTCCAAAATACATCCTGAATGTGACCCCTTCTCTCTGTCTCTACTGTGGA
>PVIA01001023.1:201405-324748 GCA_004024845.1 Tonatia bakeri
CAACCTAGGCATGTGCCCTGACTGGGAATCGAACCTGCGATGCCTGGTTCGCAGCCCGAGCTCAATCCACTGAGCTACACCCGCCAGGGTGAAGAACTTATTTCTTATTCTAAGAACAGTGCCTAATGGGTGAAGAAATACTTGAAGGAATTATGTGTCGAATCATTTCAGTTGAGCATTTTTGTTGGGCTTGTAAATTTTCCTGATGTTTTCAATGGAAAGCAAGTTTTGTATTCTCATTCATTTTAAAAATAAAGGTGAGTCACTAACTTTGGAGGCCTCTATTATCTATAAAATGGGGATGGAGTGGCAAGGTTACACTGTATGATTTCTAAGATTTCCTGTAGCTCTAACTTCTAAAATGGGGGTGGGGCCCTGACTGCCATGACTCAGTTGGTTGAGCGTCATCCAGCAAAGAGAAAGGTTGCTGGTTCAATTCCTGGGTTTCAGGTCCAGTCCCTGGTTGGGGTGCATGCAAGAGGCAGCTGGTCAGTTCTCTCACACATCAATGTTTCTCTCTCTCCTTTCTCTCTCTAGAAATAAAATCTTTTTAAAAATAAAGTGTAGGTGGGGTTTGGAGTAATTGAAATGAGTACTAGGTTGGCCAGGAACTTAGTGGCAACTTAAAGATTAGGACCCAGAGCTTTGTCCTCAGTGTTACTAAACAGACTTTTTGGGAGCTCAGGGGCATCCTTCACTTGTTTCCCTACCAGCCAGCCTGTCAGTGTTTCCTCAAATGTCTCTCTGAACATTCTTCTAGGTACCAACCCCCTGCATTACCCTGGCCAGGTCAGCTTCAACCCTCTCCCAGAGCACTGCACCAGTCTCCTCTCCTTTCACCCCCCACCACCCCCAGCCCCACACAGGACCTGGATACCCTTCCAGACACATTACTTTGGTCATACTGGTGTCACGCAGATGTGACCAGACATTTCAGTTGAAAACACTTGGTGAAAAGCTACTAAATAAAAGGCATTGGAAAGGTGGCCCAGGTAGTTCAGCCATGCCCAGCTTTCTAGAGGAAGTCAGACACGTTGAAGCCTGAAGCCAGAGGGAAGGAATGAGGGAAATGGTGTGTGTAGGTTCAGAGGCAGAGCCTAAGTAAAGCCGGAGTACTTTAGGCTGTCACACTGTCCTGACAGAGCAGAGTATGATTTGGAGGGGCATGAGGTACAGGCCAAAGCACCAAGGCTAAGCTCCGCATTCTGCTTTTGTAAAACAGCTTCCTGCCTGCAACTGCGCTCCTCCCTCCTCCTCCTTTCGCCTTTGTAGCAAGAATATAAGCAAGCCCCTGCCTGAAATCAGGGCCCAGAATTGGGAGACGATCTCCTCTGGGTCCGCATGCATGAATAAAAACTCCACTTCGCAAACCCCAGAGCCGTTTGAGTCGTCTTTTCTGTAACAGTAGGACAATTCTCCACATGCCCCCTACCACTTAGTCACCTTTCATTCGTCCCTAGGTCTTATATCATTTGGCTTCTGCTTCCTTCACTTCCCTACAATGACTCTCACCAAGGCCACTCAGCAATGGTAGTCATCAGTGTCTTGTATAGGAGATGACAGCAGTACCATGGATCCCTAACTGTCATTTGTTTTTGCCCACCCCACATACATACACCCCTGGTCTTCGGTGTGTGGTTTCTACCAGAACTTTCAGGAGTTGTTGTTTCTGTTCTTAGGAAAGCCCTCGGGCTACTGGAGGCTTTGCCTCGGAACTGACGTCTCCCAGGGTAACCCTTGGTCAGCTGCTGAGCGATGTAAGAAGGCCCAGTTCCCTTGCTGTCTGACAAAGCTGAAGCATAACCTGCACCCAGAGCTCCGCTGTGAGATCAAGCTGCCTGAGATTACAAGTTTGCCCGGCTTCCTCTGCTTTCCTCTCCTGCTGCTCCCACTCCCTTACTGGTTTCTTCTGGTAACACTTTTTAAATAAATCATTTACACGCAAATCCTCATCTGTTTCTGCTTTTGGGGAACCTGACCCAAGACATCATCTCAAGACTTTTTGCAGCTCTTTCTTTGCCTGCCTGTTAAGTGTTGCTTGTTCCCCAGAATTAGGTGCTGGATCTCTTCTCCTCACATATATTACCCAGACAGTCTAATTCATATCCATGGTTTCAACCACTACTTGTGTCTGATCACCACCTAACTGCTTTGTGCAGCTCAGACCATAGATCACCTCTGCTACAAAGCTCTACCTAGTTGGCCATGGATACTTCCAGTACTGTCTAATACAGTAGTCAGTAGCCCTGTATCAAGGACTTAATAGCCACATGAGGCTAGTGGCTACCACACTGGACAGTGCTGATATAGAACATATTGTTGGACAGCTTAGGCACATTTCCAAACTTAACCTCATCACCAGCCCCTTGCCTTCCTTGTATTCCTCACCTGTGTCTCTGTCCTAGACCACAATGGGTCCAGCGAAAAGCTGTGTTAGGGTTTCGGGGAGGAGGAAGATGACCAGTGAACTAACACTTTTTCATTGATATCTTTCTCTGAACTGGGACGATGGATGACCAAAGATGGCGATGGAGACAAAGGGCATCTGTAGGCTGATGTTGGTTCGGTTACAGCCGTAGAGGCTGGAGGACTAAGGCTGTATAGTCCAGAACCTGCCCTTCCACAGTGAAATTTTCCAACTCCATCCAGCAGTCTCAGCCTTGAACATTTCCATGTGAGTTAAGGCATTTACCCATCACCAGACTTTGAGTCACTTGCCTGTGTTCCAGGATGAACACTTAATCCAAATCAGTAAGTGAAAGCCAGTTTGGGGATATTGCACACCTCAGGAAAGAGGCACACTCCTACTAGAGTTGCTAAGCTATTAGGACTGTAGTCCCAGTGGTTTGGAGCTATAGAAAGCCATTTTGCCTTTCGTCACCGAGAGAGGAAAGCCTGCCTGAGAATGAAGCCAAATGCGTGGGGAAAGCAGAGCCTAGAGAAGGTGAACCACAGGTTCCAGGTAACTTTTGGCCCTTTTATTCAGCTAGCCCTGAAGAAGCTTAATCTACTCTGGAATTTTCAATTGCTTGAATAAATAAATTCCCTTATTGCTTAGGGCAATTGGAGTTTGGTCAGTGAGAGACTTGAATTGATTGAGGATCTCTTCATGCTCTTGACTTAAACCACCCTCTATACCTTAATGATTCTCAATTCCTCTATCTGGTCTTGATGGCTCTTCTAAGCTACAGACTGTACGCCCGCCTGCCTCCAGGCGTCCACGAGCATGTCCCAAAGTGACCTCATCATTTTTGGCTCCCTCAGTCGCACCCCCACTCCCGCCTTTATTTCCTGTCAGAGATGGAGTCTCCTCCAACCTCCAGTCCGTTTCCTCAGAGAAGCCAAGGTCGCAAGTTCATGCTCCGCCTCCTCGCGGGGCCTCACCAAGGTCACCTGCTTGTTCCCTTGCCCCGCTCCTTGAAGGCAGTAAGCCGTCAGCAGCCGGGCCAGGCGCTCTAGACTGGATTGGGCCTTCAAAAAGCTTTCTCATCTCTCTGGTTTCCACTACTGGGTGGCCACTCTAGCCTTCAACAGGCCCTCGGGACTCTACCGCCTAAAGTGGCTTTTCTGTGGTTGACGTCTCTCCTTTGTCCTGAATTTCCTCTGGGAAGACGCTCTGATGGGACCCAACTCCCCCCCTACGGCTGCTTCTGTCACCGATCCCTCCAATAGTGACACCCAGTTAGGTCTTCAGGGTTGCCCGGAGTGGGAGGATGGCGGAAGTGAGTGTGAAGGTGCCCTTCCCTCTCGCCATTCTTCTCTATGATCACTTCCTTCAGTGACGAGAAAAGGGGTCCCGGAGCTTGCGCAGAACGGGGCTGGGAGATTGTGGCGGAGGGGGGGCAGGGAGCGGGAGCTGCCGCCGCCGCCGGAGCTAACCGCGGGGACCGAGATGCAGGTGGGACCGGAACCGGAACCCCCCTCTTCAAGTCCTTCTTCCCTCTCCGCGATCCGGCCCCGGAGCCTCCGAGGAGCCCTGGGTGGGAGCGGGCGTGGGGGGCCAAAGGCAGGAGGGCACTCGGCCCGAGAGAGTGCAGCAGATAGGGCTGGTCCCCAGAAGACTGCGGCCCCGGGGTGGGTAGAGCGTGTCCAGGGAGTAGGGTCGGGTCAGAGTGGACTGCAACGGGCCCAGTGGGTACGAGCCAGGAGCGGAGCTTGAACCCTCCACCACCCGCTGTTCGGGAAATACCAGAACTGAGCCAGGAGGCAGGTGCACGGGGAAAATGTGTCTGAGTCCTGCTTGACAGAAGAGAAACTTCAATCACCGGCTCAGTCCGTAGCCGCAGGGTCAGCGGGCCTGAAGGGGGCTGGGTCTGCCTATGGTATAGAGGGTTGGGTGGGCCCTTGTGAGCTGAGGTGGCCTCTGTCTAGAGATTGGTTTCTCTTCTGTGTCTGCACCTCTTGGCTCAGTTTCCCTGTGCTCCATGACTCGTGCATCAACTGGCTTCTCTTTGGTTTGGAATTGTCCCTGTGGTTGGAGCCATCTGAGTGTGTAGGCCCTAGCCCAAGGAGGAAGGGGAGGAGTTGCTGACTGTGGTTCTGAACAGGAGTCTGAGATTTTAGGGAGACTTTCCTGAGCTACCCTCACCCCAGTCCTGCTGCCAGTCATCTTCCAGTATAATATGGGGGAGAAACACTGACAAAAGGGCCATGGGTTATAACTTCCATGCCCAGTTCTGCCATTTGCTGTGTGTAAGACCTTGGGAAATCTCCTTCTCTGACTTTCATTCTAGAAGATCGGAACCCATAAAGATAATAATAATAATGGCAGTCATTATCATGTGCTTACTTTGTCAAGCACTGACATGTTCCATTTAATTCCTCCGACAATTCTAGGGGTTAGAGATCATTAGCTCTTTTACAGATACAAAAACTGAAGCTCAGAGAGGACATATATTTTGTTTGAGATCACACAGCTAGTAGGTATGAGAACCTGGATTTCTGATTCCATAACCCACGGCCTTAACCAGCAGGCTAGTCAGCCTTTAGGGCACACTCCTGAGTGAGAAAAGAGGGCTGTGAAAAGTTCTAGGGACCCAGCCCCCTGTGATGTTTTATTTACTTTGTGGTCAGCAAAGACTTGCCCTGACCCAACAGTAGTCTTTCTTCACCTGGTGCTGCTGCCTCTGAGCCTCAGACCAAAGGGGCATCAAAGAAGTGGGCTGTGACCATTCCAAGCCTTCCTCGTATAGCACTTGGGTGTAGGACCCTGGGGTCAGCTATCAAGACAATTGTTGTTTGAATCCATCATCCATCCATCCTCCTCAGTGTGCATCCTCCCTCCTCAGAGCTGGACCTCATGGTACATGAGGCAGGGTGTCTAAGCTCTGCAGACCTAGCTCCTCTGAGAGCTGGGGCGGTGAGGGGCTATGACTGAGGCTGGTCCAGCGAGTCCCCGGGGACAAGGACTATGCAGTGGGAAAAACAGTAGACTTGGAGGTCTGAAACTTTTCTGAGCTTCGGTTTCCTCATCTGTTGTAGAGGTTATTAAAGCCTCTCACAGGGAAAGGTAAGAACAGCATGTGGGAAGCATGTGATAAATAGTGAAGGATCTGTTTTAGAGAAGGGAGGTGACATGAAAAAGATTCCTTTTTAGAGGAAGGAGCTCCACAGCCGTTTATCACTCCCGGAAACAAAGCCTGGGAAACGGGTTTGGGAAGACAGCAGGATAGGTGCAGGCTAGACACTGGGGAGCCGGTCGTCTGGGGCTTGTGGGGTTCAGGGGTCGGGGAGAGGGAAGGGAAGCAGTTGGTGTTCTTCCCCATTGCTTCCTGAGGAGCCTAGACCAGAGTAGGGAGTCTGGCTCGGGTGGGGCTCCGCCCCCAGTCCCACCTCAGCAGTGACTCGGTGTATGTGCCTCTCTTCCTTCTGCAGCTGCTGCCGCTCACCCCGTGTCTTCTGGCCGCTTCCCTCTTTGCTGCCCCTCCCCACAGGTTCCTCCTCTCCACTTCCTGGGGACCATCATGAATGGTGCCCCTTCCCTGGAGGACGGGGCCTTCCCCTCTCCTCCCCCCTTGCCACCACCCCCGCCCCCAAGTTGGCGGGAGTTCTGCGAGTCCCATGCCCGGGCTGCTGCCCTGGATTTTGCCCGCCGTTTTCGCCTCTACCTGGCTTCCCACCCCCAATATGCAGGGCCCGGGGCTGAGGCTGCCTTCTCCCGCCGTTTTGCTGAGCTCTTCCTACAGCATTTTGAAGCTGAGGTAGCCCGGGCCTCTGGCTCTCTCTCACCACCCATCGTGGCTCCTCTGAGCCCTGGTGTGGAGATCCCAGCACATGACCTGCCCCTTGAGAGCTGTAGGGTGAGCGGGCCCCTGGCTGTGCTGGGCCCTTCTCGATCATCTGAGGACCTGGCTGGCCCCCTCCCTTCTTCGGTCTCTTCCTCTTCTACGACCTCCTCCAAGCCGAAGCTAAAGAAACGCTTCTCCCTCCGCTCAGTGGGTCGCTCGGTCCGCGGTTCAGTCCGTGGTATCCTACAGTGGCGGGGGACTGTTGACCCTCCCTCCCCAGCCGGGCCCCTAGAGACCTCATCAGGCCCCCCAGTGTTAGGTGGAAACAGCAATTCCAACTCCTCTGGCGGAGCTGGGACCATTGGCAGGGGACTGGTTAGTGATGGAACATCCCCGGGGGACAGATGGACTCACCGTTTTGAGAGGCTGAGACTCAGTCGGGGAGGAGGGACCTTGAAGGATGGAGCAGGGATGGTACAGAGGGAAGAGCTGCTGAGTTTCATGGGGGCTGAAGAGGCAGCCCCTGACCCAGCTGGAGTGGGCTGGGGAGGAGGGGCAGCTGGGCCTACCTCAGGGGGAGGAGGGCAACCACAGTGGCAGAAGTGTCGCTTACTGCTTCGAAGTGAAGGAGAAGGAGGAGGAGGAAGTCGTCTGGAGTTCTTTGTGCCACCCAAGGTGAGACCCAGTGGAGGGGGGTGACTGGGCATGAGTGATTGAGCTGTCAGAGTGGGAATGGCCCATATACATAGCTTTGCTCACTTTGGTTTTTAAAGCTAACTCCTGACTCTGAGTTAGTAGCTCCAGGCAAGACTGAAAAAGTAGCAGTACTCGTTTTGTCTAACTCCCTTAGGATACAGAAGGAAAGATAAACCTCTGGAGGGACGGGAAAGATGGTCTTGGCCCACCAAAATCTGGATCTCGTTCTCTCCCAACCTAGGCGTCTCGGCCCCGACTCAGCATTCCCTGCTCGACCATCACCGACGTGCGGACAACCACGGCCCTGGAGATGCCCGACCGGGAGAACACTTTTGTGGTTAAGGTGGGGGCCGTGCACTGCCCTGCCCCTTGGAGCACTTGTGTTGGGGAAAACGCACTTGGCTCATATAAGCAAGGGACATTAGTGGAGGGAGGTGCATGTGTGTCAGGTTCCTTGAGAGTGTGTCCCTGAGGCTGCAGCTTTTCTGGGAGGAGGAGAGAGGGGAGGATGTTCTTGTTCGCGCTAGGGGTGGCTTAAGGCCTCAGGAACTGGAAATGGCCTGTGGGCCTCCTGTTGTCCCCATCATAGGTGGAAGGCTCCTCAGAGTATATCCTGGAGACGGCTGACGCTCTGCACGTGAAGGCCTGGGTGTCCGACATCCAAGAATGCCTGAGCCCGGGGTGAGGATCCTGATTCTGGCACTGAGGGGACCCGGGGCTGGGGTGGGGAGCGGCCTTGTGCCGCTCACCTCGTGATTTTCCTCCCAGCACCATTTTCCCTGTCTCTGCAGACCCTGCCCTGCTACCAGTCCCCACCCCATGACCCTCCCTCTGGCCCCTGGGACCTCATTTCTTACAAGGGAGAACACAGACAGCCTGGAGCTGCCCTGCCTGAATCACTCAGAGAGCCTGCCCAGCCAGGATCTACTGCTGGGACCCAGCGAGAGCAACGACCGCCTGTCGCAGGGTAAGGGTGGAGCCTTGAGAGCCATGAACCTCAGAACTTGCCATGTAAGAGCTCTTCTGCCAGGCCCCAAGCCCTCTCTCCAGACTCTACTGTGTCACCCCTTTCCTGCTCCTCAGCGACACCCCCCCCAATTGTTTGCCTTTTGTCCCCAAACATGCCAAGCCACAGTTTGCCATTGAGGATCATCAGCATCACTGCCCCACACAAGCTCCAGCGAAACTCCTAGCCTGCTTTCTATGCCCGGCCTTGTCACCTTTTCCATAGCTTTATGCAGACCACCGCTCTGGCTGGAGATAACAGGTCTCTTCTTCGGGCTTCCAGAACACTTTGTACACGTCTCTGTCTCGCTCTTACTCTGTGTCTCTGTGCGTGTGTTGATGGTGCCAAATTTTCCTTTGAGTCTGTACTTGCTGGCCTGACTGAACACACACATCCCTCACTCACACACGTAAACACACAGAGACTCCTAAGTCTACCCGACCCCGGCGCACCTTTCTAGACTCCAGTGTACCCTTTTCTCATGACCCTCCATTCTGAGTTTCAGTTTCACAGTGCCTCGCACACAGGCTGTATTCTGTGAATAAAACAAATTATAGAATCCTAAAGCTAGAATGGACCTTGAAGCCATCCATTCCAATCACCTGTGTTCTCAGGCAACCGACAGCAGGGCGGAGAAACAGCGTTTCTGTTGTCACCTGACAGTCACTGACAAAGACAGGCTATGCCAGCTTGACGCCTGAGTCTCCACCCTCCACACCGCATATATGCCTGTCTTCTGAGCAGCGACTATGCACGGCATTCCTGTGGGCTCAGGCCTGAGGAGCCACTCAGCAGACATTTGGGAATGCCCTAGTACCGACCTGGCCCTGTGCTGGGCTCAGGGGCAGGGCGGGGGAATGCAGACGTGCCTGAGATGAGCTCCTTGCCCTCCAAAGGTTCGCAGTCTAGCTGAATAAACATCACTTTCTAAAAAGCAGGACTCTAAAATGGAGAGCCTGTGCTGAGTGTCCTCTGAGCAGCACAAGAAGGAAGTACCTTTGGAGCTCAGAGGTGGACAAGAATCAGGGAAGGTGGAGTAATAGCGAATATTGCAAAGAGAAGGTGAGAGAAAAGAACACAGCTGGCGGGGTGGGGACGACACAGCTTGGAGGAGGCACGTGGTGAGAGCCGAGACCTGAGATGCAGAGAGCCTGGGAGATTAGAAAAAATTGGATGGGACAATTGGGTTAAAGTAGAAGATTCATGAATACAAGTTAATGTGAAGGTCAAGTTGGTTAGGTTGGGGAATTACTAGAAGGAAGATCTGATGCCTCTGAGGGTTGAAGGCTTTGTCCTGTTGGCCAAAAAAGAACCATTTTTAATGCAAAAATATTTGAGGTATTCTTCACTCCATTTCTACAACAGTAGCTATTGATTCAAAAAAGATGAAGGATCTTTTGGATTCAAAGGACCTTTCAGTAAGTGTAGTCCTTGAGCAGTGGATGAAACAAGTTAGGAGCCATTGGTAAAAGACATCGGGGGTCCCTGCCTAGAGAAGGACCCAGCATTTCAGCCAGCTGACCCTGCCAGTGCACACAGGGGTTGGGGGGCCAGGCCCACCAGGCCTGCCAAAGAGCAGCTTCTCCAGTTCTCAACTTTGCCCCCCTCTGCTTTTTTCCAGGGGCATATGGGGGCCTCTCTGACCGCCCCTCGGCATCCATCTCCCCCAGTTCTGCCTCCATTGCTGCCTCCCATTTTGACTCAATGGAACTGCTTCCCCCAGAGTTGCCACCCCGCATCCCCATTGAAGAGGGACTCCCAGCAGGGGCAGTGCATCCCCTCTCGGCCCCCTACCCACCCCTGGATACTCCGGAAACAGCCACAGGTATCAGGGGTGTGAGTGTGTGCCTGTGTCCGGGTCCAGTTGCCTGCCTGTCTGAAATTCTTGCCTTGGGGTCCCTGAGGAATCTGACCGGGAGAGGGAAAGCAAGGCTTTCTTCTCCCAGGATGGGTGAAGCTTCCTTGACACCCAGGTTTCCCTCCCTCTCTCCTTCCTGAAGGGTCATTCCTGTTCCAGGGGGAGTCAGAGGGAGGTGAGGGGGACCAGCCCCTCTCAGGGTATCCTTGGTTCCACGGGATGCTCTCTCGACTCAAGGCCGCCCAGTTAGTACTGGCCGGAGGCACCGACTCTCATGGTGTTTTCCTGGTACGTCAGAGTGAGACGAGGCGGGGTGAATACGTCCTCACTTTCAACTTCCAGGGCAAGGCCAAGGTGAGTGCCTGAGGAAAAGGCTCTGTTCTATGAAGAGAGCTTGCGGGTGGAGTGGAGGGAACATTGTTATCCAGGGGAGAAGTGTTCTGTAATCGGTAGGGGCTTGGGCTCCTGCTTCACCTTGCTCATCCTGCCCTCAGCACCTGCGTTTGTCGCTGAACGAGGAGGGTCAGTGCCGGGTCCAGCACCTGTGGTTCCAGTCCATTTTTGATATGCTCAAGCATTTCCGGGTGCACCCCATCCCTCTGGAGTCTGGAGGCCCCAGTGATGTTGTCCTTGGCAGCTATGTCGTGTCCTCCCAGCGACAGCAGGGTGAGCAGAGCAGGTCTGCAGGGGAGGAGGTGCCCGTGCACCCAAGAAGTGAGGAGGTGTGTGTGCCAGAAAGGTGGGGTGGGGGACTGTGAGGAGTAGAGGCTGTGTTAGGGTGAGCAGGAAAAGAAGGGGCCAGTGTGCTGGGATTTCCAAGAGAAAGAAGTACGCTGAGAGGAAGGCAGAGGGCGCCTGGCTAGAACTGGGGAAGCAGCTGAGAGTGGGTCGGCACATTCCCATTCCATCGGACCCTCTGTTCCATCATCTGTCTGTCTCCCAGATACATCCTCCCCAGCCTTGTCTTTGCCCTTCCTCACAACCTCGCCTTGGGCCTGCCCTTCTAGGAGTGCTCGGTTTGATACCCCTCCCACTTCCCTTGATGTTCGATGTCCCTGTCTGATTTATCCCTTTTCCCCACCCCAACGTCCCATCTGTCCCCACGTTGCCCCTCCCCCCCCCAGGCCGAGAGCAGGCCGGGAGCCATGCAGGGGTGTGCGAGGGAGATCGATGCTACCCCGATGCCTCCTCCACCCTCATGCCCTTCGGAGCGAGTGACTGTGTGTAAGTGTGGTCCTCCTCTCACCGCCGCCCATGATCCATCTTCCATGGATGGGGGGTTGCTCAGGAGACTGGATGTGGGGGAGATAGCACATGGCTCCTTGGGGGTGAGCGAAGGGGAGGCTGCTGCAAGAGCTTGCCTCCCTCCACAATCAGTCTGTCTCTTACCATTCCTATCCAGAACCGAACACCTCCCACGACTCACCCCCGCCCCCTGAACCCCCTTCATGGACAGACCCCCCACATCCTGGGGCAGAAGAGGCGTCGGGGGCGCCAGAAGTGGCGGCAGCAACAGCCACAGCAGCCAAAGAGAGGCAAGAGAAAGAGAAAGTGGGCAGTGGAGGGATCCAGGAAGAGCTGGTCCCCATGGTTGAGTTGGTCCCCGTGGTTGAATTGGAAGAGGCCATAGCACCAGGCATGGAGGTCCAGGGAGGCTCTGGATCTGGTGGGGTCTCTGGGGCAACACCGATGGTGCAGCTACAGCAGTTACCACTAGGGGGCGATGGAGAAGAAGGGGGCCATCCCAGAGCCATTAATAACCAGTACTCCTTTGTGTGAGACACCCTACCCCCACCCTTCACTTTCTTGCTCCCCAGCCCCCAGTTCCTGAGACTGGGGCTGAACAGGGACATAGAGGAGCGGTAGGCATCCCCTCCCCATATGCTTCCTTTCCCTTGATGGCCAAGGGCATATATGTTGGTACAAGAAGACGTTCAAGAGCCCTGTCAACTCCCCAGTTCATACACTACAGGTGCCCCATCCCCTGGGGAGGGGGTTCGGGCTCCATTACCTCCCCAAGGGGCTCTTAGGTCAGCTCCACCCCTGGGGGCCATTTCCCCATTAACTACCCCCCAGCCCAAGGAAGGGTGAGGGGGAAGGGCTGTCAGTTAATGTTAAGGTGGTTGTTGTTGTTGTTTTAAACAAAATGGAGAAGCATAAATAAATAAAAGGGTTTATCTCAGTTCATTGTGGTGGCTGTGGCCAGTGTTTGCAGTAGGGGCTGGGACAGGTGGGTCAGGAAGGCAGCCCACTCGTGCTGTGAGCTCCGGAGCCGAGAGGCAGAGGGCTGGGTCCGGTCGCATCCCTGCCGCTCCCTTGGCCTGTGCTTTGCTCCTCTGCGGGCTGTCCTGTTTGTGGGCGGTAAGTACGGAGCCAAACAATGCTGCTCAGGTCTCCAGCGAGTTCTCTTAATGGGACAGGACAATGAGCAAGCAGTGCTGTCGATCTCCAAGGACTTCCTGCTCCAAATTCCTCAGCTGAGCTTCCTACCCTGGGCAGAAAGCAGGCAGAGAGAGACCAGGGGGGTGGGGCTGGGGGCATGGTGGCTGTATTGGGGGAGGTTTAATGTGGCTGCAATGGAATCTGGCTGCAAAGGGGTCCAAGGACAGGCCGATTGTCCCCCTTCCCAGAGCCAAGCTGGGAAGCTGGAGGATAGATGGCAGAGAGCACTGGCTTCAACTCCTGGCTTGGCCTCTTACTTGCTGTGTGGCCTGAGCAAGATGCAGCCACTCCAGGCCTCAGCATCCTCATCTGTAAAATAGGAAGTTGCCTCTAGGTTGGAGCTGCTGACATGATTTGCTTGTCCTGGATGTTTCCATTGGAATTTCACATAAAAGTTCAGATTATTGGCGTCTTTTGAAAATCAGATGATCTAGCCTCATGCGGTTCATCATCCACATCCATATCGCTTCACTCACATGACGTGCCTGGCCCCGTGGGTATTTGAGTTGGCAGTCTCCCCTTCCTCCATGTGCCCACACCCCCACACCCGTTGAACCCAGGCTCTGCTCTCTGAACTGCAGCTGTGCCCTCCGCCAGTGGAGGGCGCCCCCGGGCTTCCCAGCTCTGCACGAGGTGGGTGCCAACACGGAGGGGGCAAATTCTGAAGTCTTATTTTGCTTTGCCGTCGTCTCCTTTCCCCCCTCCATTCAGCTCTGTCCCTTACCATCCCGCCTCTCCCCTTCCCTCCCAGGCAGCGTGCTGGAGTTCTCCTGCCTCAGCCTCTGTCCCCGCCTCTGGGCCCTACCCATGCTTATGACCTTGCTATTCTGGGCCTTGTGTCCTGTTGGGAGATGGACAGGAGACAGCTGGGCTCACAGGCCACCCAGGCTTGGGGCTAGCTGGGGGAAGCCTGCTGGCTCTCCCAGTTTTGTTTAATCCCTGGGACTCCCCAAAACCTTGGCTTCAGGAGACTGGGGATGGAATTGGCCTTGCAAGGGTGGGATGGTTTGGGGATCTGGGTGCTATATATTCTAAAAGGGAGATGGTGAGAAAAGATTACGGCGTCCCAGCGTAGGCAGGGCCTGATCCTCTCCTAATCTAGCAGCAACTGGTGCTACAAGGCTCCCCCTCCCCCTAAACCCTGCCAGCTTTCTGGGACTTGCCTTCTGAAGATGGGTGGGGAGGGGTACATGGACCCCTCCTATACCCCAAGATTTGTATGCCTTGGCTGGAGGGACCTAAGAGACTATTGCCCTCTTAGCCTTTATGGATCGCTCAATTCAAGTTCGGAATCGGTCAGGGATTGGCCAGCCTCTCTCTCCATGTCCTTCAGAATTAGGCCTCTCC
Organism: Tonatia bakeri; assembly: GCA_004024845.1. Lineage (NCBI taxonomy): Eukaryota > Metazoa > Chordata > Mammalia > Chiroptera > Phyllostomidae > Tonatia > Tonatia bakeri. Next base: position 214,982 of record PVIA01001023.1, read on the forward strand.
CATCCTGGGCGTCAGCCCTCAGATAGGAAGGGAAGAACACCTGCCAACTCTGGGCTTGGAGACCCCCAGTGGGAGGGACCCAAGAGCGAGAGCGCCTCCTCGTGAGCCTTCTTCCATCCCAGTTCACCCTGATGGTGATGGCGTTTGCAGCTTGGCTGGTGCTTTCCCTCTCTGGCTTCATGTTCCCCCTCTGGGAAGTTGAGGGAGGTAGAAACCACTATCCTTAAAGGGCCCTGTTGGCAGCAGTGTCCTGTAAAGCCTGCCTCCTTTCCTCAGCCTCATGCTCTCAACTCCCTTCAAGCTGTGATCTGTCCAGTCTTCTCCCCCTTCTCCATGTTTGGGCATTCCTGCTTCTTTAAGACAGTGCTCCTGTCACTCCTCCAGGTGGTGGCGGGGAGAAGCCAGCCAGTGCAAAAAGCTTGGCAGATGCTGAGCCTGACTTTGGCTTAAGAAGGTGGGTGGGTGCTGGGCCAGGTGGAGGTGCCTGTAGGTGGAGACTCATCCCCCATTGTCTGAGCCCCCCTTTCCCAAAGTCACAGGAGGATTCTGCTTTAGGGGAGGGGTTTGTTGGAACCATGAAGAGGGGGAGGGAAGGAGTACCGTGTCCTTAACTCACCCTGGAGGCTGCCCTCCCCTAAATCTAGGAGGAGGAAGGGATGCATGTAGGGGACTGAATCCTTAAGTGTCATCTACTCTTGCTGGCCTATTCCCTCTCCAAAAGTGGGGCTTCCCTTTCCTTTGCCTCACTGTCTCCTATACCATTGTCTGCTTAGGAACTTGAGCACCAGAGAGGGAAGTAGCCTCAAGAACCCATTGAGTAAACTATAATCCTCACTGTTCATTTCAGGAAATTGAGGCCTGAACCGAGGAAGGACTTGAGGTCAGGGTCGTGGGGCTGCGTCCCCTCACTGACCTTTCACCATTACTGTCATCGAACCTCTCTCCTCTCTCTGCCCTCCTTTACTCCCCACCACACACCCCATGCTACCCTCCCACTGCTCCAGCAGCTGCCCTGGTAATAACCAAAAGATGCCCCCGTCGCAGAGTGGGGGTGGGGTGGGGGGCTCAGAGCAGCTGCCTCTCTGAGGAAGCTGACACCAAGGCCAGCCGCTCAGCAACAACTTGTGGCTTTGCACCCAGCCCGGGGCCCCCACCTACCTGGCTGCCACATGCCAGCTCTCTGCTGTCCCTTTTCCCCACTGCTCCTCAGACTTCCCTCTGACCCTGGCAGCTCTGCTTCTGCATCCCCTGGCTCCGTTCTGTCCTTATTTTCCCTAGACTTGTCCCGTCGATCTGCCCCATCCATGCCTTTTGTCTGGAGCCTCTGCCATATGCAGCTTCCCCGGGCCCCTTTCCTTGATGTCCCTTCCCGAGTGCCTCTTCTGATGGGGTGTGCCCAGGCTCAGAGCTCTGACCCTCCCTCCCTCTGAGGACATACTTCAGGGCCAGGTGCGGTGCAGACCACAGGCTGTCTGGGGTCTGCCAGGTAAGCCCCTTGGGTTAAAGAGAACAGTGTAGAATGAGGTAACCCTTATTCCATGACTTGGGGTGACCCCCACCCCCATCTTAAAACACTTATCCCTTCCCCTCTGCCATCAGCACATTCTGTATGTAGCCTCTTGGGTTACCTTGCTGCCTGGGTATCCCATTTTCTTCAGGGCGGGGATTCACTTTTAGGGATGGGGGGGCCCTGGAGGCTATGTTCCCAGAGGCTGAATTAGAGCAATGGGGGTGGGGGGAGTTTAGGGGAGAGACAGGCAGTCCTGGCTTTGCTCACCAGGGCCTGGACACTAAATCCCTTGTTGATGGCTGCAGCAACCCCTCCCTAGGGTAGGGTTACCGTCTTCTGCTCTGTCCCCTTGACCCTCTCCCCTCCCTGCGTCCCCTTACTCCTCTGGAGCTGCTTCTTCTAGCCCCCAAAGGGTGTCCTCCCCCCTTCAACCCCCTTGGAGTATCTCTGCTGTACTTCAAACAAACGAGGTGAGGAAGGAGGCTGGCGTGTACAAACAGGTTTAGGGTGGATGATGAGAAGTGGGAGCTGTGAGGAAAGTAGAAGGTGAAGAAGGCCTGAGAGTAGAAGTGGGCTTAAGGGAAGAACTGGAGGGATGAGTTTGGAATGGGAAATTCAGTGCAACTCAGGAAGTTGAGGCAACTGGGGGAGGGGTCAGCAGCAGAAGTCAGAAAATGAAGTCTCTCCCTAAACCCCCCTCCTTCCCTGTGGCTGGGGCCACCTTAGCTTCCCTCTGAGTGACATCTCAGGCTGCAGCCCCACTGTTCCCCCTCTGTCAGCAGAAATATCTCTCTTCTGACCCCTCCTGCTGGAGTCTCCGCCAGCCAATCCCTGATCTGGGGGAGGGGGGAGCCTGGGCCCCCCCCACTCCCTCATAAGGACCAGCTGGGGGCTGGGGGGTGGTGGCCAGCCGCTGCAAGTGGTACGGGGGTCAGAGCTTCGTGAAGGGAAGAAAAAACTGGGGGGGGCAGGAGAGAAAAAGGAAGAAACCCAGACAAACAGGCAGGCGAACACACTGAGGAAGGACCCCCACGCGTGAGAACCCCCCAGAAGGAACACCGCCCCCTGGCCCCCAGGAAGGGAGCACCATGGAGGCTGCGCACTCCAAGAGCACAGAAGAATGTCTGGCTTACTTTGGCGTGAGCGAGACTACAGGCCTCACCCCGGACCAAGTGAAGCGGCATCTGGAGAAATACGGCCCCAATGGTAAGTGTTCTTTGGAGGAGAGGCTGGCAATGCCCTGTTGAACCCCTGCAACACCCATACTCGCACACCCTGGAGCCTCTCCCCCCAGGGTATCTTAGGGTAGAGCTGGGCTGGGCTCCAGTGTCTGCAGCAGGGAAGAGGATACTGACAGAACAGGGGGCCCAAGACCCGGAGTTTGGGAGGTTTTATGGGATGACCTTGGTGAACCTCAGAGGCCCTATCGATGGTCTGATTCTCCTACCTTAGTCACAAACTCCTGGGTGTGGGGGCCATTGGACCGAACCCCAAATGAATATGTCCTTTTCTTCTTTTTCCCTGGGTAGAGCTCCCTGCTGAGGAAGGTAAGTTACTGGAATGCCCGAGCTGTCATGAGTGACCCCCTCTTCCCTCAGTGCCCCACTTTGTTCCCCCTGCCGCCTCCCTGCTGAGTCCTGGGCAAACACCTCTCCCCAGAAGGTAGAGCGTGGTTGGGGCAGGAGTTTCCGGGCACTTGCTCCTTGAGGCATCCAGCCCTTGAACAATTGCCCATCGCTTAGAGGAAGGAGCCTGTTTTTGGAGCCTTAGCAAGCTCCTTCCGCCCTTCTGTAAGTTCCAAGTGGCCTGCTCATGGCCCCAGAGCCTCACTGTTCCAGGCTGGAGGTCGGGGCACTTTCAGTCTCCAGACTCCAGCTTGCACCTGGAGTCCAAGCAGTTCCTCCACTAGACCTTAACCCTGGGGTGGGCTCCTCCTCTTGCCTCTTCCCTCAGGGAAGTCCCTGTGGGAGTTGGTAGTAGAGCAATTTGAAGACCTCCTGGTTCGGATCCTTCTCCTGGCTGCCTGCATTTCCTTCGTAAGTGTGGGAGTGCGTCTGGGGGATGGTTGGGCGTGTGGGTTGGGGTATCTGGAGAGTGCTGGGGGCTGGGCTCCGAATCATAGGCTGCTGTAGCCCAAGCCCTCAGCATCCTATTCTACAGACCAGACTGAGGGAGGTGGGGCTCATTTTCGTCATCTTCTGTCCTTCCCCCACACCCCACAGGCAGGTTTTATTTTAAGCTTTAAAAGCGATCTCAGCCAAAACACAGAAGCTAAGCCACCCCTGAAGCTTCAAGGGCTCCGACGGCTCAGGTTACCCCCTGAGCGTAGGGCTCCCCAGCTCAGAGACTGCTGCCACCCCCGGCACCACTACTCCCTGCATGCCCTTGGTGCATGCAACAGCCCACCAATCCCTGAGCATCCTAGTGCCCCTGCCCCGCCCTTCTGGCAATGATTGGTGGAGGCAGACTCCCTCCTAGAGGCGGGAAAGAGCTGCTAGTGTGAGGGTAACTCCAAATGCTGGAAGGCCCAGACTCCTCACCTCTCTGGCCTTTCTCCCCACCCCTCATCAGGGCTGGAAGTCCTGAGACCCTCCTCACCAGCTTGGCCTGACCTTCCCTGTCCCTGCCCTGCTCCGGCTCCTCCCAGTCTCAGGGCTGGCCCCACCCCCTCCTCAAGGTCCTGGCACCTCCAGTGTCCTGGAGTTCCCCTCGGCACCCACCTTCCCAGCAGTCCATCCTGCATTTGGGAATTTCTTCCTTAACATCTTAGTCCTGCTGGAAGACAAGACTCTGGAGGCAAAAAAGCCTCCCTGTCCCCTGGTCTCCTTAATGGAGGGCCCGAGGGCCCCTGAGCACCAGTTGGCAGGGCCTCACTTCTGCCGTCTCAGATTTGCTCCTTGACATTTGCCTGTGGCTGTTGCCTTTGCCTGGCAGAGGCAACAGCTGGGGTGGGGTGTGTACAGGAGGCCCAGTAACACTATCCCCCCTCTCCTGCTCCCTCATGAAATTGGAGCTTCCCTGGCTTGGGCTGTGGGGGAGGGGTAAGGGTGGGCCAGGTGCCTGCAAGGACCACGGTTTTTCCTACGGAGTTTTGGCTCCCGTGGGATGGATGTGGCTGTGGGCGTATTTGGCCTGGGTGTCCCCTGAGCTACGTTTACAAGCCGACACTCAGGGAAACCTGAAAGCATTCCTACTTAATCCCTGAGTTGTGCATCTCTGTGCCCGCCTGTTCCCGCTGAGTATCAGCAGTGGCGGTGCTTGTGTGAGCATGTGCCTCAGAGCTCAGAACCTCGCATCGATAAGTGATGTGGTGCCCCCGTGACACCCGCCCCGTTTGCTCCCGTACATGTTCTCACCTTCATTGTTTTCTCTGTTTACCTGTTGGAGGGGCTCCATTTCCTATTATTCTCCCTTTCCTTGCTTCCCAGGTGCTGGCCTGGTTTGAGGAAGGTGAAGAGACTGTTACTGCCTTTGTTGAACCCTTTGTCATCCTCTTGATCCTCATTGCCAATGCCATTGTGGGGGTTTGGCAGGTTAGCTTTGACCCCACCTCACTCCTTCACACCTCCACACTGAACAGGAAGCCACCCTCCCCCACCTTCTCCATCACTTCCCTGGGCTCAGCTTGCTCTCTGGTCCTGTTGCTCCATTTGGAAGTGAGACAGTGTCGGAAAGAGGGGGACTGTCATTCCCACTGTCACTTGCTGGCTGTGTGACTCTGGGCAAGTCCCTTCATCTCCCTGGGCCCCAGTTTCCTCATCCATAAAATGGAGCTGATAAGCCTGCCCCGCAGAGCTGTGGTGAAGCAAACCAGATGGTGGGTGCGGAAGTGCTTGGCCCCATGCCTGGCGCATAGTAGGAGCTCAGGAAATATCAGTTTGAATTTCCTCTTTCTCCTTCCTTAGCACCCTCTACTTTCCCTGTCCCCTGCTTTCTGATTTTCTTTGATTCTTTTTTTCCTTCTTAAAACCCCCGGTTTTCAGCCATAAGTGACGGTTTACTCAGCACAAGCACACGGACCCCACATGGAGCTTGTCTCTGTCCCTGTGCAGGAGCCAGGCCTGCGTGGCCTCCCTCTTCCTCTGTGATCTCCCTGTTGCCCCCAGGACTCGGGCCCCTGCTCCGCCATCTCTACACATCCCACGCCCCCACCTCCGCCACAGCCTTCCCTCTCCACAACCTTCCTCCTTTTGATGATCCCCTTGTCCTCCGCACTGTACCCCCAGGAACGTAATGCAGAGAATGCCATTGAGGCTCTGAAAGAATACGAACCCGAGATGGGGAAAGTCTACCGGGCCGACCGCAAGTCGGTGCAGAGGATCAAGGCTCGGGACATTGTCCCCGGGGACATCGTGGAAGTGGCTGGTGAGCGATGGGAGCGAGTGGTCCAGCATAGGTTCGAGGCCAAGAAGATGCGTATGTTGGGGGGAGGGGCTGGTCAGTCTGACTCTGGTTTCAGGAGGTAGCCGGGGTGGTGGAGTCTTTGCTTCTCCTTCCCAGACTCCTCAGGAGGTCGCCCCAGGACACTGTGGCCGCAGTACCCCCTCCCCGTCAGAGTCTCAGCAAGAACAGCCAGTCCTGTCCCTGAAGCTGCAGGCAGACCCCCTGCTCCCCCGCCTCTCACCCAATACTTGCAAGCAACAGGTGGAACCCAGTCCCTGCCAATGGTCCCATCTCCACCCCCTCCTAAGGCCTGGCTTTCCTATCCTTCCACCCACCCCCAAGCTTGGTCAGCCTTAAATCTTGACCTCTCAGTACCCTTGAGGCCTCTCAAAGGAGAAGGAGTGAGGGTAGAAAGGCGGGGGGGGGGGGGCAAAGGCTCAAGCCCCCGACCATGTAAGGGAAACTCAGGCCCCAGCAGAGAACACGGGACCTGGGAGGAGGAGAGCTCAAGGAGGGGCCCCGCCTCTCTGGTGAGGGACACTTAATGCCTGACCAGGGAGAGGTGGGGGCTGGGTGGCTAAGATTACTGGGATTCTGCCCCCTTCAGCGGTTTTTATATTTGCCCTTCGCAGGCCTTCCCACATCTCCAGGCCACTGGCATAGGGGAATGTGTCTTTCTCAGTGGGCTTCCCTCCACCAGACACCTCCGTTGCCACCATGGGAAACTTGGAGCGGGGGGCAGGCTGAAGACCCCAGTGCCCCATCACAGGGCTATCTTGCTATGGTGACAGTTTAGAGTCAGCGCCATGAATGTCTATAAATATCACTTCAACTTGGGTGACAGGGTGTCCCGCCCAACTCAATGGCCAACCTCCTCCCGCCTCCATCAGCTTCCTCTGGCACAGGAGGCGGGACCTTAGAAGCAAGGGAGGAAAGCAGTCAAACCCTGTCCCTAAAAGCATCCTTGGGACCAGGCAGGATTGGGCAGAGGTCCTGGGAGGCATTTAGACTCCTCAAAGATCTCCAGTCTGGTGGGGCATCCGCTCCGCAGCTTACCCGCAAGGTGGCTTCTGCACTGGGCCTTCCCCACAGCTTCTCAGCTCTCTGCTGTGTGCGGCTTCCCCTGTCCCTGCACTCCTTCTTCCCTGCAGACTCCCCTTCTCGCCTGCCCATCTCCCCAGGGCACTCACCCAGTTCCCTGCCCTTCCTCAGATGCTCGGCCTGGACAGCGCTTCAGACGCGTGTCTTCTCCATGTGGGCCTGTGCCCTCTGCCTCAGCTGCTCCGAGATCCGCTCTCCTCCCGCACCTTCCCTCCCACGCCTCCTCTCACCCGCTCTCTCCTGCTTCTGGCTCTACCTCATGTCTTGGTCAACGTTGATTTTCTCAATTCTCATAGTTTCTCCTGTTTCCTTCTACCTTCCCTGGCTGTTCCACTTCATTCCCTTCCCCGACACGTGTCCCTCCAGCTCACCTTGTTTTCTTCAGTTGTTTGCTTGCCTTTCCCTCCTCACCTTTCTCACTTGTTTCCCTCTCTGTTTCCCTGTTCCCCATTCTCAGTTTTAGTTTCTCGTCATACAACCGGATTATTCCTCATTTTCCCTTCAGTCATTCAACATAAATTCATTCCGCATAAGAGGCAGCGGCCAGACTCTCCCTTCACAGGGCTCAGAGCCCAGTGGGGAGGGGCACTTTCAACAACCGGGTCAGCCGGAATGAGCGTTAGGGGGGAGATGCTGGGGCTACAGGAGCACCTGCTGAGGGCCTGACTCTAGCACAGGGGTGGGCACCTAGCCCAGGTGACCCCCAAGAGCTGAAGGATGAGGTGAGGTAGTTGGACAAAAGTTGCATTTTTCTTAGGAAGGGAGAAAGATACTTTCTCAGCTGATTCCACTCTTCTCTGCTTTCTCCACAGTGGGGGACAAAGTCCCCGCAGACATCCGCATCCTCTCCATCAAATCCACCACGCTCCGGGTTGACCAGTCCATCCTGACAGGTCTGGGCCTGAGGGGGAGGGTGCGTCCGGAGGGCGTGGGGTGAGGGTCTGAAGAGTGAGAGCTGGCGGACAGCAGGGAGGAAACTCCAGGTGCAAAGCAAAGCCCCAGCAGTAGGGCCCACTCCTGGCTCTGCAGAGGCATCGGGGTGGCGCTGTGCAGCTTCGTTCACTGCTGCAAAACTGCAGTGAGGAGGAGGGTGGGACCTTTGTGCCCATTCTCCAGATGGCCATCGACCTGTACCTTCCACACAGACATACGGGTGCACGCACCCCAAGAGCTCCTGTCTCCTCAAAAGCCCTCAAGTAAGGAACTGTAGAAGCTAGGCCAAGGTGCACTTAAAACGCAGCTGCTACTGCGTCTCCACTGGAAGAGAGGGTGGTGACAAGCCAGTAACCATGCCCACGGACCAGGGCGACAAGTCTTGCCTGGCCTGGGTGACTGTCTGAGCCCCTGCCATCTGGGTGTGGCGGGTAAGATCCCACGGGTCGGGGCCGCTTCCTCCCAGGAGCGTGCTCTTCAGGGGACAGTTCGCTGTCACATAAGTCAGCCTATTTGATGCCAGCAAAACCTTGTTCTGAAGTGTACGTGTTATCATCACCACCTTACAGGGGAGCCAACAGGTTAAGTGATCTGAAGTCACGCAGCTTGTAAGTGGTGAAGCCAAGGCTTGGGTCGAGGTCTTTTTGCCCTAAGTGCAGTGACATTCCCATCTGCCTCCGGTGGCTTCTCCCAGACCGAGACTTCCTCTGCGGTTGCTACTTGGTCCTTCCCAGGCTCTGTGCTGCTGAGCAGAGAGGGAGTTAGGGAAATGGGAGAAAGACACGATGTCATCTGAACCCCCCCTTGTCCCCTTCTCAGGCGAATCTGTATCTGTCATCAAGCACACAGACCCCGTCCCTGACCCCCGAGCTGTCAACCAGGATAAGAAGAACATGCTCTTCTCGGTGAGCCCCTCAGGGCCGCTGTGGCGCGCCCCAGCCGGAGGCCCTGGGCGGCGGGGTACATGTCGGCCTGAGAAGAGCTGAGTCCCGCAGTTGAGGGGCTGTGGCACGAGCATCGCCTCTCACCCAAATTCTCGCCTCTTCTTCACCCTCCCAGGGCACCAACATTGCAGCTGGCAAGGCCATAGGCATCGTGGCCACTACTGGCGTGAGCACCGAGATTGGGAAAATCCGCGACCAAATGGCCGCCACAGAACAGGACAAGACCCCTCTGCAGCAGAAACTGGACGAGTTTGGGGAACAGCTCTCCAAGGTCATCTCTCTCATCTGCGTGGCTGTGTGGCTCATCAACATCGGCCACTTCAACGATCCTGTCCACGGGGGCTCCTGGTTCCGAGGCGCCATCTACTACTTTAAGATCGCTGTGGCCCTAGCTGTGGCTGCAATCCCAGAAGGTATGGCAGTCTCTCACTTCCCCCCTCCCCCACCCCATGTGTTAATCTCATCTGCAAAGACCCTTTTCCAAACAAGGTAGCATTTATAGGCTCCAGGGAGTGGGGCCTGTTATCTTTGGGGTATCATTCCTTCCCATCTCTATTATTGTTCCTTAACCCCTCTTCTTCCCCCCACAGGTCTCCCTGCAGTCATCACCACCTGCCTGGCCTTGGGCACCCGCCGGATGGCAAAGAAAAACGCAATTGTCAGGAGCTTGCCCTCTGTCGAGACTCTCGGCTGCACCTCTGTCATCTGTTCTGACAAAACAGGCACCCTCACCACCAACCAGATGTCTGTCTGCAAGGTCAGAGAAGGGTGGGCAGCTCCCATTCAGAAGACCACCCTTGGGTGAAACGAGCCTTCCAAAGATGGCGGTACCCCTTCATCACTGACCGCTTCTCATTCTGACCCCGGAAAGAAATGCTCGGAGGCAGATAGAGTGCCATCCTGTGAGCTATGAGAGGGATCAGCGAGGCCCCTCTGTCCAACCCAGTCGCTCTCTCCGGCCACCTCTGCGTGCCGGATGTCACCCTGTCCTCTCTAACCCTCCCCAGCAGCCCTGTCAGGGAGAGGCCTTTTCCCCCCATATTCTGGAGGAGGAAACTGAGGCTCTGGAAAATTCAGCGCACAGTTAGTAAGAGCAGAACTCGGTTTCACACCCAAGTCTGTCTGTCCCAGAGCTCCTGCCTGTGCACCAGACTGCCTTCCAGACTGCCTTCCAGAATGGTCATGCACGGCAGGGGCCAGGAAGCCCAGCACACTCACCTCGAAAAGCACTTCCAAAATCAGGGCGCTCAATGTTTTCTGTGCCCTGGGCTCTGTGGCAGTCCAGACCTCTTATCAGTATAATATTTTAAAGTGTAAAATAAAAAACATAGGATTCTGTTTTAAAAAATACACCAGATTACAGAGGAAACCAGTGATGTAAACACAGTTAACAGAATCTTTTAAAAGCAAATCTGTGATTTGGTAATGCTTAGGCTTTATTAACACATCTGAGTAGCAAGTCCGGCAGAGGGCCTAAGAACTACCATGACACGGAAGCCATAGTCTGCTGCCTGCACGCGTGATTGGGAGGAAATGCTAACTGTCAGAGGGAAAAGAAAAGGTGTCTGTTTTTTTGCCATCAAAGTTCACAGACCCCCCCTCAGTGGGGCTGAGATCATCCATGCACTGACCCCCAAGCCAAGAACCCCTGCTGTAAACAGAGTTCTTGGAATAGCATGTCCACGGAATACAAATTGTTGTTCCGGGAACTGAGGACTCTGTGGTCAGACCAGGATGGGAAAGGCTGTACCCTTGGCCCCTTGGGGAGACCCACTCACCTCTTGGCATTTGAAAGCCTCGGAGAAAGCTGACTGTAAAGAGGGTGGATTTCCCTTTGTTTAACCCAGAGTTTCCCAAACTGACTTTGTCCACAGAACTGTTTTGCCTTGGAGCACGTCTTAACCCCTGTCCCTTCCACACTTGCCCTGGTTCACTGTGGGCTGCTCCCCTCTGAGCACTGCACACTCCACGTGCTTCCAAAGCACGGGCTTCAAAGCCAGACTGCAGGCTTGTGCAGCCTGGCTCTTGTCATGTTCCATAAAAATTAATTCATTGCCCACACTTGAAAGCCAAGAGATTCTATAGGAAAATAAACTGAATTTCTAGCTGTTACTGCAAAACTAGGAGATCTGACCACAGGTGACTGGACCTACATATGGGCCATGTGCCAACAGGTGGGCTGGTGGCCTCAGTCCCCACCACACCTTGTTGCGCATGTCTTACCTTCTGTCACTAACGGAACACAGAGAATGCTCGAGAGGACGTGGGGGCAAAGGGGAGGGTGCGGGGAGGAAAAGGAGAGGCAGGTCGAGGGTGGTGGGAAGTTAGTCTGCATGGGTGGCCGGGCAGAGGGGCGTTCAGAGCCTGGGCCCCCCTCAGTGCAGACTGCCTTCGGGGGGTGGGGAGAGCTACACATCTGTGCGCATGCCCATCCCCCCACAGATGTTCATCATCGACAAGGTGGACGGGGACCTCTGCGTTCTGAACGAGTTCTCTATCACGGGTTCCACTTATGCTCCAGAAGGAGAGGTGTAAGTTCCCCCGGAGTCTTCTCCTCAGCTCCTCATGCCCCTCCACACACCCCGCCTTCTCCCCGGGGCCCTCCGTCTAGTCTCGTCTGCCTGTCTCTGTCTTCTGCCTTCCCTGACCTTGTTCTCTGTCCCGCCTGATCTTGGTTGCCATCTCCCCGACTGTGCCTCGCTGCTTTCCCCTTGCTCTCTCTGTATCTCATTCCCTATTCTTCTCTACTTGTTTCTTCCCCTTCCTTCCTCCCCACCCCACTGCCAGCTTGAAGAATGATAAGACAGTCCGGGCAGGGCAGTATGATGGGCTGGTGGAGCTGGCCACCATCTGTGCCCTCTGCAATGACTCCTCCTTGGACTTCAACGAGGTAACCTCTGCACCCCTGAAGCAGCCCCTCCTTCCCTTCCAGCTGGCTCAGAGTCCAGGTGTCTTCAACAGGTCACAAGGAAGGGGTCATGGGAAGGGGGCCCCTGTGCTGAGTCTTTTCCTGGGTGAAAGAGGAAGGGAGTGGTTTGTTCCCTTCTCATTCCAGGTGGAAGGTGGGTTTATCGGTGGGAGCAAGGGACCCGGAGCCCAGGCACCTACTTCCTCTTCCTCCTCTGCCCTCTCAGACCAAAGGTGTTTACGAGAAGGTCGGCGAGGCCACCGAGACAGCACTCACTACCCTAGTGGAGAAGATGAATGTGTTCAACACTGACGTGAGAAGCCTCTCGAAGGTGGAGAGGGCCAATGCCTGCAACTCGGTGAGTCAGCTGCTCCCTCCCAGGGGGTCCTTCTTCAACCCCATTGCAGAATCCGGGCAGGACCCAAGGAGCCTCACGAAGCAGAGGCTGGCCAGGGCCCTTGCACTTCATGCTGGGACCCCAACTGGGACAGACAGGTGGCCCCTCCACAGTTTTTCTCGGTCAGGTTGACTTTGAATAGGACCTGCTGCCCCTGGACCAGTACTGTTCTTTCCAGTGCCCAGCCGCAACATCCCCTGATGAATTTAAAATGACTTCCTCCTGTTCTATCCCTAGTTGAAAGAGAATGGAGTTGGACACAGACACCACAAGTGACCCATCCTGGGGCAGCCCCAACTTCAGCTGTTACCCCGGTGTCTCTAGAAGCACACTTGTTTTTATCAGGTCTCAAGACCTGATCTAGGATTTGGGACATGTGACTACTGCACGTTCTTTCACTTCCTCTTGCCAGATGAGCACGCCCAGTTCTGTTTCCCTTCCTCCTAGTTCTTTTTTTTTTTTTTTTAAGATTTTATTTATTTATTTTTTAGAGAGGGAAGGGAGGCGGAGAGAGGGAAAGAGAGAGAAACATCAGTGTGTGGTTGCTGGGGGCTGTGGCCTGCAACCCAGGCATGTGCCCTGACTGGGAATCGAACCTGTGATGCCTGGTTCGCAGCCTGCGCTCAATCCACTGAGCTACGCCAGCCAGGGCTTCCTTCATCTGAGTTCTTGCTCTTCCTATTTACACAGTGTCTACACTGAACTCCTCTGGGGTATGTTCCCCATATCACCCGATCTTACATACGTGCATGTGTGCCAGATGATCATGTGTATGTCAGTAGATATTTGATACCAATTTTAATCATTTATAAATGACAATATTTACAAATGATATTTTTAAATTTTTAAAAATTTACAACTCTTAGCTCTGGCTGGTGTGGCTCAGTGGATTGAGTGTTGGCCTGCAAACGAAAGGGTCGAGGGTTCACTTCCCAGTCAGGGCACATGCCTGGGTTGAGGCCAGGCCTCCAGAGGGGGCACATGAGAGGCAACCACACACTGATGTTTCTCTCCCTCTCCTTCTCCTTCCCTTACCCTCTCTAAAAATAAGTAAATAAACATCTTTTTTAAAAAATGTATAAGCCCTGACTGGTATAGCTCAGTTGGTTGGACGTAGTCCTGCAAACTGAAAGATCACCGGTTCAATTCCTGGTCAGGGCACATGCCTGGGTTACAGGCCCAGTTCCCAGTCAGCACATGTGCAATAGGCAACCAGTTGATGTTTCTCTCACACACTGATGTTTCTCTCCCTCTCTTTCTCCCTTCCTTCCCTTCTAAGAATAAATAAAAAAAAAGTTTTTAAAAAATTTACAAGTGATAATATAAACATAAACTTTATTTTTTGTTATTTTTATTCTCGTTTTATTTTATAGAGAAATATCCATGATGCATTTGGTAAAAAAGGCTCTAATTCATTTTTTTTTAAGATTTTATTTATTTTTAGAGAGAGGCAAAGGGAAGTAGAAAGAGAGGGAGAAAAACATCAATTTGTCAATGTGTGTGAGAAATATATTGATCAGTTGCCTCTCATATGCCCCCAACTGAGTACCTGGCCCACAATCCAGGCATGTGCCCTGACTGGGAATCAAACCAGTGACCTTTTGGTTTGCAGGCCGGCATTTAATCCACTGAGCCACACCGGCCAGGGCTCTTTGATTTTTATGGAGCATTTATTATCTTATGCCAGGCACTAGGTCTGCACTGTCCCAACTGCATGTCTCAAGAAGCACACGTGTGGTTGTTTAAATTAAAATTAAATGTAAGAAAAACTGGATTCTGCAACTGCACCAGCCACACTTCCTGTGCTCAGTAGCCGTCGCTCAGTCGTACCATTGCTAAGTATTCTATTGGACAGTGCCACACTACACATCTTCTCTTGTATTGTAAACAAGACACACTGTCACACAGTGGTGGCACTAGCCTTGGAAGTCTCTCTGTTGGTGTTGTTAGGTGCCACACTTGGCTTGACTGGGCTAGGGGTCCTCTCGACCTTCAGATCCTCTCGATTATGTTTGGAGGGGCCTGGGACCCTTCCCTTCTGGCACAGTGTCATCGCCGTCTTACCGCCCATCTCACGTCGGGCCTCCCCTTCCCCGTCTCCTCCCTGCAGGTGATCCGCCAGCTCATGAAGAAGGAATTCACCCTGGAGTTCTCCCGAGACAGAAAGTCCATGTCTGTCTATTGCTCCCCAGCCAAGTCCCGGGCTGCTGTAGGCAACAAGATGTTTGTCAAGGTCAGGAACCAGAATGTGCCCTGGCCCCTTTTCCTCCTAATCCTGAGTCCCCCTCCTATCCCAGCCCGCTCACTGTGCCCTGGGAGATTGTCGTCTCTGAATGCCACTCTGGTCTCCTAGGGTGCCCCCGAGGGGGTCATTGACCGTTGTAACTATGTGCGAGTCGGCACCACCCGGGTGCCGATGACTGGGCCGGTGAAGGAGAAGATCATGTCCGTGATCAAGGAGTGGGGCACCGGCCGGGACACCCTGCGCTGCCTGGCTCTGGCCACCCGGGACACACCCCCAAAGCGAGAGGATATGGTCCTGGATGACTCTGCCAAGTTCATGGAGTACGAGGTGAGTGGGTGGAAGCCGACCATTGGCCCAGAGTCATCTGCCTCACCTCCTCCACCCCCCTTGTCATTTCCTACTCTGTCATGGGCCCTAGAATAACCAGGCATTAGAGTTTGAAAGAACCCCAGTGCTACATTACGTGTGATCTGTGGACCTGTCTGTGATGAGGTGAGGTGCTTGGATGCGCCAGGACAGAAATCAGCTATCACTAAACATGCCGTTTCAGCCAATGTGTTTCCATAGTGAGATTTTCCTGATGCAAGAAGCAGCACATCGACCTGCATTCTGGCACAAAGCTCCTTTTTTTCTGTAGTGGACTGGCTCTCTGGAGAGTACGAAAGTCCACACCCTTTGTTTTAGAGAGGGGACGCTGTGGCATGACTGTTCACACAGATTTGCTCAGAGTTGTAGACCAAGTGAGTGGCCCTTCGGAAAGCAGAAACCGCTGCCCTAATGTTCTGTTCAGTTCTTCCTGTGAAAGACACAGTCTGCCCCTTACAGTGGGTCTGGCGCTGTCAAGCCTGCGGGCACACCTGTGAACAAGGAGCACCTCCTGTCCCTGAGCTAGCGAGGCCCTGCTGAGGTTTAAACGCCAGGCCCGGAGTCAGCTCTTCCCCCAGCTCAGACCTTTCTCCCCAGCTCCCCAAGAGCATCCTCCCTGGATCAGTTTTTGAGCCCCTCCCTGACCTGCTGCCCTCTGCTCTGTCTCCCCAGATGGACCTGACATTCGTCGGCGTGGTGGGCATGTTGGACCCTCCGAGGAAGGAGGTCACAGGCTCTATCCAGCTGTGCCGTGATGCTGGAATCCGAGTGATCATGATTACCGGGGACAACAAGGGCACAGCCATTGCCATCTGCCGACGGATTGGCATCTTTGGGGAGAACGAGGAGGTGGCAGACCGAGCTTACACTGGCCGAGAGTTCGACGACCTGCCCCTGGGTGAGCAGCGGGAGGCCTGCCGTCGCGCCTGCTGCTTTGCCCGAGTGGAGCCTGCCCATAAGTCGAAGATTGTGGAGTACCTGCAGTCCTACGATGAGATCACAGCTATGGTGAGGAGACCAATGGGGCTGCTCAGGCTGCGGCCCCTGCGGAGTCTTGCATGGGGCAGTTTCCTTAGTGCCACTGAGACCACTGTCCTCAGGAGCTGGGGCCCAGGGAGGGAGGAGCCGAGGGCCCCGGTCAGATGCGTGAGGGGTGTTTGGGAGGGGCCAGGTCCCACCTCTCTCTCCCCTCAGACAGGCGATGGTGTCAATGACGCCCCGGCTCTGAAGAAGGCTGAGATTGGCATTGCCATGGGCTCCGGCACCGCCGTGGCCAAGACCGCCTCCGAGATGGTGCTGGCTGACGACAACTTCTCCACCATCGTGGCTGCTGTGGAGGAGGGCCGGGCCATCTACAACAACATGAAGCAGTTCATCCGCTACCTCATCTCCTCCAACGTGGGCGAGGTGGTCTGGTGAGCAGCCAGGGCGGGCACCCACGAGGAACCAGGTCAGGGTGGGGGGTGAGCACAGGTCTAGGAGCAGGACGGACATGTGACCACCTCCTTCCGGCAGCATTTTCCTGACGGCTGCCTTGGGGCTGCCTGAGGCCCTGATCCCTGTGCAGCTGCTGTGGGTGAACTTGGTGACTGATGGGCTCCCGGCCACAGCCCTGGGCTTTAACCCGCCAGACCTGGACATCATGGACCGACCCCCCCGGAGCCCCAAGGAGCCCCTCATCAGTGGCTGGCTCTTCTTCCGCTACATGGCAATTGGGGGTGAGTAGGATGAAACTCCACGATCTTTTCCAAGCCTCCAAACTGACCCTTCTGGGACACCAGCCCCTCCAGAGCCGCTGCCCTGACCGCTTCTTTTCCTCGGCCCACTGTTTGTGGCCAACAGGTCCTCTTGACGCCTCCCATTTCCCAGCCCTAACCCCCCAACCCCCACCTCATTTCTACCACAGGCTATGTGGGTGCAGCCACCGTGGGAGCCGCGGCCTGGTGGTTCCTGTACGCGGACGACGGGCCTCATGTCACCTACAACCAGCTGGTAGGGGAGGACTGAAGAGGGAGGACGGAGGGGTGCAGGGTGGCCTGGAGGCTTCAGTTCTTTCCCGCAGGGAGGACCCCAGTTCTTTCCCCCTCCCCTGCAGACCCACTTCATGCAGTGCACCGAGGACAACCCCGACTTTGAGGGTGTGGAGTGTGAGATCTTTGAGGCCCCTGAGCCCATGACCATGGCCTTGTCTGTGCTGGTCACCATTGAGATGTGCAACGCTCTCAACAGGTAGGGCCTACACAGTGCCCCCTGCCACCTCGCCCTCCACGCTCCTCTCTCCCCCTTCACCACTCTTTCTTCTGTGCCCTCCACTCTTGCCTCCGCCTGGCCGGCCACGTGCAGCCTCTCTGAGAACCAGTCCCTCGTGCGGATGCCGCCCTGGGTGAACATCTGGCTGCTGGGTTCCATCTGCCTCTCCATGTCCCTCCATTTCCTCATTCTCTACGTTGACCCTCTGCCGGTGAGCCTTCCTTTGGCCAGGGCCCCGTTCCTCAGCTCACACGGAGCCTCTGTAGCGGCCCGTGACCACTGTAACTACAAGCGCTCCCGAAGGGAAGGTGGGGTCAGGTTGGGGTGGAACTGGGTCCTCTGGCCCCTGCCTGCCCTCTGCTCACTGCCCTGACTGCCCTCCCAGATGATCTTCAAGCTCCGCGCCCTGGACTGGAACCAGTGGCTCATGGTCCTCAAGATCTCATTGCCCGTCATCGGGCTCGACGAGCTCCTTAAGTTCGTTGCCCGAAACTACCTGGAGGGTAAGAGGCTTTCCTCCTCTGAGCGCTGCCAGCCCCTGGGCCCTGAGTACAGCCCCTTCCCCTCTGCGCTGCGAAGGCGCCCGCCCCCACCCTTTTCCTTTTCAGGTGGGTGTGTTATCGGTCCACCAGGGAGGCGCACCCTGGTCCCTTGCCTCCCCTCCCCACTCCTCTGTGCCTAGAGCAGACACCTGCTCCGTGGTGCCCCCACAACTGCCTCAGCCCTCTTGGCCCTACACGCCCCCTCCGATAACGGCTGTCTCTCTGTCCTCTCTGGCCATAGGATAACTCGTTCCCCCTCCTCCATCTCTTTGAACCGTGTCACAGGTATCTCCCTTCTTGCCCTCACCCCCAGCTGCTGTGCCTCCCACCCAACCCTCTCTGCCCCACGGGTGGCACCCAAGGCCACTTGCGCTCGCACACTGCCACTGCCGTGCTTCCAAGCCGGGGGTGGGCTGCTGCCCTTCTCTGCGGGTCGGCATTGCCCTGGCCTCTGGGCACCACTGCGTCTGCTGCGCTGCGTTGCGCTGGCTGGGCGTTGCGCTAGCTGGGCGCTGCACTGTCTGCCGCTGGGGCCGCAGTGGTTGGGAGTGGGGTCTGGGGACAGGTGGGGTAAGGGGGTGCTGGGCGACCCTCCAGGTGAGTCTGAAGAGGGTAGGGTAGCGAGCCTGAGACGGACTGTTCCCCTCCTGCTCCTGCTTCAGGCCTTCCTTTTCTCCTTCCAGATCCAGAAGATGAAAGAAGGAAGTAACCAGTCCTTTTGCCCCTTCTTCCCCACCCTGATAGTGACACATCTTCAGCCTGAGCTGTGGCACAGACCCCACATCCCCTCTCCCTCCACATTCTTGTTTATAAACACAGTGTCCCCTTCACTGTTCTTCCCCGCCCCAGCAACCCCCCCTTTTACCCTGTAAAACCTCCCCTTCCCCAACCATGTGGGGCTTGCAGGGACAAGGCTACCGACTGAGCTGAGCTGCTTATTTATTGAAAATAAATGACAGAAAAAAGTCTGGCCTTGCCTCCATGCACATCTTGAGGCCTGGGTAAGGCCCTTGGGGACAAGCATCTTAGTGTCATGCAGTCCAGAAAGCAGCTGCCTGTCCAGGGTGCAGGTATGGACAGAGGCTCCCAGCCACCACCCACAGCCTGGCTGTGCCTTAGGAAAGGGGACAGGGGATGGACCAGTAGTCTGCCTGGGGGACAGGGGCATGAGGGTTAGGGCCCAGGAGGCAGCATAGCAGCCAGAAAGTCACAGGGCTGAGCCTGTACCTTTGGTTCCAGGGGGCAGTTGAGACCCTCACCTAGTGTCATCCTCAGGAACAGAAGGCCCAGTCACTCCTGGGAGGAGGGCCTGGAGGGCCAGGGTGGTGGTGGCCCCATCCCCTAAACCCCAGGCTTGGAGAGGGGAAGACTCCATCCTGAGACCCCCCCAAAGCTTAGGCTTAATGGTTCTGCAGTGGAGAAAGGCAGTCTCCCCATAGTGGGTGGGTCTGGCCTCTCAGGAGTCCTTGATGTCCCTGATGTCCCTGAGGGGTGCCTCGTCCATGATGCTGCGCACTTGCTCCAGACTCTCTGCCTGGCGGATCTGTTCCAGGCGCACCTGGGGGGGGGGGTCCAGTGAGGAAAGCAGAGGGCCCTTGGTGCAGCCCCCACCCGACCTGCCAGCCCCCCCAAGGGGCAAGGGCCCAGCACCAATGTACCCAGGGGCCCCACATCCCCCAATCTATGGCAAAACCAGGTTCAAGGGAAAGAAATGGGTCCCAGGGGAATAGTGTGAGGAAGTATGGGGCAGGGGCAGACGAGCACGCTGCATGTCTGTGGGCCAGGCCCTGGGCTGGGGGCTTCCTGTGACCAACAAAGATGGACACACGAGAGCTTTAACATTTTTGAGCAGCGGCTCAGAGGAAAGAACCATGCCAGCCCCAGAAGGAGAGAGAAGACTCCCCTAATTGGGGCACTGTCCTTGCATGACCCAGGACAAGTCACCTGGAGTCATGGCAGTCTGGTGGTGAGGGGACATGCCATACCTGCAGGGCCTGGGACAGTCGTACAAAATCCCTCTGCACCTGTTCACTGGTTTCCAATTCGGCCTGCAGCCGCAGCACCTTTGCCTTCTGTTCCGAGAGGAGGTCTGTGAGCTGAGCCTGTGGGGACAGGGCACAGGCTGGGGCCTTGGCCCAGGTGGGAGGGTGTGTGGGCAACTGGACGGATAGCCCCTCTACCCGCCCCTGACTAACCCCTTCTGTAGGGCCTGAGCCTGGTGACTGCCTCAAGGCTTCCTGCCGCCCAGTCTGAGACAGACCCAGAGGGCAGAAGGGTCTGGTTAGGGTCTTCTCCACTCTGCCACCGCTTCCCCGTCATCCCGTCTGGCCTGACTTCTGCCTCACCTTGCTCTGTTCCTGATGGATCCGCTCCATCTCTGTCCTCAGGCTGCACAGGGAGGCTAGGAAGTCAGGCAGGGACCGGGCGTCAGGCCCACACCCTCCCTCCTTTACCCACCCCAGCCCCGCCAGCCCGGGTCCATACTTACCCTCTAACACCTCTGTGTGGAAAGGAAAGAAAGAGAGGTCAGGCTCACTCTTGCATTGTCTCCTCTCTCCCCTCCTGGCACCCAGGTGGTCCGCCGCGGGGAGGACACCCTCCCAGAACGCGGGGGTGGGGAGTCTCATCACTTCTTCTCTCACCTGTCTCCTCCCGCTGCACCCTCAGCTGCCCCTCCAGGCTGGCCCTTGCCGCAGTCTCTTCCTCCAGCGCCTCCCGCAGTGTCACAATCTCAATCCGAAGGCGCTCGGCCTCATGTTCCCGGGCCTGCTGATGGGCCCTTGCCTCCTGCCCCATGCGGCGTACTAGCTGCTGCAGTTCCTGGAAGGGATGCAATCACCAGCTGGGTGTGGGGTAGGAGGGGCAAAGGCAGCAGGGGCCACCAGCTACACAGGATTATGGAGAGGGGAAAGGAAGGGAGGAAGGAATTGAAAAGGGGAGATAACCCAAACACCCAGCATGGGGCACGCATCACCCCTGATGGGGCGAGTGGACAAGTGCATTGTTCGCCAGTGACTCCCCTGCAGGCAGCCCTGCCCTCAGGGGGCAGACCCTGCGGGACGGCACAGGAGGTTACCCAGAGCACAGACCCTTTAATAAAGTTCAGAAACACTGAAGTTAGCACTCCACTGTTTAGGCAGGCACGTGGTTGTAATAAAAATGGTACCAAAGAAGAGCAAGGGAACCGTCAAATTCGGGAAGGTGGAAACAGCCAAGCAGTACAGGTACACATACGGAGATTTCAGTTGTATTTTCAGGGTGGGCAAGGGTTCCGGGCGACCTTCATATTTTTAATACATTAATGTAATAATATCAACAAGACCGTGCACAGATCAATAAGGACAGATTACTATGAACCATGATGAATTCAACCTTGCGGATCTCAGGTCGCTTAAACCAAATTACTGCTTTCACATCAAGCATTCTGTTAACTTTTTTCTCACGCCAAGGCTGGCAAGGGGGTTTGATCCCATTTTCATATGAGGAAACTGAGCCTTAGAAAAGTTAAGTGAGTTGGCCAAGGTGATGCAGTTAAAACAGCAGCCTGAACCTGCCCCCAAGTCCCATTGTCCCAGGCCAAAGCTTCTGTGTGTGTGAAGTGCCAGCAGGGCGAACCCTGGGCGCTCAGGGCCTGCACCGTCCTTACCGGGACTGAGCTGGGCAGCGCCTCCTCCTGGCCCACATCCTGCTCCAGGACCCGGGGGGCTGCAGGTGGTGGCTGCTCGGCCCGGAGCCCTTGATTTTCTTCTGTCAGCCGCTTCACCTCATGGCTCAGGCACTTGTGGGAGGTGGCCAGCTCTGCCTGGGTATGGAGAGTCAGTTCGGGGAAATGAGGGGGACAAGGTGTCTCTGTCCCCTGTGAGGCCAAATCCTGAACCCTCCTCCAGACATGCTGACAGCCAGAAAGCCCCCACCCTCCTCCTCTGCTGAGAAAGGAAGGAACACCCTTCATTATGTGTCTTTGTCTCCCAAGTCCTTTATACACTCAGTGACGTGGAGGTCACACCATGGCAGCCATAGGCCAGGTTGGGTGTTTTATTTGGTCAATGTTCTTTTTTTCTTAATGTTATATTAGTTTCTAACTTTAAACATTTGGAGACTACACACCAATATTCAGATTTCTGGCTTCCCTTGGTGAATCAGTAAACCTGGCAGCATCGAGCTCAAATTCCCGCATGGGGAAGTCGAGGAGCAGCTGCCCTGAGCACCATCTCTGTTCGCCTACACCGCTCCTTCCGGCCTCACACCCGGCCCGACTCAATCATTTACAGCTCTCGTCTGGCCTTAGGAAGTTCCTGATTTTGCGACCCTTGCTTTTAATTTTCATGACTCTCTAAACTAGGTCCCATTATCTCAATTTTAAGGCGGCAAGGCTGAGGCTCCCTGCTTGTGGGATCAGCACAGGATCACAGAGCAGGTGTGTCGTGGGCTCTATCTGAATGCACAGCCCTGGTTCCGGCCACAGTGCCAACCCTTTTACCCACCTGGCACCAACCCCAGGTATAGCCCACACGGGACTGGGGCCTCCACCTTCCACGTGCCCTCCTCAACCAATTCCCATCACTCTCCTCTCCCTCTTGCCCCAGCTCCAAAGCCCTCACCATCTGCAGCTGAACCCGCTCCTGAGCCTGGCTCACAGTCCCCTGCAGGGTCTGCAGCAGCTGCTCTGAGTTCTGGACCTGGGCCAGGAGCACCTGCATCTGTGGGTGGAAGAGGGCAAAGGTGAGGTGAGGCCAGGGCCCAGGAGAAGGCATGCAGCCAGAGGTCCTGCTGGGGCCGGAGTAGAGGCGGGCCCCACCTGCTTGGCACAGTCCTCATTGCTTCGTCTCAGGCCCTCCTGCAGCTCATCCCGCTCGCGGCTGATGCTTTCCAGGTCCTTCTGCAGCTGCCGCCCCTGCCACAGACCTTGGCCTCAGTCTCAACTTCCAGGAGAGGTTTCCCTCCTCACCGTGCCTCTTATGCCTTGCCTCTTCTCTTTTTGCATCGCAGTGGGTGGTACCATCATCCTCACAGTTGCTCAAGCCAAAAGCCCCGGAAATGATGCCCTTCTCTTTCCTCCACTGCCCATGTCTAACCCACCAGCAGGTCTTGCCAGTCTGACTACAAAGTAGATTCCAAAACCACTTCTCTTCATCTCTGCTGCCATCTCCTGGTCCCAGTCACAACCCTCTTCTAAACTATGTCAAGTGTCTCCCAATCGGCCACCCCACTTCTCCTGTTGCCCTCTCCTCCCACTACAGCCCATTCCTACAGCGAGGCCCAAGTGGTCTCTTAAAAGCCTAAAGCACAGCAGGCCTCTCCCTGGTTTAAACCCCTCACAGGCTTCCCACTGCTCCTTGTCTGGAATGTAAGCTCCATGGAACTGAGGCTGGCCTCTTGGGGACCCTGCCTTCCTTTCTGACCTTATCTCTCTTCTTCCTCTCAGCAGCCTTCCTGTTCCTCAGACACACCATGGTCTGCCCATCCTTAGGGCCTCTGAACTTGCAGTTCCTCTGCCCCCAATCTTCGAAGAGTGCCTCTTTTCCACCATCCAGGTTAGTTTCCAGCACTGCCATGACCCTATACATTAGTTCTGGGCCTGTCACCCTGTGACACTGACTTCCTCATGTGCTCATGTGCACGTGTGGGTCTGTCTCCCTCACCAGGAGGAAGCGCTAAGAGGGAGTTTTCTCTTCACTGTGGAATCCCCAGCTCTAGCCCAGCCTAGACATAGCAGGTGCTTAGTAAGGACCGGTGCAGGGACAGATGGACGCATGCATGCAGACATGTACCCCACGCACTCAACTCACCTCCATTTGCAGCTGCTCCCACTGGGTGTCTGGGACAAGCTGGTAACCAGGAGGTGGCAGGTAGATGCCCTCAGGGACCAGGGTGCCCGTGGACACCAGGGAGGCTGTCTCTTCCTGCTCAGGGCTCAGGGCCTGGCGGCTACGGGGCAGTGAAGTGCTGCTGCCAGTCCCGCCGCCGAGGGAGAAGGAGGAGATGGAGGCGCTGTCATCACAGTTGTGGGCGAAGGCCTCGGCTGCTGCACCCCCATCTCCGCTCAGCTCCTCGAGAGGCTCCAGCGGGGGAGACAGGTCTCGGGACAGAGGCAGCAACTCCGTGGAACCATGCAGGGAAGGGGAATGCCGGGGACGTCTCTAGGGAAGGGGGTCAGGGAAGACGCTGGGGGGCCAGGGTCCTACAATGCCCCTTCTTCCCTCAGTGCCACCTGGCCTCCCCCTTACCTGGATCTCTTGAATCAGCTCCTCCGCCCGCAACAGTTTCGCCTTCAGCTCCTCTATCTCCTGCTCCATGGGCAGCACAATCTCTCGCAGCTTCTCCGAGTCCTCATGGGCCTGAAGAAGGGGGTGTTGGGCAGCAACATTCCCTCTCCTGACTTCACGACCCCTCAGGTCTGTTCAGAGCTTTCTTTCCAAGCACTTCTAATCCTCCCAAGAAGGTTCTGTCCACCCATTTTAGAGATAACAAAGGCTATGGGAGCTCCATGACCGGCCCCAGGTCACGCAATACGTAAGCGGGTCAGAGTCATGACTATCTTCCTGTAGGCCATGGCCTCACCATACTTTTCTTCCCCAATATTCATTTTTCTCCTTTATCAAAGAACCTAACATTTTTAGTTGGACACACAGCCTAAATTTTAGAATGCCGTCTACATTTCTCAGCTTCCCAGCCTGGCCACGTGACTAAGTTACAGCTAACGAGATGGAGCAGGTGTGCCGTGTGCAACTTCCAGGACAGCTCCTTCAAGGGAGAGGGTGGGCTTTTCTTTACTCCTCTTCCTCCTCGCTGGCTAGAACCTGGACGGGGCTGGCACTCAAGCAGTCACCCTGGACCCCGAGGCAGCAAGCTCCCTGTTTCACCTATGGCAAAACAGCACCACAGAAGGAGCCCGAGTTCCTAATGGCTTTTTAAAAAATTTGTATAGCAGTTTATTTGAGCCAAACTGAAGACATATGCTGGGGAGCAAGATCTCAAATGCTCTGGAGAACAGCAGTTTTGCAGCTTCCCTGATGACTTGATGAGCTGCCGTATCAGTCCTGCAAATGCCTACCTCTGGGCTTGAAGAGAAATAAACTTCTACCTTATTTAAGCCACCGTTGACTTGGGTTTTCAAAGCTCGTCCTAACCGGTATATCCCCCCACACTCCCAATCGCCACCATATTGCTGGCTAGTTTTTGGTTCCTCTTCAAGTTTGGGACCCTGCTGAACATGCACAGCCAACAGCCTCTGGACAGCCCTACTTGGCTGGCGTACAGGCTCCTCCATCCCAGTGCAGCTGCACCCGAGCGGAGTCACGATGCCCTTTCTCCTTCCACAAATGCTAGGTCAGCAAGAATGGCCCAGCCAGCCACCCAGCTGTCCCAGGCAGAAGTCTGCCAGTCACACATCCTCTTCCAATTCATGCTGCATCTAATTCCTGAACCACTAACAACCTGTGTCGAACGAGTTCAGTCTAACCCTCCCATCTCCTCGGTGAACCACTACGACAGGAGGGTAAGCCTGTGTGGCCCGAACAAAACACTCGGATCCCATCTGAAGCCTAGAATCCATATTCTATAGACACCCAGGCCATGGACGGACAACGGCAGAATGCAGGAGTTGGACCAGGACTGGAACTGCCCGACCCCAGGCCTGCAGCCCCTCCTGCTGTCACAGGTGTCTCTCCGTTAGCAGAGCCCTCCTTCCCCACCCTGGGAGGTGGCTCCTGGAGGAACCCTCTGGGTGCAAGCAGCAGCCTCTGCTGGGTGTGGGTTAGACACCCTTCTTTCTTGGGTTCCTGTTTTGACCTTTGTCTTTCTCACCAGCCAATGGACTCCATCTCTCTGAGCATAAAATGAGCTAAGTACCTGCTTCACAGGGTTTCTGTGAAGATCAAGTGAGGTAATGATGTAGACTTGTTTTGTAAGATGAAGGGTTTGGTGGTACATGTATCTTACTATTGTCAATAACAGCAATAAGAAAGGAGGTGATACACTATCTTCAGAACAAACTCTACAACCAGATTGCTTAGATTTTAAAGTCCCAAACCTCCTTTTTATGTGCAAAACCTGGGGAGAATTACTGAAATTCTCTAAGCCTCACCTTTCTCATCTGTTACATGGATCTAAAGGGCCTTGTTTTTGGGAAAAAGGCTGGGCAGTCTGAATCTGATAGGCAGTTAGCAGAGTACCTAGTGCAAGAGAGGCATCCTTAAGTATTAGCTCCCTTTCCTCTACATGACTATCCTTAATTTTGGAGGTAAATGGACCTAACGAAGCCACTAGTAAGTGGCAAGCCAGGACCTTGCTGAGTACAGAGCTAGCATGTGCTATGCCTAGAATGATGACTAGTACCCTGCTCCCACTGATCTGGGAGTGGCACACCAACAATCCCTCTGCCCCACCATCACCTGTGGCTGCCTCAAGACCTTTCTAAATCTTGGGGGATCGTAGAAAGGCTACCCAAACCCCAACCTTTTCCATCTGCTTCTCCAAGGAGTCCAGGGGGTGAGCCCGGGACAGCAGCTGCTTCAGGCGGCCCAGCTCCCGCTCCTTCTCCTCGCAATCCTGCTGCTGCTGCTGCCGCTCCTGCTTCAGAGAAGTGATCTGGGCTTCGTAGCTGCTGATGGAATCTGGCAGGGCAGGAGAGCAGAGGAGGAGAGTCAGTGTGGTGGCCCTACCTGTGGGTGAGTGGGGCTCTCCAACACTGATGTACTCTATGAGGCAATTTACCACAGAGGAGGACGGGGGCTTTGTGGAGAGATGGCCCTGGCCAATCAGTCAGCCTCTCTCCATCAGTGTCTTCAGCTGCAAAATGGGGACAGTATGACTACCTCATTGGGTTGTTAGAGGATCAAAGAAAATGACATCTGGAAGGTGTTCAGCCCTCTTCCTGAAGATATGTGGTCTCTATTCCATATATATACCAATAACAATATATACATATATATCAATTGATATATGTCAATATATATCAATATATACCAATGCCAATCAATATCTAATAATAGTAATAATTTTTTTATGTGCATGGTTATTTAATGGGTATTAACGTTAGAAGTAAAGGTTCTGCCGCCCTGGCTGGTGTAGCTCAGGGGATTGAGCGCGGGCTGCGAACCAGGCATCGCAGGTTCGATTCCCAGTCAGGGCACATGCCTGGGTTGCAGGCCATGTCCCCCAGCAACCACACATTGATGTTTCTCTCTCTCTCTCTCCCTCCCTTCCCTCTCTAAAAAATAAATAAAATCTTTAAAAAAAAAAAAAAGAAGAAGTAAAGGTTCTGCCAAATTGGAACAGTTCAGCCAACAGCCAGGTAGCAAAACTTTATCAGGAAAACAAACAAGAATATGAGAAAAGAGTTTCAGCCATTGTTGAACAAAGCTGGAGTGGCCCATAACAGACCATTGGCCTGTTATCTGTTTCACCGTTGTTGTGTATAGTCTACCCCTCAGGAGAAAGGCTAACACGTTTTAAGTGCCATAGGTTTTAAGGATTCTGCAGGGAAAAGAGAATGTCGCTTAGAATCTACAAAAGCTTGTGATTCTAGATTAATGTACTTTTTATTGCATGATGTGAACTAAGTTATTGCCTACCTAAGTTTGTAATATATCCTGTTAAAAAAAAAGGGGGGGTTCTGCTGCCAGACTGCCTAGATTCAAATCCGCTGCTTTCTAGCTATACAGCCCTGAGCACATTACCTAACGTCCCTGAGCCGAGGGGCTTCTTCTGTAAAACGGAGCTAGATAATAACTCCCACCTCACTGGGATTATTATGAATACTCATAAGGCATTTAGCTCAGTGCCTGGCAAATGGTATATGTTAGCCATTATTATCGCTGTCATGATGATGATTTGGGACAATTTCTCTTATAAGGACAGGAAATTTCCTTTAAAATAACTGTTTGTAAGTATTTAAAAAGTGGCCCTACTTAAAGAACAAATATTAAGTAGATGACAGGGTAAGTCATAGGAGGAGACAACCGTGCCACAGAGGTCGTATGTGGAAGGGAGGCGTCACGGTGGTGCGAAGGGCACTGAGTAGAATACAGCCCCAGGAGTCTGGAGGAAGGAGCAGGTGTCTGAAAGGGAAATGAGATGGTGGGGTGGGAAGTTGAGAAAGTTTATTCTGGAAGCCAATGTCAAGGCCCAGTTACAGAAGGAGACCTGGGGGAAGTCCAGGGGAGTTGTCCAGAGCTTCACTAGAGCAGTGGCAGTGGAACCAGAGGGGTGGGACAGGACTGGAAGCTGTTTTAGAGACTTTGGCTTCCGACTAAAGGAGAAGGGGAAAACAGGAAAAGAAGCCAGGGGATCTGGGGCAAGGGATGGTGTTGCATCCCAAGTACATACAAAGGACATAAGGGAGAGAAGGAAGTCAGTGCATGTGTGTGTGTTGGGATGGAATGTGGAGGGGGGGTGTAGGGGTGCTTGGGAAAGGAAGGAAACCACAGGATAAGACTCCCAGAGACCGAGTCCAGGGCTGAGTCTGAAGCCCAGAGGCTCAAGTGAAGGTGCTCAGGGAACTGAGAAGTTGCTCATCTCCAGGGTTGATCAGTCATCAGTGAGGAACAAGAAATGACAGGGAGCAAGGGAACAGGTAGAAACTCAGAGCTAAACTTAGTTGGAACTGACATGGCTGCTGCTAGCATAGGCAGCATCCCTGTGCAAATTAGAAAAACGAGTCCCCCTCCAAAATGAAAGAAAAGGGTGTTCTGTCCTTTGGGTCCATAGGCCTGCCCTGGGTTAGGGAGCCCTGCTAACTTACTCAGTAGCTTATCTGTCCCCTTGACCCTTTTCTGGTCAGGCACCCCCCTTTATGGGGCTGGTGGGGAATCTGGGAAGAGACCCTGCCTCACCTTTCAGGATGGCCTGCAGGGAAGCCACCTCTTCTTGGCATTGCCGCTGCACCGCAGCCACAGCCTCGGCCTTCGTGCTCTCGCTCACCTCGGCCACAGCCTTCATCGTCTCCATCTCTGCCAGAGCGCCTGCCAGCTCAACCCGAAGTCGGTCGAGCTCCGCCGATTCGGCCTCAGCCTTTGCCCCCTCCTGGGGCTGGGGATCAAGGGCTGTGGGGGACAAGGATCAGCCTCTATTCCCATCACTCCAGCATTCCCAGTAACCCAAGCTTCAAAATCTGAAAGTCCTGCAATCTAGTTGTACTGCAGCCGCGGTCCCCGCCCCTTTCCCAGACGAGACCAGCTCACCTGGCCCCGCCTCCTTCTCACCTAGCTCTGCGGTGCGTTGCTATAGCCCTGCCTCTTCCCTCTCCCAGGCTTCACTCAATCTCCTTTTCTCTAACACGACCCCTCCCATCCAAAGGCCCCGCCCCCTCACTAGCTAGGTTCCACCGCTCACCTGGCCCTACCCCTTGAATCGCCAGGCCACGCCCCCCACCGGTGGCTCTAGACCCCGCCCCTATCTCCAGTATCCCCTTCACCACCCCCCAATCTGCCAGCTGCTGAGCTCGGCCCCGCCTCCGCCTTTGCCGCTCCTCTCGTGCACGGACGCACCCTTACTTACTAGTCCCCGGCTGCCGTCGCAGGCCATTCTCGCCTGCGGCCGCCGGCGCAGCTGCCGCCATCGCCTCCGCGCAAACGGCGGGGTCCTGTACTCCCCGGTGACCGCGCTCACCGCTTCCGGGTCCGCTCGGCTGTTTCCGGATCCGCTCGGCTGTTTCCGGATCAGCGGGGCTTGAGGCTGAGGCCGAAGTTGGCAGACCGATTGCCGAGTCTCGGCCGAAGATACCCGAGGCGACGCCGGGCCCGACCCCGCCCGTCTTCGTCTTCCTTCCTGGGTAGCGCTGTTCAAGAAGGATACTAGTCCTTCAAACCCCGAAGTTCTCCTCATCAAAGGCTTCCTGGCGTCTCCGTGTGACTTTAGAAGCTCTGTTGAAATTATACTTCCTCCGGGACCCCCGCCGCCCAGAAGACAAAGCTCTCGCGGTCTCTCCCGAGCCCCGGAGCTGAACCCTTGCTCAGCCCTTGGCCGCCGTTCCGCTGGAGCCTGCCTCACTTCACAGAGAATGGTGGCCAGGCCTCCCTACACCTCTGCCCTGGTGGAACGTCCCTCGGCGCATGGCTGGCTTGGCTCCACTTTGGGGGTCTGTGTCCCCGCGTAGTCGGTCGTAAAAGTCAGGAATTTATAAGTCCCCCACTTTGATATTCAACCATTCACCGCTTCCTGCTAATCCCCCTCCCCTTCCCAGTGCCTCTCAAATCCCTCCTCTCCTTCCGTCGCCACTGCCCTAGATTAAGCTCTTATTTGTGACCTCGCCCTCCAGCAGCGGACCAGACATCTCCGGTTGGACGGGGATAGGCAACTCAAACTTAGGTCCAGAGCCTTGATTTCCCTTCTCTCAAACCCGTTTCTCCCTCTGTAAGGTATACTCCAGGAGCCTGGAAGTTCTGTAAACTCTACCTCTGAAGAACTGAGTATTCCAGGATCTGCCCCCTTTTCTTCAACTCCACTGCTAAACCCCAGCCTGTCCCAATCATCTCTCCTGAACTTTCAAAATGTCTCCTAGCTCTTCCCACGTATGGCCTTTTGGTTCCTTGAGTTATTCTCAAAGCAACTAGAATCATCTCTGTAAAACATCGTGTCCCATCTCTGCTTAAAATCTAGTCCAATCCAGTTTGAAAATGGGCACAGGACAGGAATAGACATTTCACTGATGTCACATGGCAAATACATGAAAAGATGTTCGACATCATTAGCCATCAGGGAAATGCAAAGTAAAACCACAAGGAGGTGCCACTTTGCACCTACCAGGATGGGTAAAATAAGAGATTGATAATACCAAGTGCTGGTAAGTGTATAGAGAAACTGGGTTTCTCATATATTCCTGATGGGAATATAAAATGGTATAGCCACTCTGGGAAAGAGTATAACAGTTCCTAAGAAAACTAAACATGACCTTACTTGAACACACCAAGCCTTAAGACCCCTCAGGTCTCAGCTCAGAAGTCTCAGTGAGGCCCTCCCTGACCACCCTGTCCAAAGTAGTGTTCCCCAATCATCTGTCCACCATTAGATTACATCAGAGACTTTTCACCATCCGAAATTGTTTATTGGTTAGCTTGTTTATTATCTCTCTCTTTACCTTTCTGTGGCCCCAAAACTTGAATCAAAGCTCCATGAGATCAAGAACCTGGTCCTTTTTGTCCCCTGCTATTCCCCAGCACCTAGCAGAGTGCCTGAGAATGAATGAATATGGCAAGTGAATGAACATTTTCCTTACTGCTTTCTCTGGCCTCGCTCCAATTCCCTACCACACTGCAACCAGGGGGAGTTTTTAGAAAGTGCAAACTGGGCCAGGTCAATGCCTCCCGGCTTATAAATCCCCAATAGTTTACTGCCTTCAGTAGCTTCCTGTCCTCAGGACTCCCTGTGTATGCAGCAGGGTTTCTTGGGAAGGTGATGAAATGATGAGTATAAATAAAGCTCCGGCCAACTGTCAGGCTTGGGTTTTATCCTGAGGCCCGTGAAGCCACTGAAGTCTGTTGAGCAGGCGAAGCATATGACTAATACCAAGGAAGCTCTCTCTGTGGAATGTACTTGGGAAGCAAAAGACGTAGAAGACAGAGCCCATAGAAGAGGCTGTTGACATGGTTCTGCTTGGGAAGGGTAGAGTTCAAAAGGAGGAAAAGTTGATTCTAGAAATAGACTAGAGAATGGACCAGCCTTGGTAAACAGTACATGGGGGTAAGATAAAAGAAAGTTTTCTTTCACTCTTCTTAACTTCCTTCCTTTATACAATGAAACTGGGCAAGCGACTTCTAGATGTCAGTGAGCAAGACAGCAAAGATCCCCGTTGTTGAAGAGGGGACATTTAAGGGCAGGAGGCACAGGAGAAGACTAACAAACAAGCACCCTCTGGGACTGGGGGAAGTGCAAGTGCGGGGAAGGAAGTAAACAGGGCCAGGGAGAGCCTGTGAGAGGGAGCAACGCTTGCATTGAGGTGCGAGGGATGAAAAGGAGCTGTTCAGAGGTACAGAGCGAGAGGCAGAATGGTGGAGGGTTGAGGTGGGAAGTGCTGGTGTGGAGGCTTCGCTCAGCCCTTTGGGGGCCATGGCTTGGAGTGTTTCTCAAGTAGATGAAAAGCCGCTGAGCTGTTCTAAGCAGGACACTGATGCGCTCTAGCAAGAAGGCTGCCTGTGAGGCAGCTGGGAAGCTAATGACAGAATTGGAGAGATGCTGTTGAATGGAAAGCAAAAAAAAAAATCCGGTTTTGCCCCATTCTTCCGCTGCCAGCCACCCCAGCCTGACCGAAGGGAAGTGGAGGCCCTACCAGATGGAGGGTCCCCTGGGGTTTGCCTGAGGCAAACAGGAAGCCACAGCCCAGTGAGGCGACCCTGGGAACAGGCAACTGAGAAATCAGGTCTCCTGGGTCCCTGGCCCCTTTCCCTGAGTGACTGCGGCAATGAAAGACACAGACACGCATACAGAGAGAGACGGACAGACAGAGAGAGAAGCACAGAAGAAGGAAAAAAGGGGAACAGGAGGAGGAGGGAGAGAGATGGCCCCAGAACAGATTTAAGGGTTATACTCCTGGGTTCTAGTGCTCATTTTACCGCCTGTTCAATGTGTGATCTCAGGCAACACCTGGGGCCTCTGTTTCTTCATTCCCAAATGGGTTCCTCCCATAACTGAAGAAGGGGCTTTCTGGGGCAAGAACGGGGAGAGAAGGAGGGATTAATCAGTCATTTCTCAGGACTGCTGCAGAGCTGCAGTGGCACTCTGGCTGGAGCTCTTAGCCTTTCACTGATGCTGTCTCTCACTAACCGAGGGCCTACTCTGTGCGGGGACTGGGCTAACACGTTATACATCTATTGTCCTATTGAATCTTCACAAAAACACTTTAATAGTACTATTATCATCCCTAGTTTACAGAGAAAGAAGCTAAGGCCGAGCAGTAGAAGTGGAGGGTTCAAACTCAGGTCTGCCTCTGTGATGGGCTGGTTGTACAGAAGTGGACAGTGGCCCAAGAAGTGTTGTTGGTATGAATAAATTAAGTGTGTGTGTGTGTGTGTGTGTGTGGGGGGGGGGGGGGGATATGGAGTTAGAGCCTGAGGTTGAAGGAGGGATGAGTGACTGAATTCACTCATCCAGTAAGTATGTTGGGGGCACTGCAGTGTGCCAAAGCACTGTTCCAGGGCACCACGCATACAGTGGTGAACAAGATGGTCTGTGCTGCTAGGGGCTTACTCTGGTGGGGAAACAGAAAGTGAACACTAGACTTAAATAAGGTCATTTCACTGGTGATTAAGTGCTGGGATGAAAATAAGAGTATAGCAGGGAAGAGGGGAGTTTTGTGGGTCTGGAGAGGTGCATGGAGAAGGGGGCCTGAGGCGTGACCACCCCTTCCTCCCCCAGGGGACCGCCCACCCGCCCTCGCAAACACCCACGGTTCAGTGCCCACCAGGCCCCCACCTGCCCCAGCATCCCCTGCGCGGGGAAGCTGGGTGCCTTGGGGAGTCTGGCCACCATGCCACCTCCTCTCCTCCTCTTCTTCCTCCTCTTCCTTACCCCCATGGGAGTGAGGCCCCAGAAATCACAACTGGTGGATACTACAGGTATGTCAGAAGGGCACAGACATAAGGAGCTGGGACTGGAAACCTGGGTTCTGGCTGGATGCCCTTGGCCAAGTAACTTAGCTTCTCTGAACCTCCATTTTCTTAATTGTAAAATTCAGGCCAGGGTTGAAAGGGTTCTGAGGGCTCACCTGCTCCCAGTTGGTATCCCAGTTGGTGGGGTCTGGGGTCATTGGGTTTACAATCCAGTGTGAGGAGTGAAGGGGCTAGGGGCTCCTCTCTCCCCTCCTTCTCTCTTTCCACAGAGGGAAGGAGTGCTGTGCTGCCGTGCCTCACGGTTTCCTCAGCCGGTCCTCCCAATCAGCCGTCCTGGTATAGGGACTGCCAGGCATCATTTATACAGCAGAGCGGAGGGCTGCCAGGCCTGGGCGTCCTGCTGCTCATCTTCAACATCTCTGACCAAATGGGGGGCTTCTACCTGTGCCAACAGGGGACACCTTCCAAGCAGGACAGGCAGTCTGGCTGGACAGTCAGTGTGAATGGCAGCGGTGAGGTCTAGGGTGGGGTGGGGTGGGGTGGGGTGGGGGCTGGAGGGTCTGAAGATCAAGCAGGAAGCCAGTTGTAGGCGGCTCCTAAAAATTCCTGTGGCTTTGTGACTTCAACACTGAACTGCTTGGTACCTCTCCCAGTCTCGTCTCTCTCTGAGACAGTTTCTCTGTCTCTCTCTGGGTCTTTGTTTCTTTTTTTTTTTTTAAGATTTTATTTCTTTTTATTTTTTAAGAGACTTTATTTATTTATTTTTAGAGAGAAGGAAAGGGGCGGGAAAGAGAGGGAAAGAAACATCATTCAGCTGCCTCTTCCACGCCCCACAACCCAGGCATGTGCCCTAACCGGAACTCAGACTGGCAGCCGTTCCCTTTGCAGGACAATGCCCAACCCACTCAACCCCACCAGTCAGGGCTCTGGGTCTTTGTTTTTATTTTTCTGGGTCTCTGTGTTTCTGGGTCTCTGTATGTCTCTGATTCTCCTGGATGTCTCTGTATCTGGTTCCGGGTTTCTTCCCAGAGGAACGGTTCTGGTGGGACGCTTCAAACACAGATGCCCCACGCTGTGACCTGGGGAACAGGTCCTCAGAGGACCGCAGGCCCTCTTCTGATCGCTTCATGAGCTCCCAGCTGTATGTATGGACTGAAGACCACCCTGAGATTTGGGAGACAGACCCTGACTGTGGCCTACCTAAGGACAGCCACAACCAGAGTAAGGAGCTAGGAGAATGTCAGGAAGTGGGGGTGTCCAGGGATAGGGGATGGTGATTGATTTTGTGGGGGAAGAGACGTCAAGGACTGTACCTTCTTGGTTCTTCTTGCTGCAGACCTCATGGTGAGCCCTGGTGACACTCTCTGTCTGCCCTGTGGGGTGCCTTCTGCCTCCGTAGCCAGAGGACCCATCTCCTGGATCTACGTGCACCCCAATAAGCCTAACAACTCATTACTGACTGTAAACCTGAGTGAGGATGCTTCAGTCAGAGAGACGCGGGTCTTGAACACCCTCAGGGGAGGGGCTGTTCTGTGGCTGCCCCGGGCCACACCTAGAGATGCTGGCAAATATGATTGTAAGCTTGGCAATACTACCATTGAGATGCAACTGAAGGTCACTGCCCAGTCAGGTAGGGTTTCTCCCAATCGTGGGACCTGTGTGTAGAGCTATTGGGGAGAGCTGGAAGCCTGCCAACCTGGGCTCCCCTTGGCTAGTACCAGCTTTAGCCTGAAACCCAACCACCACCTCTTTCCCTGTTCTTCCAAGATACTACTTTTCTAGGTCTTCTCCTACCACTGGTTGTGCCTTCCCATCAGCTTTGGTGGAGTCTTCCTTCAGCCCCCACACCTTACCACTGGCGTCCTGAGCCCTCTCCTTATCCCTGTCTACACTTTCTCATTCTTGTCTACACACCCTTCTTATTTGACCTCCTTTACTCTTTTGGCTCCTTGGGCCACCATACCTTGGTGACTGGATTCTAGGCTCCAAACCCCCACCCATCTCCTGGAATTGCCATTTGATATCCCATGGACGTAGCAGGCTCAACATATACAAGAAAAATAAATAGATAAATAAAATAAACTGGACATTTTCCTAAGCATAGTCTTCCGGGTAACCCCGTGTAAATGAACGACACTACCACCTGACCACATGCCAAAGGCAGGAATTTGGGTGTTCTTCCTTTGCCTTCCCTTATCCATCAAATTTGTCATGAGGCCCATTGTCTCCCCTAACACTACCCTACCATGCTACCCTAAACACAGTTCTCAAACTTAACCTCAACTTTCACTCCAAACTTACCTCAGCACCTTGCTGCATCCCACCTTCAACCTGGTGAACTCGATGCGCCCTTCGTTTTGGCCATGACAGTTCTAAACTGCAGCAGGAAGCTGATAAGCACGCTCGTCTTTATCCTAACATTGCCTCGGACTATAGTCATGGATTTTCGTGGTTTGCATAATAGACACTGCTCCAGGCCCTGTGCCAAGCTGTGAAGCACCATCCCTGACCTCAGAAGGGAGCCCTTCTTACAGCTTGGGACTTCAAGGATCTATGTCTTGCCCCTGTCCCCCAGATTTATGGCCCTTCGAGGTCTTGAGGCTGGGAAACAGATGCCAGCCCTGGTCCTTGTCTCATAGCTCCTTCCCCCTAGCAATGCGGCTTTGGCTGCTGGCGGCTGGCGGCTGGCGAGTCCCTGTTACGACTTTACTTTATCTGATATTCTGCATGGGTTCCCTTGCGGTCTTTCTTTATCTTCGAAGAGGTGAGTTATGTCCTCCAAAGGGTCTGCCAAACCTTAACTCTCCCTCAGGAGAGTCCACACTGGCCAGTCAGACAACTGTCTCTCTCTCCCCCCACACCTTCCCCAAGGACATCAGAATCCTGCCCCGCTTCTCTAAATGCCTTCTGAACTTCCCTAGCCCCTTGGGACTTAAACTCCCATCTTTTCCATTGACCCAAGTGCCCTTCCCAGCCACCCCCCCACCCCCCACCCCCTGCAAATCTTCACCTGGACAAGGAGCTCCTCCTCTGATCACTCCCATTAACTCCTGCCAGCGCTGGTCCTGAGGAGGAAAAGAAAGCGAATGACAGATCCCACCAAAAGGTAATGATGCAGTACCCCCGCAGTGTCCAGCTCCTGCACTTTCCACTGGTGCTCAGCACTTACTGTTTCCTCCGCTGCGGGTGTCTCTTCTCCGTCTCTGCCGTCGAAATACCACCTAACCTTTGAAGCCCAGCTCCAAAGCTACCTCTTCTGGGAACACCTCCTTGGAGTGATCCCAGAGCCCTCTGTTGGCTGTCCCAGAACAAAGGAGCTACTTACAAGTGACCACATTTTAATCTCTGAGGGCATGGCCTGATTTCTGAGCATCTCCTAGTACCCTCCAGGCCTGGCCTCACATTGCGTCTTCCCTCTCTCCTCCAGGTTCTTCAAAGTGACACCTCCCCCGGGAAGCGGGGCCCACAACCAATACGGGAATGTGCTCTCCCTTTCCACACCCACTGCTAGCACAGGTAGGAGGCCCGGCCAGGTCTCTGACCCAAAGCTAGGGCCCCATCCATTTGACCCATTCCTGAGATCTCCGGAATTCCAGGCCTCCCCGAACTCTGAGCTCCGCCCGTAAGAAAGAGGCCGCCAGGGGCGTGCGAGGTCCCGCCCAGATTTGAGCCCCGCCCCTAGGACCATAGCCTGCCCCAGGACCCGGACCGAAGTCTTGTTACAAGAGGTAGACTTTGCCCCTAGATCTGAGGCCACTTCCCTAGATTTAGATCCTGGGTGCCTAGATTCGGAGTTCTCCCGCCAATCCTGAAGCATCCAGCTGCACAGAGACTCTTGGCTCTGACCGCCCCGTCTCTTCTCACTCACCCCCTGCAACACTCCTCTCTCCAGCTCGCTCCCTGCAATGGGCTGCAGGCCTGGGGGCCGCAGTCCAATCCTTCAGAAACCCGTGCAGCGACGTCCAGGAGGCTGGTGCAGCGAGGACCCGGAGCCAGGCAGAAGCTGGTGATGGTGGACGGGTCTTTACTCATATAGGGGGTGTTGGACGGGTCTTTACTCATATAGTGGGGGTCTGTCTGTGACAGGAGTAGTTGGCCGGGGCCTGGAGGAAGGGGACCGTGACTCAGGTCCCACCCCTGTCCCCAAACCCCAGGCCCAGAAGAAGAAGGGGAGGCCTATGAGGAGCCGGACAGTGCGGAGGGCTCGGAGTTCTACGAGAATGACTCCAACCTTGGGCAGGATCAGCTCTCCCAGGGTAAGATTGCCCTCCCCCTTGACTCCCCCACCTTCTCAGCAGGGGGTGGGGGTGCTGTGGACCCTCGCTGGACCCCACTCCTTCTCCACCAGATGGCAGCGGCTATGAGAACCCTGACGAAGATGGGGCCTTGGGTCCTGAGGATGAAGATTCCTTCTCCAATGGTAATTTGGGGTCCTGGTGGAACCTCAGAAACTTGGGAGGACCCACAGTGCTATGGAGCCCCCACAGGGCAGGAGTGGTCCCTGGAGTTCTCTCTGTTTTGTTTTTCCCCTGCAGCATCTGAGTCATATGAGAATGAGGATGAGGAGCTGGCCCAGCCAGTCGCCAAGACAAAAGGTGTGTGGGAGGATGGTCGCATTCCAGAGGAGTGTGAGTGGTGGCGGTAGGGATGGCGTGTGTGACTTGGGGGCCGGGAGGAACAGTAACTCCTCTCTTCCTTCCCCAGACTTTCTGAGCCCTCATGGGACAGCCTGGGACCCCAGCCGGGAGGCAGCATCCCTTGGTGAGAAATGCTTGGGACCTGCCCAACTTTCCCCGACTGGGTTGACCTGGCCTCAGCTCTAACTCCAGGCAGAACCTTGACCTTGACTTTGACCCTGAACCCAAGTCCAGTCCTGACCTTAGATTTGACTTTTACCTCTAATATCAACACTTACCCCCACCCGAATCCTGATTCCAGTATTTATCCCATCCCTAACCCCAATCCAACTCCAGCCTGGACTTTGGCCTCCACCTTACCCCAGCCCCAGGGCAGGCTTCAGCTTTGAACCCAGAACTCTCTACAGCCAACCTCCTCATGACTCTTTGACTCCTTCCAATTCTGTTCTTGACTATTTCTCTGACCATGACAATAATCTAACCCATACCTGATTGAACCCTGCAATTAACAAGGGCCCCGAACCTTATGCTGACCCTAGGGTTACAACATGGGTCAGTCCTTCCACCTCTCCCCGCCCCTCAGACTCCCTCCATATCTTAGGCTGCACTTCCCTTCCCAAGCCCCCAGCATGGCTTGGGGCTCTCAAGCCTCCAGCTGTCCGTCGCTTGCCCACACAGGGTCCCAGTCCTATGAGGATATGAGAGGGATCCTGTATGCAGCCCCCCAGCTCCGCTCCGTTCGGGCCCAGCCTAGTCCCAGTCATGAGGAAGGTGGGTGCTTCTGCTATTCCCTGTTGTCCTCTGAGGCTGACCCTCTCCTAGGGCTACTTTCAGCTCTGTCTGTGTTTCACTCCTTCCTGGTCCTAACCAGACGCAGACTCTTATGAGAACATGGATAATCCCGATGGGCCGGAACCCGCATGGGGAGGAGGGGGCCACATGGGGACCTGGAGCACCCAGTGACTCCCTTCAGGTGAGCTGGGGACTGCTCTCTGTGGAAGGGGGAGAAGGAGGGAGATGATGAGCAGGGATGGAAGTGGGGTTCTGGCTCTCAGGGAGGGAGAGGAGAAAGGGTTCCCCAGGCCTGGTGGGCAGGGGGAGGGCTCCTAGACTCCTCCCCATTACAGTTTCTTCTGCATAGCCTGGCCCTCCTCAGGTTCCTGAGATCCACACCTGACTCTGAAATCTGGTGACCCAAAGCAAATGAGGCCAGCCTCGAGCGACGTTGCTCAGGATGTGAGAATCTGTTTGTGTTTGTGTACACAAGTGAGACTTCCAGTTCCCTTTGCACTGCCCAAATAAACTCCGAGAGTTCTTGTAATCCTGTGATGTGGTGCCCTTGTGTGGGAGGGGAAGGGAAGGTGAGGATGGTTGTACTCCCACTTTCTCTTGAACACAGTAGGGGAGGGAGAGCTGCATCCTGGGCACTACAGGACTTTTTCCTTCCTGTGGCTTGGCCTGCGCTCATGTCCCCCACTTGCCGGCCATTGCCACCATCCAGTTATTCAACCTTTGTCTGTTCAGCAGTTGTATTGTGGGTAGGCAGTGAAAAGGAAGCAATCCAGGAATTGGCAGTCATCACTGACATTTTTGAACACCTACTATGTTCTAACATCAATTAGCTTGTTTAATAATCTTTACAATAACCTCACAAGGTTATTAAGCACTAACGTGCCAGGATCGTATCAGAGTATTTTATGTGTTTTACATATATATTATGTATATGCATGTTTATGTATATTAGCTAATTATATCTTCACAGACATCCCTATTTCATAGATGAGGAGACTGAGGCAGAGAAGCTAAATAACAAGGGGTCTGGTCTTGAACTCTAGCAGTCTAATTCTAAAGCCTATACTCAATCTTGACACTCTCCCTTCCTAGGTGCAATTCTGCAGATGGGAAAACAGGTGTCAAAGGGCCAACTAACATGTCTAAGGTCACACAATCAGCACTTCAGAGCTGGATCTGAATCCAGAAATGTGGCCGCAGTGCTGGCCACTGTGCCTACCTCCTGATCAACTGCCCACTTCTGATACGAACCATGAACACAGGGACTTTCAGAACTAAAAGTCTCTAGGCCCTGAAACCATTGAGCAGCAAGCTCCACCACACCCAACTTCTTGCCTCAGGCAGAGGCAGAATCAGTCTGTGACAGTCCTGTTGTCGTCTGCCTGGCCTTCCCAGCTCCAGAGCCCTCCTGAGACCCAGGACTGGCCTCTGACACCCAGGCCCTCTCTGCTCAGGAAGTGTTGATGTCTTTGCATGGCTCTAGACTTTTTCAGTATCTACATTTTTATTTCTAGAATTTCTTTTCCTAATGCACCAGCTCTTTCTTCCTTATATCCTGTTTTTGTTTTAGAGACTCTACTCCTTCTTTATCTCTAACCCTTTAAAATTTACTTCATCTCTGACCCTTTAAAACTTACTTTAACACCATCATTATCTGCCAGTCATTGTCCTAAGAAGTGCTTTACAGCTAGCAGCTCATTTTATCTTTATAACCTCCGATGAAGAAGGTACTCTCAAATTGTTGTCAGTTTGCAACCAAGAAGGCTGAGGCCTGGAGAAATTGCTTGCTGACCTTAGGCAACATACCTAAACTCCATGACCCGCAGCTTTCCCAATGATAAAAGTGCAGTAGGGAAGAGGCGCGATGTTGGTTACTGCTATGTGTACAGTGGCGTGAACTCTCCTATGGCGGTGTCACCATGGAAGGTTTCTTTGACTTCTCTGTGTTTCTCCAGCCTGCAGGAATCCCATGAGTTACCTAGGCCCCACTGCCACTCCCAGGGGCCACCTTGCTTTGGCTTGTGCCACAGTCTTACAGGCTACACAGGTTTCTGATGATTATATTCACGAGTTTCTCAGCAGGTGTTTGCACCTGAGGCTTGGTCTGAGTCCAAGTTCATACTCTGGTGGTCCTTGGGATTCTGATTTTCTGCCGTGACTTTTTCCATCCACTGCCTATTGGGTGGTTTGCTTCCATGTTGCGCCTCAAGGCATACAAATGGGTTTTTTCCTCTGTGTTCTCCACCTAGAAGAGACAGCCCTTTCTTAGCTCCCAGCCTTGTGCAGTGGACTCAGTTTCAGCCTCCACCTTGACCTCTGTCCCCAGTCCTAGGCATCCCAGCTTCCTTGTGGGTTGCTTGATTGAGCCCCCCTCACTGTTGCGACTTTACTTTCCTTCTTTATTTCTAGAATTGGGAAGATTCTGTCTTGCTTTTGAGCTCAGAGTTATCTTTAAAAAGAAAGCAAGAAAACAATACTCCATGTTATATTTTGTGTAGTGCATGTTTGGAGTGTGGATGGTGGCATATGAATCTCCAGTATTTCCTTGGGTTTCCGTCTTGAACACACTCCCCATGGCAAGACGTAAAAAATAAAAATAAAAAGATCCAGTTTAGCATCCACACTCCCACCTTACCTTTCAGCTAAAATAAGCGGTCCATGTTGCCATAATCCCTGCCATTCCCTGTTCCCTTCCATCCAGGCTGCCTCATTCCTTTAGGTTTCCTGCCTGAGCCTGAAGCATTTGAGCATGTGATTCCTGGTGAAAACATCCTGTCTTCTTAAGAGTAAAGCCTGTCTGAGTCTTCTCTGTGTCCCTCGTACCCAGCCAGTGGATGGAGTGGGAAAGGAGGAGTGAATGAAGGAAGGCCCTGAGATTCAGGGTGCAAAGGATGGAGACACTCTTGAGGACTCTGATGCCCAGGGAAGTCTCCGGGGCGGATGAGGAACAGAGGTGTGCCCACTCCAGCCCAGTGTTCTGGAATCAGACTATCTGAGTTTGAATCCCCTCTCTGGCTGTGTGACTCAAGCTCTTTGTGCTACAGGTTCCTGGTTTGTAAAATAGGGATAATAAATATAGCTACCTTAATGAGTCTTAGATGTAAAGCACAGGACAGTGGCATAGTAAGCACTGAAACATTAAGTATTATTATTATTATTAGGCATTTATCAAGGGTCTACTGTGTGCCAGGAGCCAGAGGGCACCCAGACCATTGGGATTGGGCCTTCCTGTTAGGTGGATGTCTGCCCAGGAGAAAGCCATACTCCAGAGCTTCTCAACTTTCGACTCTGGTTTTATGACAAGGGCTGGACCACTTACAGCCATTGAGGAAGGTTTAGGGAAGAGATTTGAGGGAAGTTTCAGGCCCTTAAGGCCACGCCCTTCTCCCATAGTTTGCAGTGGCCTCTCAGGTGGGCCCAAGGCTGGCAGAAGGGCTTTTGGTGCAATCTCTATCCTTCCAGCCTGGCTATAAAAAGTGGCTGAAGATGTCCTGGGAAGGAGAGGTCCTTGGCGCCCCCTCTGCCAGAGCCTAGAAACTTGTTCCCTGGGAAATAGCCCCACCTGCTGGGGATGTGCACCTTCAGTCTTGGCCTGGGCAAATCCACAGGGAGGATTTGAGATGTGGGCTGACTGCGTCAGGGTGTATGTGTGGGAGATAATCAGTGTGGCGGAGGAGAGGGATGGGATGGGATGTGCGTGGTGGTCAAGATGCTGTATTGGATGGATGGATGAAGTACATGTTACGTGAATATTATGTGTGCGAGAGGCAAGTAGCATTGAGTGTATGCTGTGTGGGTATCATCGGTGGAGTATGGTGTGAGATGTCAGAGGCCGTGCAGTTGGAGGCGATGCTGGAGATGTGCAGTGCTGAAGAAGTGTGTCTGCTGTGTTGGGTGCATGTTGTGTAGGAACTGTGAATAAGGTAGATGTGTGGAGGATGTGTAGCCTCTGAGGTGTGCAATGTTCTTGGTGTGTGTTGGGAAATACAATGAGAAAACAAAATCTTCTCCCAACCCAGAAAACCTCTCCATAAAGGTACCGTATTTTGTCGTGTATAATGAGCACTTTTTTGCCCAAATTTTTGAGGAAAAAATAAGAATGTGCATTATACATGGGTAGTACTGATTCTGTATCCATATAGATGTTTTTAATTATTTTATTTATGCTTATGTGTTAAAAGTGTAGCTCTAGAGAGCAATAATGATACCCATATGCAAAACGATACCCTTAAATATGATAATCAATTTTGTTTCTAAGTATAAATAAATACTTGAAATAAAATGTTGAAAGTTTTTTTTTCCTGAAAATTTGGGCCACAAACGTGAGTGTGCATTATACATGGCAAAATATGGTAGTAGAGACTAGAAAACATTTTTTAAAATTAAATAAGCATTTAATGGAAGGGCAGATAAAGTGCTTCTCAGACAAGGCCAAGTTAAAAGAGTTCATCATCACCAAGCCCTTACTATATGAAATGTTAAAGGGACTTACCTAAGAAAAAGAAGATTAAAAATATGAACAGTAAAAAAAAAAAAGTCATCAAATGGAGGGTTAGCAACAGGGAAGTAGGAGGAGGAAGGAAGGGGGAAAAGATATAGGGAATAAGTAGCATAGACAGTAGGTAGAAAATAGACAGGGGGAGGGTAGGAATAGTATGGGACATGTAGACACTAGAGAACTTATGACACATGGACATGAACTAAAGGGGGCAATGAGGGTGGGAGGGTATGGGCAGGGTGGTGGGGAGTGAGGGGGGAAAATGGGCCAACTGTAGTTGCATAATCAATAAAATAAAGAATTAAAAAAAATTAAATAAGCATTTGACCTGGCTGGTGTGGCTCAGTGGCTTGAATGCTGGCCTGAGAACAAAAGGGTCATCCATTCATTGATTCCCAGTCAGGGCACATGCCTGGGCTGCAGGTCAGGTCCCCAGTAGGGGGCGCACAAGAGGCAATCACACACTGATGTTTTTCCTCCTCTTCCCCTCTCTCTAAAAATAAATAAATAAAATCTTTAAAAATATTCTTAAAAAGTTTAAAATGAAAGAAGCATTAAACCAAAATGCGATGCACATCACAGGCAATCCACTAAGAGATTGCAGAGGCAGAAAGAAATCTCACCCTTTTACATAGCCAAACAGGTACAACCCATTATCTGGTGTTCAAGATAAATAATGACTATGCCTCAAATAAGAGGACTTGACAGCACCTTTAGTCACGCATGGTTCAGCCTAACTTTATAATGGCAATCGGCTTTTACGGTAGGAGGGGGAGAAACAAACTTCTCGTGGGGAGGTACTTGTGTGTATTGCAGCGAGGCTCTGGCCAAAGTTAGGCAGTTATTCTTCCACGGGAGCTGAGGGGGAGCTACCCCTCCGTGATGTTTGCATTTCAGAAAGATGGCTCCCAGTCCCGGAGTTCCGGGGTTACGGGACTGGCAAGAGGCTTATTTAGCCATTATACAGATTTACATACATTTGAAAAGTTCTGAAATTAAAGGGAGCGGAAAGGAGTCACGTCCCTTATTTTCAACAGCGGGAATCGAGGCTCTTATTTTTCATTTGTATCGTGGGAGGATGCCGCAGGGGTGCAGCTATGTTAACACTGTGTGTGAAGCGTGTCTGTGGGATGTCTGGTGTGAAGGGAGGGTTTGTATGGCTTGGAAGCATTCAGAGAGCTGAGTGGTGTCAGTTGGTCCAGGGTGTGTAGTGTGTGGATTCTGCACACGAGGAGGGTGTGTGTGTGACAGTGGGTAACATTGCGTGGAATTGCCTCAGATCTCACGTTTGGGAGAAACACTAATGGGGACATGGTTAAGTGTAAGGCCTAATTCCAGAATTCCTTTTTTTTTTCCTTCCCCAA
Source organism: Tonatia bakeri (assembly GCA_004024845.1). Lineage (NCBI taxonomy): Eukaryota > Metazoa > Chordata > Mammalia > Chiroptera > Phyllostomidae > Tonatia > Tonatia bakeri. The sequence goes on from PVIA01001023.1 coordinate 259,397, forward strand.
AACCTGTAGAGAATTTTTATGAGTTTGAGTCAAACTGACCATATATGCCAGGCGGGGGTGGGGTGGGGGCGGTGGTCGGGCAAGATCTCACATGCTCTCCTACTTGCACGATTTCTGATAGCAATTTCCAGTCCACTTTCTTCCATCCTTTAGGCTTGAGGACTACAATTCCCAGGCTGCCGGGCTCCTTCACCAAACAGGAAAACGGATCTCCGGAGTGGGCGGGGCTGGGAGAAGGCCGGTCGAAGCGAGCCAGCCAATGGTTGATCCCCAACGAATTGAAACCTACACTGATTGCCCTCAGGCTCACTGGAATCTTTGGCGCCTTGGTTTTAGTGGTGGACGTGTGATGAGCGAGGGAAACGACCAGTGAGAAGGCGGGGAGGTGGCTACAGAGAGCGTGGGCGGAGAAGAGTGATGACTAGCAGGCGGTTCTGCCAATGAAGGGCGGGAGGCTCTGGAGGGGGGCCGGGTGAATAACCTAGAAGCGGGCGACTTTGGCAGTCGGGTGTGTGCCATGGCGGAGCCGGTGAGGAAGCGGGGTCGGTGGGCCCGAGGCAGCTGTGTCGGTCGAAGAACTCGGGGGACCCGGGGCGGCCGGGGCCTGCGACCTGGCGCCCAGTGGTCTCCAGCCCGGAGCTCCGTGGATTCGGTACTTGTGGACTTGGTCAGCGACAGTGATGAGGAAATCCAGGAGGTTTCAACGGCGCACGGCGCAGCGGACCCGGTCGAGGTCCCGCTCCCCGAGTGCCCCGGGCCGGCCGCGCCTCGGGACGACAGCGACAGTGACAGCGAAGGGGCGGACGCAGGGCCGGCTGGAGCCCCTCCGGCCCTGGTCAGGCGGCGGCGGCGGCTACTGCTGGATCCGGGGGAGGCACCGGTGGTTCCAGTGTACTCCGGGAAGGTGTAGCCGGGTTCCCGGGAGTGTTAGCGCGGAAGGGCTGTTTAAGAAGTACTGAGGCTAGGGTTTTAGGTTTGGTCCTGGGAGACTAACCCAAGCAGGAGCTAGGGCCTTGGAGGCAGAGAGATGCAGGGTTCTTGGGGTTTCTGCAGGCTGGGGAGATGGAGTTTGAAGTGTGTTGGCAGTTTGGGAATCTCGTCGGGGGCATAGAGAGGCTGTGGGGCTGGCATCCCTGAGGATTCAGAAGTGCTGGGAGGGACTGGGGTTTGCGGCATGTTCGGGTTTGAGGTTGGGGCCCGTTGCTAAAGCAACCTAGTGAAAAAGTAGAACTGAGTCTGTATCCTCAGAGTGCCTTGGGGAAAGGGGGGATGTAGGAGTAAGGGCACACCGATTTGGATCCTGGCAAAACTGAGCTCCTGAGTCCTGGGAGAAAGCTGTGCTATCTGTATACTTAGAAATTGGGAGCTGGAGGGAGCCTGAATGTGAGGGAAGAATTATCCCGTTTTCCCTTTCAGTGGAGGGAGGACTTGGGCTGATCCACTTTTGTCTTTGCAGGTGAAGAGCAGCCTCCACCTTATCCCAGATCACCTGTCCTTCCTGAAACTGTGTCTCCCAGGGACAGAGGAAGGTAAGGTAGGGCTTCCAGGAAGAGATGCCCAGGGCTGGCCTCCCTGAGGAGACTTGGTGGGGTTCAATATCCCTGCAGTTAGCTGTTTCCTGTGGCTCACAGCAAAGCGTAGGAGAGGTGACTCCTGCATCCTAGCCAGAAAGAAAGAAAAAAAAATTCCAGTCCTCCTGAAAGGGGCGGAATTGTTAATCAGAAGGCACAGGATGTAACTGTCAACCATTCTTCTCCCAACTCTAGTAGGCATAAGAGTCTGCTAATAGATACATTTCCAGACCCCTTCCCTGGAGATTCTGATTCTGTAAGCCTGGGGACAAGGGAGGGGAGGTGTTGAGAATCTGCAACACCTTGTTACATCTGCAACAAGTCCCTTGGGAACACTCTGGAGCCAACAGGGTGTTCTTTGAGTCTTATCAGGGCTGCCCAGGCTTTGTCCTTCCCCCATAAAGTGATTTTTGCCACCCGTCCAAGGACAATGACTAGGAATCCAGTTTCATAAGGAAGCAGTCCAGTGGGTAAATGCTGACCTTGGACCACACCTTCTGTAACTGGGGGGAGTATGGTAGGGAGATGAGCTGATTTAGGAATGGGCTGGTCTGGGTTTAAATCCCAGCTCTACTCCTTATTAGTTGTATGAACTTGGGCAAGTTAATCTCTCAGTGTTTTTCATTTCTTTATCAGGAAAATAGGGATAATCGTGGACCTCTGTCAAAGGATTTTACTGAGAATTTAACAAAGAGAACATAAAGAGAACCTTTTCTTGGGCTACATACATAGTTTTGGATAGTACCTGGCATGTAGGCACTATGTAAAATGTACCTCTTCCTTGCTTCTCAAAAGGTGGGTTCAGCTCAAGCCCCACCAGTGCAGGGGGAAGCTCATCAACCCTGTACTTAAAATGTGGGCCCAGCAGTGTTGGCCATCCCCTGGGAACTTATCAGAAATGCAGAATCTCAGGCCATTGGTAGCTGCCATGTTTAGCTAGGACAAGGTTTCTTAACCTCAGCACAACTGACATTTGGGCTGGATAATTCTTTGTAGTGGGGGTCCGTTCTGTGCATTGTAGCGTGTGTAGCAGCATCCTGCCCTCCACCCACTGGATGCCAGTGCCACAGCCCGAACTCCTCCCTCCCCCAATATGACAACAAAAATATTCTCCAGATACTGCCACCTGTCCCCTGGGAGGCAAAATTGCCTCATGCTGAGAACCACTAATGTAGGATTTATTATCATTGTTTTGTTTACACAGTACTTATTTTTATGGTCAATGACAGTCTTTTATTGGTGGCAAGCAAATAGAAAAGAGCCTCTATATTCTAGAATAATACCTGGTTTCTGATCATTTCACTGGGTATGCAAATACTGAATCATTATGCTGTATACCAAAACCGATATAATGTTATGTCACTTATACCTCAATAAAAGGGAAGAAATACCTACTTTCCCTTTATAAATAGGAATTACCATATTTTGCTATGTATAATGTACTCCCATGTATACTGTGCTTCGTGGTTTTGGTCCAGACTTTCAGGGAAAAAAATGTGTTACTTTAATTTTTTGAAGATGTTATTTGTTTATTTTTAGAGAGAGGAAGGGAGGGAGAAAGAATACGAGAGAAACATCAATGTGCGGTTGCCTCTCACACGCCCCTACTGGGGACCCAGGCTACAACCCAGGCGTGCGCCCTGACTGGGAATTGAAGCAGCAGCCCTTTGGTTCGCAGGCCGGCACTCAATCAATCCACTGAGCCACACCAGCCGGGTCATTTTAATTTTTTAATTCAGTTATTGATTTATTTATATTTAGAAACAAAACTGATTATCTTATTCCAGGTATTATTTTGCATACAAATATCATTATTGCTTTCTGGAGTTACACTTCTAATGCATAAGCGTAAATAAAAGAATTAAAAACACATAGATATGGAATTAGTACTACCCATGCATAATACACATCCTTATTTTTCACTCAGAAATTTGGGCAAAAAGGGAGCATTATGCACAGCAAAATGTGGTACGTGACTTAAAGAAAGATACTGCCCTGAATGGTGTGGTTCATTTGGTTGGGCATAGTTCCACAAAGCAGAGGGTTGCCATTTTCATCCCCAGTCATGGCACACGCCTGGGCTGCAGGGTCAATCACCGGTCAGGGCGCTTACAAGAGGCAACCGACGGATGTTTCTCTCCCTCTCTTTCTCCCTCTCTTCCCCTCTCTCTAGAAATAAATAATTTTTTAAAAAAGAAAGACACTAAATAACAATGCAGAGATATGGCCAAATGGGATAATGGTACACATGTGGATGAAATTTGAAAAACATGGGCTTAGAGGGTCGACATTACTTCTTCTTTACCTCGTTCTCTTCTTGCCCCCATGCCCGACTCACATGGTCTCTCTCTGTGCCCACCAAGTTGAGTGCACTAAGAAAATGAAAATTTTTTTAAAGATTTTATTTATTTATTTTTAGAGAGGGAAGGGAGGGAAAAAGAGGGAGAGAAACATCAATGTGTGGTTGCTGAGGGTCGTGGCCTGCAACCCAGGCATGTGCCCTGACTGGGAATCGAACCTGCGATGATTTGGTTCGCAGCCCACGCTCAATCCACTGAGCTATGCCAGCCAGGGCTAAAAAAATGAAAATATTTTTTTAAATCATACTTTGTGAACAATTAAGATAAGATTAAAATTAAGATAAAAAAACATACTTCGACAACGTTTTAATGTACGTTTTATAACATACATAACAGTGTAGTAGTACATAATACTAATAGTATTATAATTGTAGCATTAAATAGTATAATAATATTAGGTAAATATATTTTTTTCTGGGTTGTGTGCTTGGTACTTTTTATTTGTGGGACACAAGTAACCAAAAAAGCGAGGACACTGCTTTGGCTGGAGTGGGCCACTTTTCCATTGTCCACGCTCGCTACACTATCTCCTACCTCATGTCTCACGCACGAGGCTCGGACACTCTCCTGCTTTCATCTTCCAGACTCTGGCTCGTGCTTTTGTCTGAGTCAGGCACTTCCTTTTTGACCCACGTCCCTTCAGCACTTCCCCAGCATTGTGATGTGGTCCTGTGTGCCTGGGGTCCCCACAGTCCCCTCCTTTCTGAGACCTACTGAAGCTGGGGACTTGTATCTTCTCTCCTTGGCCTCTTGCTGCCCTCTCTTGGCTGACCCTTTACACTGTCTCCTCTGTCCCCAGAGGATAATATGGCAGATTCTAGCAGTCCCCATGCGGAGGATCCCCCAGTTCCAGAGTCTCCCTGGAAGAAGAAGCTGAGGAGTAAGGCTGAAGAAGGAAACAAGAAAAAGAAGGTGTCTCCGTGAGTGGGGCCGGGGCACTGTGGCCCCTGGAGCAGGAAGGGATTGGAAGGGCAGGCTGAGGCCACAGGAGCCTTGGGCAGCTCTTGAAGGAGTAAGGAAAAGGGATGGAAGGAGTGTTGCAGCTCAGGTGAGGAATGAGGGTCTCAGGAGAAGAGGTAGCCCACACGAGAGGATGACAGTGGACTCTCCAGGACTGCCCATGGGAGTGGGGGTGTTTCCTCTTTGTGTCTGAGATGGTAGTAATGCAGAGGGGAAGGGTGTGGCTCTGGAGACCGCCCTTGTGGTGCACATCTAACCAGCTGCCTCTTGATTATCCTCTCTGCTTACTTTCCTGTTTTGTAAAATGGGGATCATAGTGGTACCTGTGTCAGAATTTTTTAGTAGATTGAGAGTTAATACTTGGCATACAGTCAGTGCTCAGTGTTAGCAAACACATTCATCTGCAAAATGACTTACCTGTAAGAATGATGCTCAGGTCTCCCCTCTCCTTTCCTCTCTGTCTTCCCGTAAGATGGATGTTACTGGAAGGTGTTCCCTCTTGATTCTCCAACTCCCCTCTGTTCCCAGGGGTCTGTAGCCCATGAGGAGAGGTGTGGGGCTGGGGTCTCTCCTCTTCCTCCATCTTGCCTTTCTCTTCTCTCTGCAGGGCTCAGGACACCTCCCCTTTACCCCCATCTCTGCCAAGGACCAAAAGCAGAAAACATACCCGGGCACTCCAGAAGTTAAGGTGACAGGGGCTGTGGCTGGCGTGGAGAGGGTCAGTGTGGAGGTGTCCCACCCCAGCTGACGTGAAGTCCTTTTTGCACCGCAGGGAGGTGAACAGGCGCCTCCAGGATCTCCGTTCCTGCCTGAGTCCCAAACAGCGCCAGGGCCAGGACCACCTGAGCCAAGATGATGAGGTGGTCCTTTTGGAGGGACCCATCCTCCCAAGGAGTCCCCGTCTCTTCCCACTCAAAATCCGGTGCCGTGCTGACTTGGTCAGGTTGTCTGTCAGCATGGTAAGTGCCTGAAGGACCTGCAGGAGAAGGGCCCCAGGTGCTGCCTGCGGAGGGGCTGCCCGTGGTGTCTGGGCAGAAGGGACTGTGTCTTCCTTTGCCCGTCCCGCTCTCTGGATCGGCCCAGCGCTCTTCCAGGCTTCCGTGCCTTTGTGCTCACTATTTCCCTGGTCCGTGTTGTGTTCCTTACTTCGCCTCTCTTGCTGGTGCATTTTCCACCCATTTTTCGAGGCTTCATGTAAGCATCCTAAGAAGCTTTGCTTGGTAGCCCCTTCCCCAGGGTATGTACCCCTCTTTCCTTCCCTGAGACCCTGTGCTTCCCTCTCACTTAATGCTCTTAATGTGCTTAATGCTCTTCTTGCGTTACAGACACACAGATGTTTCTCAGTCATTCTGAGCTCTCCCTCCTTCCTAGTAAAGACTACTATTTTTGTGGGGGTGACTCTATCCAGAAATAAGACTGATAGTAAAAATAAGCCATAACCATGCACTGGCAAGCAACTAAGCCAGAGGTTGCAAACTGGCAGCCCACGGCCTTAAAACAGCACCTTCTTTTTTGCCCAGGAGAGTGCTTTTAAAACAGGGGTTTATTGTCGGCCTTTGCATTGGGTGATTTCGCTGGATTCCTTCTAGGCTGGCTTCTCTTAAATAGGAAGACGTAGCCACAGCAGCTGACTTCTCATCCGGCACTGGTCAGCTGAAACTGCAGAACAGCTGGCCCATCTTGATGGGGCATGCGGGCCACACTGTGCTACAGTCCCCCCAGTCCCCTTTTTCCTCCATCCGCAGTTACTTCATTGCTTTGTGTCACTTGCCTGAACCCCTCATTGATGTGATTGTACTCCATGTTTTCCCAGGTGAAGATGGTGAAGCTCAAAGCTAAGATGCTCGTCGAGTAGCAAAGGCCATGAACTTGGCTGGGGGCAGGGTAGGATGGGGCACATCAAGGCAGGAAGTCCTCCTTTGCTTCTTCTTTCCCTCCCTAGTCGGAGCCCCTACAGAGTGTGGTGGACCACATGGCCACCCATCTTGGGGTGTCCCCAAGCAGGATCCTCTTGCTCTTTGGAGAGACAGAGCTGTCCCCTACTGCCACTCCCAGGACCCTAAAGCTTGGAGTAGCTGACATTATCGGTGAGAGGAAGGCAGGGAGGTGGAGCCTTGAGAAGGCTTTTGCCACAGGGAGGGGGAAAGAGGAAAGGCCCTTCGAGGGCCTTGCTTCCCACCCGTGCTGAGGCCTGGCATCCTGGTCCTGCCTCCCACAGACTGTGTGGTGCTAGCAAGTTCTCCAGAGGCCGCAGAGACATCCCATCTGCTGCAGCTGCGGGTGCAGGGCAAAGAGAAACACCAGATGCTGGAAGTCTCGCTGTCTCGAGTGAGTGGAAAAGATGATTCTCTTTGTCCCTTATCCTTTCCTTTGCTGTCTGTCTTGTCAGTTAGCTGAGGATAGATTCCTTCTAGTCCTGATTTGTCGGAGACTGCCCTCCCTGGCCTGGGTCCCCGCCTGTCCTAGATAGTGGAAAAAGCCCATTGTTCCACTTCCCTTCCCCCCCTTCTGCTGGGAACCTCTGCTCTAGTCTCCTTCTCTTCCTTCTGATTGAAATGGAAAGGACCATCCCTGGCTGGGTACTCAGTTGGTTAGAGTGTTGTCCCAGTATGCCAAGGTTGCAGGTTCGATCCCCGGTGAGGGCACCTACCAGAATCAAGTAAGTAGAACAACAAATCAATGTTTTTTTCTCTTTCTCTGTCTCTTCCTTCCTCTTTCTCCCTAAAATCAATAAAATAAAATAAATTAAACTTTTAAAAAATGGACAGGACCCTTGGACAATAACCACCAAAATCCATCAAATAACAATTAAAGCCGCACTTCTAAGTGACAGACGCTGCTCCAAGAATAAGCACTTCACGTTGAGGAGGATGTTGTTGAATTCCACAACAGTCTTGTGTGGTGAGGCGCTGTCACTCTCCATGAACCAGCGAGGCGGTGGGGACCTGCATAGGGGGGCGACTTGCTATACCAGTATCCTTGGGCTGCTGTCACAAAGTGCCACAAACTGGGTCGCCTGAAGCGACAGAGATGTGCTCTGTCCATTCTGGAGGTTAGGAATCCGAAATGAAGGCACCAGCAGGGTCGTACTCCCCGAGACCGAGGAAAATCTTCTGTTGCCTCTTCCAGCTTCTGGTAGTGGCGTCGGTCCTCGGCGGTCCTTGGCTTGCAGCTGCATCCCTCCGATCTGCCGTTTTGTCACAGGGTGTTCTCCCTGTGCGCCTCTGTTGCCTCTCCTTACAAGGACACCATCCATGCCCACCCTGACCCAGAATGATCTCGTCTTAACTCGATTGCATCCGCAGAGGCCCTCCTTCCGAGTGAAGTCACATTTACATTTACCGGGAGTTAGGGCCACAGTCAGTCTTTTTGGAGGGACACTTCGAAATTATAACACTTGCCTGAGGTCACATGTCCAGAGAAGTGGGGGAGCCTGGCCTCGAGCTCGGACCATCACCGCTCCCCTGCAGTCCGGGCGCTCCGCTCTGCGAGAGTGTGCGTGCACCTCTGTGGTGGGTGAGGAGACTGGGGCGTGGAGGTCCTGCCTGACCCAGTGCCTCAGCCTGAGCCTTGGGCTCTGTGGCCCCGGCCCCTAAAGAGGAACCAACTCTGCCGGCCTTCCCCTCCATAGGCCCTGACTTTACTTGTCCCCCTGTCCTCCCTGTCCCAGGTCCTCTTTTCATTCACATTCATTTTTTCCTGCCTGTCCAGGATTCTCCTCTCAAGACCCTCATGTCCCGCTATGAGGAGGCCATGGGACTCTCCGGCCACAAGCTCTCCTTCTTCTTTGATGGGACAAAGCTTTCAGGCATGGAGCTGCCGTCTGATCTGGACATGGAATCGGGGGACCTCATTGAGGTCTGGAGCTGAAACCCCACTCCTTATTGGGAGGCCCAGCTCGACTTGGGGAGAATGGCTGTCCCCTTCTGGCCCTATAAGGGCTGGCTGGAGCTGAGGTGGAACTTATCTTTAAGCTGAAGCAAAATCAAGGCATGGTATTTGATCTCCTCTCCCGTGGACCTGGATTTAAGCTGTTAGTTACCTGCTTAGTTGTGTGGTCCTCACTGCTGCCCTGGGCAGACTCTGTCTTCATTCACACGGTGTGCCGAGTTTCGCAACCTCCTGGGACACCCCTCACTCCCACCCTTTCCTTCACCAGAATGTCTGTTTTGAAATGAAATTGCTCATGTTTGAAGAGGGAGTTGATAAATTGGGGCTGAGAATGGGATTCCAGGCCTGGGACTCACACCACATCTAGGGCCAGCGGTGGCCTTAGCTTCATTAGGAGGTAGGTAGTGAAGTTTGCCTGCAGCATGTACACCTGTGTGGTTCCTTGGCTTGCAGGAAAATAAATGATCAAGCTCGCACATGCACAAACTTAAGCACAGGACTGTGGATTACTCCTTTAAAGTGTATTGAAGGGCCTCAGCCTTGGGTATCTAACTCGCCCTGGGACCCTTGACAACCCCCTTTCTGTTGCGCACACATTATTTGAGACACAGTTGAGCACAGGGGGCCTTTGGTTTCAGATTTCAGATTCCAGTCCATTCAGGGCTTCTCTGGTCTTAATGGCTCTTCTCCCCTTCTCCTGTAAGCACTGCGCTAGGGTGTTGGTTGCATGTCTTTGAATATGAATGTGTCCTCGTAAAACACGGTACTGCATGTATGAACATCCTTACATACGCAGGTTTGTGCTGTAGATGTTGTGTGGCCTTTTTTTTTTTTTTTGACTCAACGCATGCTGCTTGTTTTACACCTGCTTTGAACTGATCTCCAGCGTTCCGCAGTGGGCATCAGCTGCGTGCTGCTCGCTGGTTCACTGGCGGACTCCCAGGTGACGGCAGCCTCGGGTTCCTGCAGCATCTTGGCGTGTAGACGAGGCCACGGAGAACATCCCGTTATGTGTCCCCTTCCGTGCTTGTGTGGGAAGTTCTCCAGCATAGGTGCCTGGGATGGGACTGCAGGTTAGACAGGTTAATTTATCTATGGTCCTGCCAAATTTCTCTATAGATGGTCACTGACCCTCCCCCGGAAGTTTCCCATTTTCCTTACCTCGCTAGCACTTTCATGGCCCAGTGTTCCATTCCTGCCAGTCCGTTGGGCGCGGGTGGCGCCGTGTTTTCAGGCACATTCATCTCATCCCCGGGATTCGGGGGCTTCCTTCGCACGCCTGTCAGCCTTTCTGGTTCCCCTTTCTGTGAACGGTTCATTCCTCTTTGTTCATTTGCTCATGGCGGTTTCCTGTGTCTTTGTTCTCCAGGGCTGCTTGTGTATTCCTGGGCAGTTGCAAATACTCTCAGAACAGCACTTGGGTTTGTATATCTAGGGGTGCCCTTTATGGAACAGAAAGTTTTAATTTCAATGTAGGTGAATTAACTCTTTTGTCATATCATTGTTGCTTTTTGACTTATTTATAAGTAGTTAAGATACTTTACATTTTTTTCTGTTAGCTTATTAGCTTTTCCTTTCACATTTAAGTCACTGACTAGGGCTGAAGTCCGGCTAGTACATGCTGGCGTTTGCAAAGGCTGGTGTCCGCCCTGCATGGTCCAGTGTTTGTTCTCATTGGTTGATGCCAGGCCGCACTGGTTGCCAAATATTGAATGTGACTTTTAAACTATTTGAAATTCACATTTGCGTAAGAGATTCAAGTTTTATTTTTACCATATAATGAGCCACTTTTCTCAGAGCTGTCTACTAAAAAAGGCATTACTTTCCACTATAGTATAATTTTGGCAATAGTATCACATTCTCAAAAATTTTTTTGTTGGAATGTGGCATTCCTTTGCCTTATATTGTAGGAAAGAAACCTTTATAATATTTAAATAATACATAGTATGGTATGGCTCTCATTTTTTTCAGATCTTTTATGTCTATTAATAAGTTTTAAAATTATGTGTTCAGTCTCAGCAGAATACATGGGGCTATGTCTGACTGTGTGCACTTGAGGATTTCTGCTCATGTGGCCCTTGCAGGTCCCCACTCCATCTCTGTGACCGAGACCATTAGTTGTTCCCTCATGTCCATTCTTTTTCCTTCGGGGTAACAGAACCCCTGGTTTTTAGCAAAGCACAGAGACTTCAGAACGAAGACAGCACTTCCCAGCCTCTGTTGGAGCTGGTGTGGCCGACTGCCAGTTCAGGCTCGTGGGGCCCCAGGGGCGGAGGGCTGCAGTGTCCAGCATGTGGCCATACGTGGGCAGTGTGTGCCCCTCTCCTTCACTTTCTTCCTGGAAGTGGAGCAGCCTGACTGACATGAGATGACCTTGGGGATGGGAGCCACCTAGAGAAGGACAAGGAGAGAAGGAACCTGAGTCTTAGTTTCCAGCGTTTTGCCAGTCCCATGCCACTGAAGGGGAACTCCTGTCTGCTTTAAATCACTGCTAGTTGGGGATTTCTGTCTCTTGTAATAAAACCCAGCTCTAGCCCCAGGATGCTATTGCAGGCAATGTTGTGACCCTCTTTGGGAACCTAGGTGCAATCTCAGGTTCACATCCAGCTGTGACATCGCTGGATGTTGAATGTGCACCTCCCCGGTTTCTCTTGAGTGCTCACAGATTTCTGTCCAAAGTGACTAGTCCTCTCTAAGCCCATTAGCAAGTGCTTGAAGTTTCCAGTTTCCTCTTATCTTCCCTAACACTTAATCTGGAGAGGATATGGGAAAGGATTGTAAAAGAATTTGCACTTCTTCTATGATGAGAGAGATTGGTCACTTCTCAGGTGATCTTTCTAAAACCCCCCTTCAGATTAGAAACGCGCAAAATCACAGTGAGCTCTTACTCAGTGCCACATAGCACGCTTGGCACTTTTAATCTCATTCATCCTCAGAGCAATCCTGAGAGGTAGGTTTTGTTATCACAGACATCCCCCCCATTCTGCTTTCTGTGATTCTAGTTACTCAAGGTCACCACAGTCTGAATACATTAAAGGGAAAATTCCAGAAATAAGCGATTCCTAACTTTTAAATTGCACGCCATTCTGAGTACCTCACTGTGCCTCATCACACAGGCAGAGTGTGGTCTCATGTCCTCACCAGGAGGGAGAGTATAATTCAGTACGATGCTTCGAGAGACCTCATTCACACAACACATTACAGAGCAGTCATGTGCCACTTAATGATGGGAAAGCAGCCTGAGGAATGCACCGTGAGGTGACTTTGCCCTCGTGCGGACATCCCAGAGTACACTTAATCACGCCCAGAAGGTATGGCCTACACAACTAGGCTGTATGGAACGTATGACCTATTGCTCTAGGATGTGACCCCTACACAGCATGTCACTGTATAAAACAACACAAGGTTAAATCGGGCACAAGACAAAGTGAAGCCATCAAGGGGCATGTGTATGACTGTACATAGTCAAACCTCAGTTCTCAAGCCTCCCATCTCAAATTGCTTCTTGAACAGCTTTCCAGAGCAAATCAAATCAGAGAACCAAGGTTCCACTGTATTGTTATAATTGTTCTATTTTATTATCGTTAATCTCTTACTATTCCTAATTTATAAATTAAACTTTTTCATAGGTATGTTAGGTACAGGAAGTATATACAGGGTTCAACACTGTCCACGGTTTCAGGCATACACTGGGGGTCTTGGAATATGTCCCTCATGGATCAAGAGAGACCACTGTACTCCAATCTTCAGAAGAGGAACAAGCATAGAAAGATCAATTTATCTGCCCTAGACCACACAGCCAGGTGTAAAACCAGGGGGGCCTGACATATGACTCAATTCTTGCTAGACCAGCACTTTCTACTCCTTAGTGTGCACACATATCATCTGGAGAACTTGTGGAAATTCAGATGTGGGACCAGCAGTGCTGGGGTGGGGTCTGAGAAAGGCATTTCTGACAAGCTCCTGGGGTTGCAACACTGCTGACCACACTGTGAGAAGCAAAATGTTATTTTGCCTTTTTTCTAAAGCCTCACACCTTGAATACCTACCACCCTTCTCTCCATCAAGCCCCCATAGGACTGGCCACATGTCCCACCTCAGCTTAGAACAGGGGCTAGCTCAGCATACTCTTACACCCACTGGTTTTTGTCTTTCTCTCCCACTAGACTGTAAGATCCATGAAAACAAATGCAGTCATGTAGTACCTAATGACATGTGCTCAATGATGGCCCCCATATATGAGGCCTGTCCAGAAAGTATCCAGCCACACAATATGAAAAATAAATACATTTACTGAAGAAAACACAAGATACAAGAAACATTGTACATAGAACAGTGACGCCTCAGTCCCCTTCAAAGTAGGCAACTTGGGCCCTCACACAGTTCTCCCAGCATCTCTTCCACTAATAAAACACTGGAAAATCCTTTGTTGGAATCACCATCAGCTGCCCTGTTGTATTTCCCTGAATCTCATTCAAGGTCTGAAATCTCTTCCCTTTCAAAGGTGATTTTAGTTTTGGGGAAATCCAGAAGTCACAGGTCACCAAATCTGGGATATAGGAGGGCTGAGTCACCTGGGTGATTTGATGTTTCGCTAAAAACTCTGCACAAGACGTGATGCATGAGTGGGCGCATTGTGGTGAAGCCGCCAATCACCAGTTGCCCACAGCTGCAGCCATTTTCATTGTGTTGCATGTCTCAGCTGACAAAGAGCATTGAGGTAGCACTTCTTGTTAATTGTTCGGCCTCGAGGGGTATAGTCGTGATGGACAACACCTTTCCAGTAAAAAAACAGTTAACATGGTCTTGATCTTGCTGCGACTTTGTTGTGCCTTCTTCATGTGTGGAGAACCAGGTGACTTCGTCGGGGGCAACAGGGCCTTCGTTTCCAGATCATAGCTGTAGACTGCCATTCATTTCCAGTTGTGACCTTGAGGAAATCCGGTTCATTGGTAGTGGTTTAAGTCAAGTCATTAGCAACTGCAGTGTGATGTTCCTTCTCTTATGATAGCAGAAACCACGGAACAAATTTTGCTGTGACACGTTTCACGCCCAGATCCTGCATCAAAATCTCGGACTCAGTAGTGTTTGGATTCCCGGGTTCAGCTCCGAGTTCTCGCACTGTCAGTCGCCGGTCTTTGCTGACTGCAGCCTGTACTCGTTTACCGTTCTCAGGTGTTCTGCCTGTTGCAGGCCTTCCAGAAGGTGGATCAATTTCAACAGATTCTCAACCGTCTTTGAAGTGTTTGTGCCACACTTTTATTTGCAATTCACTCATTATATTGTCCCTGAAAGCCTTCTAAATCATCCGAACAGTCTCCACGGAGGAACATTCAAGCTTAATGCAAAATTTGATGTGGATTTGTTGTTCTACTCGCTCAGGCATTTTGAATATGATGGCCACACGGTGCACATGCTCTCTCAAAAGCACCTACCACCCCCACTGACTAGTACAATGAAGCCGTCACTGTTCACACATGCACTTTCCACTCCACTCTCCTTGGCTGCCAGGATACACCAACATCGCGCAAACCATTCTTGTCATATTAACAATGACTGGACTTTTTCTAGACAGACCTTATACAACAGTAGTCCCATAAGTTTATAATGGAGCTGAAAAATTCCTAAGGCTGGACTTCCAGCCAAGATGGAGGCCTAGGTAGACACACTGTGCCTCCTTGCACAACCAAAAGGACAACAATTTAGAAACAAAAAAAAAAACAACCAGAACTGACAGAAAATTGAACTGTATGGAAGTCTGACAACCAAGGAGTTAAAGTAGACACATTCATCCAGACTGGTAGGAGGGGCACAGTCGGGAGGCTGGGCGGAGAGTGCTCAAGGCAAAGCTTGGGGGGGCAACCCCAGGCATGCAAGGCAGCAGCAGGCAGATCCAGTGAGGTGGCAGATTGTGGAGGGGCACAGCGCATAAGGCAGCTGGTGGACCTGAAGGTCCCACATTCGAGAGCACATAAACCAGGGAAACTGGGGAGCAAGACAGACTGCGCAACCCAGGGTCCCAGCGTGGGGAAATAAAACCTCAAACACCGATTAAAAACACCTGTGGGGGTTGAGGTGGCGGGAGAAACTCCCAGCCTCACAGGAGAGTTTGTTGGAGAGACCCACAGGATCCTGGAACATATACAAGCCCACCCACATGGGAATCAGCACCAGAAGGGCCCAATTTGCTTGTGGGAAGTGGGGGATATTACTGAAATCCGGCAGAGAACGGAATAAGTGCCATTGTTCCCTCTCAGACCCTGCCCCCACATACAGTGTTACAACCCAGGGACTGGGTTGCCCTGCCCTGGTGAACACCTAAGACTCCGCCCCTCACTATGTAACAGGTGTGCTGAGACAAAAAAGGCCCAAATGAAAGAACAGATGAAAGCTCCAGGACAAATACAACTAAACAACGAAGAAATAGCCAACCTATCAGATGCACAGTTCAAAACACTGGTAATCAGGATGCTCACAGAATTGGTTGAATTTGGTTGCAAATTAGATGAAAAAATGAAGGCTACTCTAAGTGAAATAAAGAAAAATGTACAGGGAACCAATAGTGATGGGAAGGAAACTGGGACTCAATGGAGTGGACCAGAAGGAAGAAAGAAACAACCAATCAGGAAATAAGAAATTGAAGAATTCAGAAAATGAAGGAACAAGAATTCAAAAAAAATGAGGAGAGGCTTAGGAACCTCCAGGACATCTGTAAATATTCCAACATCCAAATCATAGGGGTATCAGAAGGGGAAGAGGAAGAGCAACAAGTGGAAAAGTTATTTGAACAAATAATGAAGGAGAACTTCCCTAATCTGGCAAAGGAAATAGACTTCCAGGAAGTCCACGAAGCTCAGAGAGTCCCGAAGAAGTTGGATCCAAGGAAGCACACACCAAGGCACATCATAATTACATTAGCCAAGGTTAAAACGAAGGAGAGAATTCTAGAAGCAGAAAGAGATAAGGAGACAGTAGCCTACAAAGGAGTTCCCATCAGACTGTCAACTGATTTCTCAAAAGAAACCTTATAGGCAAGAAGGGGCTGGAAAGAAGTATTCCAAGTCGTGAAAGGCAAGGACTTATATCCAAGATTGCTCTATCCAGCAAAGCTTTCATTTAGAATGGAAGGGCAGATAAAGTGCTTCTCAAATAAGGTCAAGTTAAAGGAGTTCATTATCACCAAGCCCTTATTATATGAAATGTTAAAGGGACTTATCTAAGAAAAAGAAGATAAAAAACCATGTATAGTAAAATGACAACAAACTCACAATTATTAACAACCACACCTAAAACAAAAACAAAAAGAAAATAAGCAAACAACTAGAACAGGAACAGAACCACAGAAATGGAGATCACATGGAGGGTTAGCAACAGGGGAGTGGGAGCGGGAGAGAGGGGGAAAAGGTACAGAGAATAAGTAGCATAGATGGCAGGTAGAAAATAGACAGGGGGAGGGCAAGAATAGTATGGGAAATGTAGAAGCTAAAGAACTTATGACACATGGACATGAACTAAAGGGGGGAATGTGGGTGGGAGAGGGTATGCAGAGTGGAGGGAAATGAAGGGGGGTAATGGGACAACTGTAGTAACATAATTAATAAAATACATTTAAAAAAGAAAAAATACAACATGTTGTAAGGTAAGTTACTACAAAAGAGTCAATTTTTAAAAAAAAATATAAAGTAAAAAGGTTATAGTAACCTAAGGTTAACATATTATTGAAAACAATTTTGCCCTGGCTGGTGTAGCTCAGTGGATTGAGCGCGGGCTGCAAACCAGGTATCGCAGGTTCGATTCCCAGTCAGGGCACATGCCTAGGTTGCAGGCCATGTCCCCCAGCAACCTCACACTGATGTTTCTCTCTCTCTCTCTCTCTCCCTCCCTTCCCTCTCTAAAAATAAATAAATAAAATCTTTTGAAAAAAGAAAACAATTTTAAAATGTTGTGTAGCCTAAGTTTACAGCACTAATAAAGAATACAGTATTAGAGCATCATCCTGATAACCCAAGGTTGTGTGTTTGATCCCCAGTCAGGGCTCATACAAGAATCAACCACTGAATGTACAAATAAGTGGAACAACAAATTGATGTTTCTCTCTCTCCCCTTGCCCCTCTGAAATCAGTTTTAGAAAAGACTATAGCAGTGTACCGCAATGACCTAGGGCCTTTACACTCACTCACCTAATCTTACAGGATTCGTTCATGGTAAGTGTCCTATATAAGTATACCATTTTTTATCTTTTTAAAAATATGTTTAAAAGATTTTATTTATTTATTTTTAGACAGAGTGGGAGGGAGGGAGAAAGAGAGGGAGAAAAGCATCAGTGTGTGGTTGCCTCTCATATGCCCCCTACTGAGGACCTGGCCCACAACCCAGGTGTGTGCCCTGATTGGGAGTTGAACTGGTGACCCTTTGGTTCATAATCCAATGTTCAATCCACTGAGCCACACCAGCCAGGGCCCATTTCTTATCTTTTATACTATATTTTTACTGTAGCTTCTCTATGTTTAGATATGTTTAGATACACAAATACTTGCCTTTGTGTTATAATTACCACAGTACAGGTGGCAAGCACAAGGCCTGATGGCCGAATCCAGCCTTCCACCTTGTTTCTACCTGGTGGCAGCACCAATCTCTCACTTAACTGTTAAGGAGTAGTTACATTTATACAGTCCTAAAATTATATTCGGCCCTTTGAAGGCAACCACAAGGCTGATGTGGTCCCCGGTAAAAATGAGTTTGACAGCCCTGGCCTACAGTATTCAGTACAGTAACATGCTGCACAGTTTCGTAGCCTGGAGGCATTAGGCTGCACTATGTGGCCAAGGTGTGCAGCAGGCTCTGGCATCTATGCCATGTAAGTGCGCTCACTCTGTGATGCTGGCACGATGAGATCACCTAGTGACCCGTTTCTCAGCCTGTCTCCCCCTTGTTAAGTGATGCATGACTGTACACTATCTTGGTTTTCTTAAAGATCCATACTCAGCGTCTGGCACTGGAGTTATCTAACAAATGTTTGGTGAGTGAATAAATAAGCTCTTTGTCTCAAAGAATCTTACTACCGGCCATCTCACTGCATAAGCTAGGTCTAGGAACCTAATTTTCACTCTCGATACTTCTTTTCCCTCATATCCACTCCATCACCAAATCAACTTAACTGCCCCAGATGGCTCTCAAAGAAGTTTAGTTCTCTCCCTCCATCCCATCCTGGTGTAAGCCACCACTGCCTGCAAACTAGACTAGTGCCGCAGCCCTCTGATAGGTTGCTCTGCTGTCCCTCTGGCCCCCTCCGATCCATCTACACTGTGGTCAGAGTGATCTCAAATGCAAATCTGATTTTGAAACGAAGAAGATCCTTCACATGCCCGTGGCCCCATGCAGCCTGGCCTCTGATCACTCCCTGCAGGCCTCGCTCTCTCACTATTCTTTACACTGCCCTTCTTCAGATCTGTGTGTTCAATATGCTTCATCCTTTTTTAAAATAATTATTTGATTGAATCAGTTTTTTAAAAGATTATGTTAATTTATTTTTAGAGAGAGGGGAAGGGAGGGAGAGAAACATCGATTAGTTGGCTCTCACATGACTCCAACTAGGGACCTGGACTGCAACACAGGCATGTGCCCTGACTGGGAATCAAACCGGCAAACTTTTGGTTTGCAAGCTGGCACTCAACCCAGAGCCACACCAGCCAGGGCCATTATGCTTCCTTCTGTGGCAGCACCTTTGCATGTGTTTCCCACTGCCTGGGCTGCTCTCCCTTCTTTCCCTGGGAAGCCAATAATCGCCCCTCCCCACATCTGAGCTCAAGGACCACTTCCTGAGAGGCTCTCAACCTCCTGACCAGGTCAAACGACCCTGTTATCAGGTCTTTATAACATCCATATATCAGACTTCTTTTTTGTGGCACTTGTCATAAGTGATCTTTTTTTTCCAAGACATCGATGTATGCTTTTATTACAAAACCCAAAATTTTTAAAGCAAATAGAGCAAAAGTTGGGCTCCAGTTTAACCCAAAAGACCTGTACAGACACATTTATTTATCTGACCTTAAAGAGATCCATCACATTTTAAAAAGTGCCTGGCCGTGGCCAATGTGGCTCAGTTGGTTGGAACATTGTCCTGTAGACTGAAAGGTCACGGGTTCGATTCCTGGTCAGGGCACATACCCAAGTTGTGAGTCTGATCCCTGATTGGGTGGGTATGGAAGGCAACTGATTGATGTTTCTCTCTGACATCCGCGTTTCTCTCTCTCCTTCTGATTTCCTTTTTCCTTTCTCTCTAAAAGCAATGAAAAAAAAATGTACCTCAGGTGAGGATAAAAAACAATTAAAAAAATAAAAAAGCACCTGTATTCAGAGAAGAACTGAGTATTTTCCCCATTTGGAAAAACCAATTAACATCAGAATATTTGCCTTTATAACCAGAAAGTTTTATTTTCATTGATGTCCAGTGGTATTGTGTTTGGGCTACAAGCTTTTTTTTTTAAATTCCTAACTTATTGGAGTTTAATTTATGTGCTTAAACATTCACTCATTTTAAGCCGACATCTCAAGAGTTTTAGCAGACGTGCACAGCCCTTCGAAAGTTCCCTGGTGCCTGTGTTTACCTCCCCTCCCTCTGACCCCAGGCAGCCACTAATCTTCTTTCTGCCACTTTAGTTTTGCCTTTTCTAGATTTTCCGTTTTTTCTTTTTAGAGAAATAGCTTTTTAAAGATTTTATTTCTTTATTTATTTCAGAGAGGGGAGGGGATGGAGAAAGAGAAGGAAACACCAATGTGTGGCGGAACGCCTCTGGAGCTGGGGACCTGACCTGCAACCCAGGCATGTGCCCTGATGGGAATCGAACTGGTGACCCTTTGATTTGCAGGCTGGTGCTCAATCCACTGAGCCACACCAGCCAGGGCTAGATTTTCCTTTTTTTTTTCCCATTAGATTTTTGTATAAATGGAATAATACTATATACAGTCTTTTCTGTCTAGGTTCTTTCACTTAGCATGTTTTTGAGATTTATCCATACTGTATGTCTCATTGGGTAGTATTCCATCATATGGATATACTATTCATCTGTTGATAGACATGTGGGGTTTCCTCCCCATTTTCTTGGCTCCTTTGAACCTTCACACACAGGCTTTTGTTTGCGCGTGTTTTCATTTCTTGTTGATAGCTACCTAGGAGAGGACTTGCTTGGTCATGTGGGAAGTGGATGTTTAATTTTATTTTTTTTAAGATTTTTTATTTATTTATTTATTTTTTAGAGAGGAAAGGGAGGGAGAAAGAGAGAGAGAGAAACATCAGTGTGCGGTTGCTGGGGGACATGGCCTGCAACCTAGGCATGTGCCCTGACTGGGAATCGAACCTGCGATGCCTGGTTCGCAGCCCGTGCTCAATCCACTGAGCTACACCAGCCAGGGGAAGTGGATGTTTAATTTTAAAGAAACTGCCAACCTGTTTTCAAAGCAGCTATACTATTTGCATTCCCATAAGCACTGTATGAGGTTTCTAGTCCCTCTATATCATTTCCAATACTTGATATTATTAAGTTTTTTTAAAGTTCTTCTAGTACAGCAGTATCTTATTATGGTTTTAATTTGCATTTTTCATGACCAGTGGTGTCATATACTTGTTGGCCATTCATATATCTTTTGTGAAATGTCTGCTTAAATCTCCTGCCCATTTAAAAATCGTGTTTTTGCTTTCTGGAACTTTAAGTGCTCTTTGTGCATCTGAATAAATATAAGTCCTTTGCCAGATATACGCCTTGCAAATATTTTCTTCCAATCTGTGGCTTACCTTTGTATTTCACAGGTGCAATTTTACATGTGCATGGTTATCTGTCTCCAGATAAGACCCGTGACAGTAGGGACTAAAACTGCTTTAGCATGACACAATGACAGGCACATAGTAGATGCTCAATAATATTTATTTTTTTTATTTTTAAAGGTTTTATTTATTTCTTTTTAGAGAGAGTGGAAGGGAGGGAGGAAGAAAGGAAGAGAAACATCAATATGTGGTTGCCTCTCACGTGGCACCCCCTGGGGACCTGGTCCCCAACTCAGGCATGTGCCCTGACTGGGAATCAAACTGGCGACCCTTTGGTTCATAGCCTGTGCTCAATTCACTGAGCTACACCAGCCAGGGCTAATTTTCTTTTATTGTTGTTCAGTTACAGTTGTTCAGTTACAGTTGTCCCCATTTCCCCCCAATTACTCTCCCTGCCCTACCCACCCCCACCTTCCAATTTCAATTCTCCTCCCCACCTCGTTGTCTTTGTCCATGGGTCCTTCATACATGTTCCTTGACTTGACCTTTCCCCTTCTTTCCCCTGTTACCCCACTTCCCCCTCCCCTCTGGTTACTGTCAGTTTGTTCTTTATTTCCATGTCTCTGATTCTATTCTGCTCACTTGTTATTTTCTTGATTAGGTTCCACTTATAGGTGAGATCATATGGTATTTGTCGTTTACCACCTGGCTTGTTTCACTTAGCATAATGCTCTCCAGTTCCATCCCTGCTGTTGCAGAGTGGGAGCTCCTTCTCTCTTTCTGATGCATACTATTCTACTGGGTAAACGCAACACAGTTTTTTTTTCTCTTTTTTTATTGTTCTTCAAGTACAGCTGTGTCCATTTCCCCCGACCACTCCCCCCGCACCCCAGCCATCCTCTGTACCACAGTCTTTTGATTTGTTCATTTACTGATGGGCATTTGGGCTCAATAATATTTTGTTGAGGAAATTCAGTGAATACAATCTGAAGTTCCTTTCCATCTCTTACCTTTTAAAAAAATATTTTATTTATTTTTAAAGATTTCACTTTTCTATTTATAGACAGAGGGGAGGGGAGGGAGAAAGGGACAGAGAAACATTAATGTGTGGTTTGCCTCTGGCGCACCCTGGCCTGCAACCTAGGCATGTGCCCTGACAGGGAATTGAACCCGCAACCCTTTGGCTCCAAGGCCGACATTCCATCCACTGAGCCACACCAGCCAAGTCTCCATCTCTTTCCTTTAAATCCTCAGGGGACACCGAGTAAGGTTCTAAAACACGAAGTATCTCCTGGAACAATGCCAATGAGGGGTACCCATGACTCAAAATAGTTTCTGATAAGCCACCTTGGGGGCCTCATGCTTTCCTCATGAGACTCCAGAATTTCAGTGGGTCTGGTTGGAAGAGGGATCTTGAAGCAGAATTTGCATAGAACTATACTAATTTTATTTAGAATGTATGTTTAACAGCTGTATCTTGGAGATTGGGGCGGGGTGACATAAGGAACCACTCTCCTCTTGGTGCCAGGGCTCCGTCGTCCTTTATTTGTACTTAGGCTTTAAGTCCTGGCCTGCCTTAAATGAGACCACCAGAGGGCGCAAGAGCGAGAAAAACCGCTGCAGACTGCAGAGGCTGTTCTGGGGACTAGGAGACCTCACCGTTTTACAGCCGCTGGGTTGGGGGATCCAAACGACTGGCAGGGACCAAACGAGAGGCCAGGGCCGAAGGTCGCTGCTCCACATTCATTCATTCATCACTTAGTGGGTGTGTGTGAAGCCCAAATCAGACAACGAGGAAGAGAGAATAATTACTTAGAGCGAGAACTGTTCATTGGCATTTCGAGAGACACAGCTCGAGCCTTTTAACATTCCATTATCTAGCTTGGAAAGAGGCCAGCCAAGAGGGGGCTGCAGATAAGGAAGGCGAGATTCGAAGGGTTGGGCAACTTCAGCAATTCCCCTAGACCGCTTCTGGGGTGGCAGTCTTGGCGGGGACGCGACCTCTGGTTGCCAAGGCAGTGCGGCGGCTGAGCGACTAGGTGTGGAGAAGGCGCGGGGCGCGCGGAGTTTGTAGCCCCTCGGTAGTTACCCCGGCGACTAGGCGGCTGTCACGTGGTTCAGGAGCCTGCGGCGAGGCAGAAAGAGCATGCGCAGCTCTAGGCTGCTGCTTCAGTAGTCTGGTAGCTGGTCATGTGTCAAAGGCTTGCTTGCAGTACTATGGCTCCGCCGTCACATGACCGGCTCTCAAACATCATGGCGCCGGCCACGGTGCAGCCTTGGGGCTGAGCTACAGCGAGTGCAGTGGGCTCCTTCCCGGGGTGAGGGGTGAGGGGTGAGGGGTGGCCTCCCCCTGGAGGGTGGGGAGGATCGGACCCTCCTCAATTCTCTGCTATCCCCTACATCACCCGAATTCCACTAGTCCCTTTCGCGCGGTGTCTGCCGGGACGGGGAAGCTTGACAGGGCCCGGGTTCCTTCCCGGCCCTGCTCTGTGCTTCGGGACAAGCTCCTACCCCTCTCTGTGCGCACCTCCGTCACCAGAGTTCCCTCCACCCTCCCTTCTCCAGCTTCCTCCCTTAGCAGGTAGGATCATCGGTGGGACCAGAGCGCGGGCAGACGCGGCCCCCGGGACCATGTCCGGGCCCGAAACCGAGCCCTTCCTCAGCCAGGCGGATGACACAAACGACAGGCCGGTGCCGGGCACCTCGGCATTACCGAGTTCCATGGGGAGCCCGAAGTCCGAGGGTCCGGAGGTTCCAGACCGGGAGGAGCTGCAGCGCATCACCGGCTTGTCTGCGAGCCATTCGGCTCTGATAGTGGCCGTGTTGTGCTACATCAACCTCCTCAACTACATGGACCGCTTCACCGTGGCTGGTACTGACTTTTGGGAGGAAGTTAGATGAGGGGAAGAGAGCGGGGTCCCGAAGGTGAGGCTGCCTCGCGGATCCCATCCTGAGTCTTCTTCCCAGGCGTCCTTCCGGATATTGAGCAGTTCTTCAGTATAGGAGATAGTAGCTCCGGCCTCATTCAGACTGGTGAGTAGAGGCCCCTCCTGGGTGCACAGTAGCTATTTTCCTTTTTCTTACCCCAGTAGGGACCACATGCTGGCGTGCCTGGGGACTCACTGATGGAGGAATAGTGGCCAGAGCTAGGGGAACAGATGGCCCTGATTCTCCTTTGAAATGATTCTGGTTAGTTAGCACACCTCATTTAAAGAGGGAGTCAGCTTAGTGTAATAGTTAAGCCAGGCCTGGGTTTAAATCTCAGCATTCTGCTCACAGTGTGATGATGAGCGAGGTCCTCAGCTTCTCTAAGCCTCACTTTCCTCATCGGTCAGATGCAAGTAGTGATGACCCAGAGCATGTCAGAGGGCCGGTGTGAGGATTGCATGAGATAATGCCTGTGAAGTGTGTAGAGCAGTGCTGAGGATGTGGTGGTCACCCAGTAAATAATGGCAGGTGGAAGAGGGTGTCTGGAATGAAGAGAGGCGAGTTTTACTTGTTCAGAACTTTGGGATTTGTGAGAGAGGGAAAAACAGGCCCAAACCCTCCTTTCTTTCCTTCCCTCCATTCATCTGGAGTGTTTCTGAGCACTGACTGTGTCCCAGGCTCTGGAGAAAGTGGTGATAACATTTACGTAACTTATCCAAGACCTTTGATAAAAGCCCATTGTTTTCAAATTCTTCCATCAGCCAAGGAATAGGTGTCCCTCTTAATTTATAGAGGAAGTAGTTAGGATCATCTACATTTCTTAATTGTTTTTAATTTATTGACTTTAGAGAGAGAAACATTAGTTTTTTTCTACTTATTTACACATTCATTGGTTGATTTTTATGTGCCTTGACCGGGGATCGAACCTGCAACCTTGGCGTATTAGGACGACGCTCTAACCAATTGAGCTACTTGGTCAGGGATATAAGGAAACTTGAGGCTTGGAGAAGAGTAGGGACTTGCTCTGAGTCATACCACAAGTCAGAGGCAGAAGAGGGACTTGAATCCAGGCCTTGCAATGTTCTTCGCCCCAGTTCAGGCCAGCAAGGAGCTGCAGGTGTTTAAGGCAAGTGTGGAGAAACGAAAACGGAATCACAGGTCCCGTGCTGTAAACTCTAAAGAGCGTTGAGTTAGAGAAGAGGCCATTCCTTCTCGGCAGCCCCATTCACTTTTCCATCCAGCGCGTCTGCTGAGCCCTACTTTATGCTAGGCCATGTGTTCGATAATGGGAACCTTCATGGCCGAGGCAGGTGGGGCCGTTATGTGCAAGAGCTGACGTCCTGCTGTGCCCAAGGGGCAACAGTCCATAAAAGCCTACGCTGGTGATGAGATCCTTTTCCAAAGGAATAAGCGTTAAGTAAAAGGAAACAGTCAGTGTAGCAGAGACTGGTTGTGTGTTGGTTGGAGGAGTGTCTCAGCTGGAACCTGAACTTGCTAAGCTCTGTGAAGCTCAGGGGAGAAAAGAGAATGTTCCAGATAGAGAGGACAGCAGTTGCCAGAAACCCTATGGTGGTATTGAGCGTGGCTATTGGGCTCTTGGGGTGAGAGAAAGGAAAGGAAGAACACAAGGTCAGAGAGGTCGGGAGGGGTTAGGGCACACAGTGCAAAGTGGGCCGTGGTGCAGAATCTGGATTTTGTTCTTGGCCAGATGGGAGGAAGTGATGAGTCAGCGGGGCTGTATATTATACAGTGGAGGGTTCGGAAGGTGTTTAAAATGGAATTGGACTCCCTGGCTGGAAGCTCTGATAGTTTCAGGGTTGGGAGTTATTCCTGCCCCCGCTGCCGTCCCTGAGCTGGGGTGAGGGGGGGTGGGGAGGGTGGGAGGTGGGGGGGGACGGGTCCTGGGGCTGGCTGTGACTCTCTGCCTCCCCTCAGTGTTCATCTCCAGTTACATGGTGTTGGCACCTGTGTTTGGCTACCTGGGTGATAGGTACAATCGGAAGTATCTCATGTGTGGGGGCATTGCCTTCTGGTCCCTGGTGACACTGGGGTCATCCTTCATCCCCAAAGAGGTAAGGCCCCACCATGACTCCTGCTTCTGGCTCCTCCGGTCCCCCATCAGTCTTTGCCCCCACTCTCTGGAATCATTGCAGACAGGGCCTGGGGAGCGTCTGTGGTTTCCTCGGTCTGCGCCATCAGCCACCAGCCCCGCCGTCTTCCAGACTTGCCTATATTAATCTGCCCACGCCATTCTTCCCCTTTTCTTTTCTTTCTTTAAAAAAATTTATTTATTTAATTTTAGAGAGAAGGGAAGGGAGGGAGAGAGAGGGAGAGAAACATCTATCAGCTGCCACACTAGACAGGGCACCAAACCCGCAACCCAGGTGTGTGCCCTGACTGGGAATTGGACCAGTGACCTTTCACCTTGCGGGACCATGCACAGCCAACTGAGCCACAGTGGTCAGGGCTTCTCTTTTCTTTCAGAACCTTCTCTCCATCATCCCCACTCCCCCTGACCACTCAACACCTAAACACTCACATTTCTTTCTCTACCTTACCTAGACTGCCCTCTCCCCCTCTTCTCCTTCCTAGTCAGACTTCCTGAAAGGCCTCCTTGACCAAGCTCCAGTCTGGGTGAAGGAGCAGCCAGGAAGAGGTTCTCCTTTGCCCGTACTTCCTCTCTCACTTGCCCCTTGAGCACTGCCCGCTGAGCTGCCCCCAGCACCCCATTGCCAAAGTCAACAGCGACCTCTCGGTTGCCAAATGTAGCTCCTACTTCCTGGTCCTCCTCTCACTGGATCTCCCAGGAGCCTCTGGCTCTATTGACCCACTTCTTCCTCTGGAAACTCTCTTCTGATCTCTGTGACGCCATTCCTCTGGTTTTTCTTCTGCCTCCTTAGCAGTTGCTTCTTTGCTCCTTTAAAATCCCCTGTCCGTTTTCTCTCTGCCCCAGAACTCTGTCCTCAGCCCTACACACTCTCCCTGGGTGATGGTACCCTGTCCCTAGCTTCAGGGGTCTTTGTTTGACAAATGAAACCCCAGCTGAGATCATTATTCACTATTGGATGGGGTGGGCGAGATAGAAAGTGAGATTTATTTTGCACTTACTGGGCACAAGGTAATGAAGAGAACTTTTATTGTCCTATCCTCGCAACAGTTGTATGAACATGTCCTTATCTCCCTTTTTCAGATTAGGAAACTGAGGCTCAGAGAGGTTAAGTTGCTTCCTCAAAGACACAGCTAGTAAGTAAGGGAGCCAGAATTCAAGCTCAGGTCCATCTGATTCTAAAACCTGGGCCTCTCCCACCATCCCTGCCACCTCTCCAGAACTGGCTGGTGAACTAGACTGGGAGGCTGGCTGTAGGGTGGGGTACTACTTCCCTACCCCTGTCTCGTTCCCCAGCGGTTCTGGCTGCTCCTCCTGACTCGGGGCCTGGTGGGGGTCGGGGAGGCCAGTTACTCCACCATCGCACCCACCCTCATCGCTGACCTCTTCGTGGCAGACCAGCGGAGTCAGATGCTCAGCGTGTTCTACTTTGCCATCCCAGTGGGCAGGTGAGTGGGCCTCGGGCCTCCCTGGTGGGGAGGCAGAAGGGCCTGGCATCAGGCATGACTGACCAGCCGTCCCTTCTCTTCTCCTTCCCCTTTCCTCCAGTGGTTTGGGTTACATTGCAGGCTCCAAAGTGAAGGACGTGGCTGGGGACTGGCACTGGGCTCTGAGGGTGAGTCTGGTCACGGCCAGAGGGACGGTCAGCAGCATCGTCACTGATCCCCC
This sequence comes from Tonatia bakeri, assembly GCA_004024845.1. Classification (NCBI taxonomy): domain Eukaryota; kingdom Metazoa; phylum Chordata; class Mammalia; order Chiroptera; family Phyllostomidae; genus Tonatia; species Tonatia bakeri. Next base: position 286,643 of record PVIA01001023.1, read on the forward strand.
CCTTTTACCTTCAGACACCCCATTTCAAGGCAGCACTCAGTCTGCCAAGCCTGCAGAAAACCTGGCTGCCCCCACCACAAAGCCGTGTGCTAGACAGAGCTCTTGGTTGCAGGTGACAGAAGTCCCCTGTGAAAGTGTAAGCGCCCTAAGGGTGCCGTGTTGGCTTCCTTAGCGGAAAACCGGAGGGTGCGCTTCCACTAAAGCTGGCCCCAGGATTCCCGCAGTCTCGGGGGTCCGATCACCCTCCTCTGAGCTCTGCTTTCCTCTGTGCTGCCGTTGTCCTCCAGCAGGTGGGAGCTCCACATGTGTGTCTTCCCATTTAGAAACTTTGGTGTCCTGGATCCTTGAGCAATCTGATTAGATGAACATGGGTCAGGTGCCCGCCATCGACTCAGCCATCAAGGCTGGGGGAGTTAATACTGCTCTTGTTGGCTAAGTCTGGGTACAAGCCCTGCCCTATTTGAACATGGACTGAGACAAGTGAGGGCCGTGGTTTCCAAAAGAAAATTAGGGTGCTGTTACCAAAGAGGGAGCAGTTAGGCTTGCAGAAATGGGCGAGGCCCCTCGTAGCAATCTCCCCTTTGCAGGAGTTGCAGGCTCAGCGTCCTTGAGCAAGCACCTACCCTACTGTCTGAGGCCTCGGCGCCCAAGCTGCCCTCGCACACCTTTCCTTCTCCCAGCCCTGGAAGTTGGGTGTGTCTCTGCCTGTGCCTGTCCTGAAGCCCACTCTCTCCCCAGGTGACACCAGGCCTAGGAGTGGTGGCGGTGCTGCTGCTGTTCCTGGTAGTACGGGAGCCGCCAAGGGGAGCTGTAGAGCGCCACTCAGACTCACCGCCCCTGAACCCCACCTCGTGGTCAGCGGATCTGAGGGCTCTGACAAGAAAGTGAGTTTAATTCCATCCTCACCCAACATTTAGATCCCAAGGAAGGCGGGACAGCTGGGTTGAAATTTCCATGGGGGTGGTCTTTGTTTTCTTTCCCATCACCTGGCCCAATGTCAGCCAGTAATTCAGTCACTGCTGCCTCCTGTGGCAGCTGCTTGAGTTAGAGGCCCAGATCCTAGTGCCCTGACCTTGCTAAAGTGGGCCGGCAAGGCAGAAGGTAGCCCCCGACTCCGACACCTCGGTGGAGTTTGACTGCCTCCTCTCCAACTGTCCGCAGCCCTAGTTTCATCCTGTCTTCCCTCGGCTTCACTGCTGTGGCCTTTGTCACGGGCTCCCTGGCTCTTTGGGCTCCTGCATTCTTGCTGCGTTCCCGTGTGGTTTTGGGGGAGACCCCACCCTGTCTTCCTGGAGACTCTTGCTCTTCTTCTGACAGGTACCCAGATGGGGGCTGGGATGGATGGCCTGTAGGTGGTAGCGGGTGGAGTGGAAAGAGTATGATTCAAACTCAGACAAGGAGAGCTCTAATCCCAACTCCACAGGCTGTTTTGCTGTCCCAGAGTTTCAGTTTCCTGGTCTGGGAAGAGGGTGACGGACCTTCCTGAACCATGGGGTGCTGTGCCTGGAAAGACTTGGGTTGTGAGGGTGGCTGGGATGGGTCATCTTCCTCTCCAGGCCATAGGGGCGAGGCTAGGGGGCTTTGCAGGCAGACGGACTAGCCCCCGTGCCCCTGTCCCTGCCACCAGCCTCATTTTTGGGCTCATCACCTGCCTGACCGGGGTCCTGGGTGTGGGCCTGGGTGTGGAGATCAGCCGCCGCCTCCGCCGCTCCAACCCCCGGGCTGACCCGCTGGTCTGTGCTGCCGGCCTCCTGGGCTCTGCACCCTTCCTCTTCCTGTCCGTGGCTTGTGCCCGTGGTAGCATCGTGGCCACTTATGTGAGTAGCCAGCAGGTATCGGGGGGCTGTTTTGGGTCCAGGGTTGGGGAATGGTGCACTGGGGCGGGACTGAAGTCAGCTGGCATCATGGTCAGAGCCAACTCTGGGGTGGGAGTGCCTGGTTTTGAGTGTCAGGTCTCGCCCTCCTAACTGTGTGGCCTTGGGCCGTGCTGTTTCACCATCTGCAAAAAGGAAATACTAATAGCTCCTGTCTCAGGCGTGTTGTGAGGACTCAATGAGTTAATAGATAGACCTCCATGTGTTTGTTCTTGTGATGAGATCAACCCTGCCCCCCTCCCGTCCTGATCCCCCAGATTTTCATCTTTATTGGAGAGACACTTTTGTCTATGAACTGGGCCATTGTGGCTGATATTCTGCTGGTGAGTAGGTGGGCTATTCCAGGGTTGGTCCAGAGGCTGATGGGAGCAGGGAGTGGATTGAATTGTGGCCTTTGCCCTTTCTTCAAAACCCAGCCCCGGAGTGACTTCAGAGTCCAGCCCAGGTGGCCTGTAGTCCAGGCCTGCCCTGTTCTTCACCCTAGTCACCCCTCTGAGCTGGGCTCACCTCTGACCTCAGCCTAGGCTGAGCCTTGCCCCATGTGTGCCCTCTGCACCCCCCGCCCCCAGTATGTGGTGATCCCTACCAGACGCTCCACGGCCGAGGCCTTCCAGATCGTGCTGTCCCACCTGCTTGGTGATGCGGGGAGCCCCTACCTCATTGGCCTGGTGAGCACTGTCCTCTTGCTGGGTGGGGGTCGGGCACCCTGTGTTCCTGACACTGGGCAGTGGCCAAGGGCCTGAGTGGGGCTGAATGGGAAGGCCGTCCCAGTCAGGCTTCCATGCCGGGCGCCTCTCACCCAGGACCCGCATCCAGTGTGAAGGAGTTTGTCTGCAAGTTTCCACACGAGGCCATGGACCTCTCCCTGGAAGCCCAGGCACCCTTCCCTGGCTCCGGTCTTTGTTCTTCTGGAGTCTGGGGTCCCTTGTCCCCAGTGTCCTCTTTAAGACTCTTTCTCCTTGCTTTCCTTTTCTCATCTCCCCACAGATGTCCGACCGGCTCCGCCGGAACTGGCCTCCCTCCTTCTTGTCCGAGTTCCGGGCCCTGCAGTTCTCGCTCATGCTCTGTGCCTTTGTCGGGGCCCTGGGTGGTGCGGCCTTCCTGGGCACTGCCATCGTCATTGAGGGCGACCGCCGGCGGGCCCAGCTGCATGTGCAGGGTCAGTTGGACCTTCGCTCCGTCCGTGCACAGCTGCTCACCCAACTTCATGATGCTGCCTGCTCATTCTTACACCCATCCGTCCAGTCCTGTGGGCCTGGCCTCTCTCGGGGCACAGCTGTCCCTTCACCCAGCCTTGGGTCTGCCTGGCCGACAGGCTGACGTCTCACTGTCCACAGCTCTGGGGCCCCATCCACCTCCAGCTGTCTGCTTGTCCCCTCCTGGGCTTTGTGTCCATCTGCCCATCTGACCCTGACCTTCCCCTTGCAGGTCTGTTGCATGAGGCAGGGCCTGAAGATGACCGTATCGTGGTGCCTCGGCGAGGCCGCTCCACCCGGGTCCCTGTGTCCAGTGTGCTCATCTGAAGGGCCATCACCCACCTACCTGCATACCTACCACAGCTGGTCCTAGGCCAGCCCCTGTAGGCCCCTGGGCCCAAACCCTCGGCCTGGCCCAGCATCCAGAAGGGGTCTTGGGCCATGTTCCAGCTCCCACACACTACATGAGCAGACCAGGGTGGGCAGTGAGGGCTTAGAAGGGGACTCCCCCTCCATGGGAGCAGCCCCAGGGTCTCGGTGCTATTTGTACTGAATAAAATTTGTAGCCAGACCCCAACAGCCTGCTTGCGTCTATCTGGGTGTGAGTACCCACCAACCTCTGGACTGTAGGGGTGTCCCCTCTCCAGCCCCAGGGCTCCTAGTGGCTGTTGGGTCACTTCTGTGGGGCTTCTGAGCTGGGTGAACAGGGTGGAGTGAGCTGGCTTTGTGTGACTGTGAGTCACGCCCCTGTTTCCCCTAGAGCCCGCCTCTTGGCCAACTAGGGTGAGGTGGGGGTGCACCCGGTGCCCCTCTGAATTCCCGGGCTCCACTTCCCTCCTTGCTGCCTCTTTGAGCCAAAGCTGCGGAATCCATGTCTGCTGGTTGGCCTGCAACTGGCTTGTCCTTGTCCCACTGGTATGAGTTGTCCCTTGTCCCGGAGATCAGCACACCGCTCTTGAAGACCTGAGGGTGGCTCCTTAGGCCTCCTCCTCCCCTCCCCACTGGCTGGGTGGGGGTGGGAAGGGGGTGGATGCAGCCGGCTGAGGAGCCTGATGATTTCCTGCCCTCACCCGGAGCTCACCACAGCTTCCTGCCGCAGGCGGGCAGGCGCTGAGGAGAGGCGGGCGCCGAGCCGAGGGGCAGGTAGGCCTGGGTTCAGGGTCCATGCAGGGGTGGCTGGTGCCCCAGACTCCAGCCCAGGCCCTGGCCCAACCGCTCCGGGATAAAGGGTCTTCCAGAGCCAGCATTGACCCCCACTTAGCCCAACGAGGGGAAGGGATCTGGGGAGCCCTCAACGAGGGCGCAGCTGCCCCCAGCCAGGCTTCTAGCCTGGTGCCACTGTGCCTGTTCTCTCCGCTGGCCCAGCCCGAGCTTTGGGGCAGCTCTGTCCTGGAGGGGCACACGGCGAGCAGTCAGGCCTGGTCCGAGCTCTGTCCTGCAGGTAGATGGAGGTGGCCATCCTGCTCCCCCTCGTGCTGGGCCTCCTGCTGCTGCCACTCTTGGCCGTTCTGCTGATGGCCCTCTGTGTGCGCTGCCGGGAGTTGCCAGGTGAGTGGGAGCCGCGGGCGGTCAGGTGCTTGGACACTCAGCCAGGGGTCCTCAACCCTCTCCCCCGTCCCTCACATCATCCTGCCTGCGGAGACACTGAGAGCCCCTGACTCCATTGCCTGCTCCCTCGTCACTCCCTTTTCCTGACTCATGGGCTTCTCTTCTGCAGACTCATACGCCAGTGCCGCCTCCGACAGGTGAGTCTGCCCTCTTGGCTGCTGCTGCTCCCTTAGTGCCCGACGTGGGGCTGGCCCTGGGCCTCTCCTGGTCCCTTACCAAGCTGTGTCTCTCCTGCCAGTGGGAACACACGCAGCATCATAATCAAACCGCCTCGTGAGTACATGGAGGGTCCTCGGCCTCTGGGGCAGGGAAGAGAGTTCCCTGGCATGCGAGCAAGTACGTGCCTTTGTTCAGGTCCCCCCCGTCCCACCCCATGGCTGCCCACATGATCTTGACCTGAGCTGGGATGGAGAAGGATATAGGTGTCCTCGGGCCTGTCCAGGGCACAGGGGTTTCAAGGGGTTCGTCTGTCCTTCGAGGCCTTGACAAGGTTAGGGCATGATGTCTGGACTCATTCCTTCACCTCAGTCCTATGTCCTCAGCCATGTTAGTTCCCTGGCCACCAGCTACTTCCTATCCGCCTGTTACATCCTATCCATCCTTGAGCCAGCCAGACCTGCTTTCCATCCCGTAAGTAAACCCTTCCCCTCCAAGTCCCCTTCTTTATCCCTTGCTGCCTTGGATGGGGAGTTTCTTTCCCTGTTGTAACCCCCATTGCCCCAGAGCCCCATGCCAGGCATGACCTCTGTTTTTGACTTCCAGGAGATCCCCACAGCCCCCAGGGGGCTCCCACCAAGTGTCATCTTCCCGGCAGGACTCTGATGGTGGTAAGCTGGGGCAGGGCTCGGGGTGGGGGCTGGGGCTGGCGGAGGGTGGGCCTACCCTGACTCCGTCTCCCTCTCGCTCTCTCTCTCCCTAGCCAACAGTGCGGCAAGCTATGAGAATGAGGGTGCGTCTGGGACCCTGGTGCCCTGGATGGGGGAGGCTGGGGCCTGACCTGGACTGTGCTAACCCTGTGTCATTACTCCAGAGCCAGTCTGTGAGGATGAGGATGAAGACGAGGATGAGGACTATCACAACGAGGGCTACTTGTGAGTGGCCAGGTGGGCGGGAGGGGCTGAGGCCGCAGTCCAGGCTGACCCATCCCTGGACTTCCCTTTAGGGTGGTGCTTCCCGACACCGTCCCGGCCGCCTGCAGCGCCGCTCCAGCAGCTCCCGCGCCCAGCAAACCCGGCCTTCGAGACAGCGCCTTCTCCAGTGAGTCGCCCCCCCCACAGCGCACCGCGAGGCTCCTCCCTGCTGCGGCCCCTCTGCGCCTGCTCCACCTCTGGGTGCTCTCTTCTCCTTTCCTGTCTCCCCGGCGCTCCTCCGCAGGAGTTCCTTGACCTCGTTGCCCTTCAGCTGCCCTCCTCAACGCCCCTCCTCGCCTCCGTTCTTTCAGTCTCTCCCATGGGAAAGGTTTTCTTGGTCCCTGACATGTCCCTTCGTCCTGCGTCTTGTTCTTGTTTCACGGAGGCGATACCATCTTGTGAATCTCCAAGGATACTGAGCAAATGTCATCTTTTCTGTCTTTGTTTTTGGAATTTTTCTTCTGCTTCCTGCATTGTCTCTATTTCCTTTGAGCCGCTTTTCTCCCTTTGTTTTGGGCACATCCTGCCTGTTGGTGCTTCCCTCGTCTGGCGATCCTTAGCGCTGGGCTCCTCTCCTCCCTGTGTGCGCCCGGCTGTCGCCTGCACACACTGGCCGCCTTCGCCACCCAGGTCCCCAAGTCAGGGACGCTCCCCCGAGCTCCAGACCACCTGTCCAAGTGCTGTTTTTCTTCATTCACTTCCTCGTTTGTGATATTTACTGGGTACCTCTGGTACGAGTTCATCAGTGCCACGGTAAAGGAGCGAGCAGTATTGATGACCTACTACATGCCCCACTCAGAGTTTTGTGTGTATGAGCTTATTGAACCTCACAATTTGCAGGGGTTGTTGGACCTGTCCCTTCCCCCCATGCCTCAGTTACCCCTACTATGCAATGTCAGTGTTTATTTAGTTAGCAGACACTGGTAGCTCTTGCTGCTTAATTCTTACATTTGCTATTCACTGCCTTACTCCTCACAGCACCTCTGTGAGACGGGTAGGTCCTCATCCTATTTTTTTATACTCATCCTATTTTACAGATGATAAAACTGAGGCCTGGAGAGGCTGAGTAGCTTGTCTGAGGTTACATGATTAGTTAGTGCTCGAGCTGGACTTGAACCTGGGCAGTCTGGCTCCAAAGCCTGTCTTGTCCACGTCCTTATGGAGAGACAAGTCAACATGTAAAAGAACAAGACACTATCAATGACAGTATGCACTGTGAAGGGACTGTGACAGGAATGGGGGATCAGGGCAGGTCTGTCTGAAGATGAGGGGCCCGGGGGCCGACGGCACCTCTGACTTAGCCCGGCCCTGAGAGTCCTGCCCCGCTCTGTGCACGCCACCCAGCCCGACCTCTCTGGGCTGCTCTCCGGCTCTGCTCCCCGGGCAGGGCACTGCGGGTGTCTGCCCTCCCTCCTCTCGCCCGCAACTGCATTCCCTCTAATCAGTTCTGGTCAAATCGCCCTGTTCTCCCCGTTGCCATGGCCTCTGCCCTCCTCTAGGCCACTGGCCTCCCTGGGCTGGGGCACCCTGTCTGTGTCCCTCTGGGGCCGCCTGTGGGGACGGTCTCTGGGTGACTGCTCGGGCATCTCGGGCTGCTTCTGTTGGAAGTCTGGTGGCTGTGGTTGGGGGCTTCACCTGCTCAGGCGCTCTGGGAGTCTGTGCCCACGGGCTCTGGGTGACCGTGCTGGGGACTCTGTTGGTTTCCTACAGTGGAGTCAGGGGAAGACTATGTGAACGTTCCTGAAAGTGAGGAGAGTGCAGACGCGTCTCTGGGTGAGCAGCTGGCGCCCTCCTAGGGTCCACCTTCCCCCACCCCTCCCTCTGCCATCCCCCCACTCCCCCTCTCAGTGTGGCCGCGCCCCCACCTGTTTCGTGGCTCTGTTGCCCTTTGTCGGGTGTCCTCCTGCTTTCTCACCCTCAGTGTGGCCTGCCCCTTGTCTGCATGGCGGTTCCTCCTCCTGACCTGTCCCCACAGATGGGAGCCGGGAGTACGTGAACGTGTCCCAGGAGCTGCAACCCGCGGCTAGGACCGAGCCTGGTGTGCGCTGGGGGAGGGGCGGGCACTGGGAGCTCCCTAGGCCGGGTTGGGGGGGTGCAGTTTTCAGTGAAGAACAACCTCCCTTCCCCTCACAGCCATCTTGAGCTCCCAGGAGGCAGAGGAAGAGGAGGAAGAGGGTGCCCCGGATTATGAGAATCTGTAGGAGCTTCACTGAGGGCCTGGTGAGAGCCCTGCGCAGCCCTGCCCTGGCCCACAGGCTCCTGGCCCCCTTTGCAGACCCTGTCCCACCACCTCAGCCCCCTCCTCCCTGACTCTGGGGACCCCTCTTACACGCCCCCGCCACCCCTGATCCCCAAACCCTCTCTCTCCCTGCCCTCCTGTGTTGCAGTATGAGGCGTGCCTACCCTGGAGTCTGCCTTGCCTGGGAGGGCTGAGCTGGGCAGCTGGCAGTGGCTCTGGGGGGCCCACTTGGCACCCCAGCCCAGCTCCAGCCTGACAACAGCCTGAGAATTTTCCTCCTAACTTATTGTCACTTTGGGGTCCAGTCTAGGTGCCCCCAACACTCTGCACCTTCTGACACAGCCTGAGAATGAACTGCCTTGACCCCAGCCCTACTCTGTAGTAGAATAAAGGCTGGTGTGGTCTGTAGTGCTCTTGACTTTGGGGGGTCCAGTGGGTCGCAGTTAGGGTGAGGGTGGGCTGTGCTCCAGGCCTGCGTGTGTGCATGTCTGTGGCTGCCCATCCTGCGCAGGGCCTGTGTGCTCCTAGCGCCCTGGCCAGGTACCGCAGGAGCGGCTGTAATGGCCGGGACATGTCTCCTTGCGGGTGCAGCTAGCCTGACCCAGGCAGGCGCCTCTGGGGCCCAGACGCATCTCCCCATGAGGCAGCCCCCAGAGACGACCGCTGCACTAATGGGGGAGTGGGGTGTGGGGGTGCGCTGGGGGGACCTCCGAGCAAGACCCTTCTGTACCTGCTCCCAGTTTCTTCATTTATAAAAGAAGCAGGAGGACTTGATGACTTTGAAGGGCTTTCTTAGTTTTTACCATTTGTGGTTCTCAATAAAACAGAACTTAAACGTTGTCTGAGCAACTGAAACAGTTAATGTACAGCACAGCGCTTTTCAGGCTTTGATGTGCAGACGGCTCACCGGCGCTCACTGGGGGCTGTGCCCAGACGCAGACACTGATTCAGCGGGGTCTGGGTGGGGCCTGAGCGTCAGCTTTTCCCAGGGGCTCGCAAGGGGTTCTGATGCTGCTGTTCTAAGAACCACACCTTAAGTAGCAGGGACTGATGGATACCCTGTTGTTGGCTCCAGTGTGGGCATGTGACTTAGCCTGGGCCAATGGGGACTGCCTGCGACTTGGGCAGAAAGCGTCAGGAAGGAGAAGCTCTTTTAGTTCCTGGCAGTTGTTAAGCTGGATGGATGTGGTCCTGAAGCCCCCACTTGGAGATCCTGGGTGAGAATGAAGCCAAGATGGAGGAGAAAGTGGCCCAGAGATGGATGGGGCCAGTTCCTGGTCAGAACCCCTGGATCCAGTCACACCTGAAGCGAGACAGACACCCCTCCAACTTTCCAGTTACACGGGCCCATAAATGACCAGTTCTCTCCCACTGGCTTGACCAGGGTGACAAAGCGCCTGGCGTCCTCGGTGACAGTAGTGATGGCTTCTCTGTGGGGCACCTGCTGCTCTCTCACACTCGTTCACTCATCCTCGCTGCCCTGTTGGTTACGGTGGGCGTCCCGTCTCCCAGGTGAGGCGACACAGGCTCAGAGAGGAGAAGCGATTTGCCCAAAGGCACACAGCGAAAGCGGCCAGTCTGGGGTTAGCTCTGTGACTGTGGCTCTTCAGAGTCACTGCCGCCAGTGCCCTGCCCTGGGTGCTGTCCAGTGTCGGCTGCCCCAAGCGGGGGAGTTCGTGACGGGCCCAGCAGGAGAGGGGAGGGGCGGTCAAGGAGGGCGTCAGGCTGGCTGGACATCCACCGGTGGAGTGGTCATTTCCTGTGGGAGATGGAAGTGGGCGGAGAGGCACCTTTGCGCCAGGCTGCGGGACAAATGGTTTGCCAGCAAGGCATGTTGGTGCAGCCACCTTGGAGAACAGTCTGGCGACACCAGTAAAGCTGAGAATGGTGTGTCCCTTTACCTAGCAAATTCCTGGGTAGGAACCTGGCACCTGGCGCACGGGCTGAGGGGCTGGTACCAGAGGCTCGGCAGCATGGTTTGGCTGGGAACCGCGGGGGGATTGCATGCGCACCAGGGGGGCCCCAGCGAGTACAAATGAACAGGATCTGCACCTATCACCTCAAATAAACAGCAACAGAACCTGAGGTGACAAACGGAGAACAAGTCTATTTATGTAAAGCTTAAAAATGATGAGAAAAAATATATTGTTCAGGGGTACACATGTATGCAAGGATATCAAGCTCAGCAGAGGAGTGGAGGGAGCCCACATTCAGGAGAGCGGTGGCTGTGGGGCAAGAGGGGCGGGAAGCTGGGAAGGAGTTCAGGAAGGCCTCAGTGACGGGCATAATATCTCTCTTAAGCAGTGCTGGGTACACAGCGTTTGATGTATGATTCTCTCAAGTGTTTACATATCTGGATGATTTCATAACAACAGGAGAGACCAGGGCCCGAGGAGGGAATGGGGGGTGGGAGGGCAGGGCAGCAGCAGGAGACAGTGAACAGGAGGCAGGCAGGCACCTGTCCTCCCGGCCAAGCTGGTGAGCTGCACAGGATACCCCAGTACTTAGGAGCAGCATATGCAAAGGCCCTGAGGTCAGGACAGTGAAGAGGCTGCTGGAGTAGTTCACAGGGAGAGGGCAGTGGGCTAGCCACAGTGGGGCGGGGGCAATGGAGAGAGGTGGTAGAATAAGGAGGAGTTTGGATGTCATGACAGGTTGGCTGTGAGCTGTGAGGCACGGGAAGTCCAGAATGACTCTGTTCCTCGCTTTGGTGGTTGGGGGAGGGGCATTCTGTGAGGCACTAAGCAGCTTCCCATTTGTGCTCCTGGGACCAGTAAGTGGCTGTGGCTTTGCTCCCACTAGTCAGTGCACCGGGTGGGTAGACAGTCAGGGCAATAGGGTCTGAGGGGCTGGGATTTCTGAGCACGTTGGGGTGATCAGGAGAGAGAATTCCCATACATGGAAGCTGGGGAACAGAAATAGCTTTTTTTGGGGGTCTGTTGTTGGAGGAAAGGTAGATTTAGAGATAAGTGACAAGAATGTTTTCTGGAATTAGGGGAGACATCTGGGTGCTTCTAAAAGCTGTGAGGAGGTAATAGCTCTGGTGACTTGGGCTCTCTCAGAAGCAGTCCTTGGGACAGGGGTCCTGGTGCAAGCAGTTTATCTGAGAGGCGGGACCAGAGGTCCCTGGCCTGGGAGCGAGGGAGTGAGACCGGAAAGAGAGGACAGACAACAGGAGGCACGTTAGAGAGCCAGCTACCGCTGCGGACAGCTGGGGCGTGGTCCTGTCCTGAGTGGGAGGGCAGAGGGCTTGTGGGAGCCCTCCTGCAGGGTGCGGGGGGCCAGGGGCTGGGGCGGTGAGGAGACAGGTATTAACACATCCCTTCCCTGTAGTCTCTGGTTGAGGGCTACCTCCTGGGGTGGTTAATTCTTCAGGACTGCGGGCCTGCCACTCACATGGGCACAGTGGCTGCAGTGACCAGAGCCAGAGTTTGGGCCAGTGCCTGACCGCTAAGGCCTCCCAGCGCCTGCTGCTACAGGAGCGCGGACTGCCTACCCCCGAGTGCGCCAGTCGGCCCCTGCGCCCTGGGGGCCGCTTCTGCAGGAAGAGCTGTGCAGTCAGAGCAGCTTGGGCAGTCTCCACCGCCACTCTGGAGTGTGGACGTTCGAGTTGAGTGGGTGATGGCTATGAGAGATCTGTGCTAAGTATCTGTGTTTCTCTTTGGCTGACCTCGTATTTCCAGAATTTATTTGACTTCGGAACCTTTTGAAATATCGTCGTTAGCATTTGCAGACCAGCTTTCAGCATCGCTAGAGGACGTCCTTCATGTCGGCCTTGCCCGCCGCCATTCCGCCTCTTCCCAGCGGTGCCGTGGAGGGCGAGCACTTCCAGACTTTCCCCTTTGCGCACCCTCTCCCTCCTCTGCTGCCCTCAGAGAGGCCTGGCGAACGCTCCGTCGCAGGTAGCCCACCCATCCGGGGCGCGTGGTCAGTCTGCACAGCTCCCTGGGGCCCTGGCAGGGCCCCACTTCCTCCTCAGTTCCCTCAGGGAGGTCTCTGAGGCATCTGTCACTCTTCTTTATGTGCAGGTGCCCTTGGTCTCAGAGCTGACCGGCGTCATCCCAGAGAGAAGACTGCTTCAGGCAGCCCGCACACTGGACCCACGTCCAGAGGCTCGAGTTTTAGTCCCAGCTCTGCCACAAGCTTTCTGGACAGTGGGGACTCTCGAGGATGTTGGGCTTAAATTTTAAAACCTACCTATTCTGGCACCCCTATCCCCCAAAAGTATCCCTGACAATAAAGGAGTAGGACCCCTTGTTGCTGAGAAGACAGGAAACATCCACGTGTGGCTGGAGTCAGAGCTCGAAATATGACCACCAACTCCCAGTTTCTCTGCAGCTCTCTTTTCTGTGTGGGCCCCACTCTCAGAGTGTTGCCCTGTGTGGTCATGGGAAGGTTCTAGCAGCTCCAGGGACCGTGTCCTTCCAGATTGCCATCTGGGGGGGGGATGTCCAGAGTGTGCAGTAAAAGCCCTAAACTCACTCTAACTGCTGTAGCCGGGGACACCTGACACTCTGGGCCAATCCCCGGCCAGGAGAGGGCCACGTGCTGACTCGGGCTTGTGTGGTGTGCTTCGCTGCCTGACTCTAGGGGACTGGGAATGGGCGAGGCGCTCAGAGAAACCTGGGGGCTCTTGCTGGTAGAAGGGAAGATGGCTGTCGAGATGTGTCTATTCCACACGTGCTGTGGCACACGCACTGCTTCGGAGTCCCACAACATTCCTGTCTGTAAGGAAACCCTCTCGCAGAAAAGGAAACGGTCTCAGAGAGCTTAAACGATTTGCTTAAGGCACAGAGCAAATTCCAAAGTTACTTATGGCAGTGCAGCCTGCTTTGAGGTGCAGGGAGGGAGGCTTTGTTCTGGTTAAAAGTTGGTGCTGTGGAGGAGGAAGAAACTTCCCTCTACCAGCAAGGTTCTTTCAGCTGGTCTAATCACCAAATACACAAGAGGCAGATGAACAAGGGAAAATCGCCGAATTCAGGACATGCCTGTGTGGGGACCTCAGTGCACAGGAGAGCCAGAGACCACACGCAGGAGAGGCCCACAGAACAGAGCAGGAACCGCGGTGGGCACGCCGACTCTCAGGTGAGCACCAGGCCAGGGGCCTTGGGGGCCTTGGAGGACCCCCAGGCAAGGGGCCTTGGGGACCTTGGGGGCCTCGGAGGGCCACTGCAGGGGAGGAGCGCAGGTGTTCCGGAATCCGTAGTTTGCCCAGAAGGGGTTGTCTCTGATAGTCTCTTCTTAGGAGCAAGCCCCCAGTACAAGTTCTTCTAGGTAGTTAAGGAAGGGGCGGAAGTTTCTCTTGAGCCTGAAGCTAAAATGCCTTTAGCTCAAAACTATCTGAACACCACAGAGGCACAGCTTGGGGTGACTCGTTCTGAACCCCCCAGGGCAGAAGGCGGAAACAAAAATGCAAACCAGGAGGGAAATTCTACAGAGAGCGACTGTGATCTGCGTGGGGACTTCTGCTGGAATGCTTGGGCATGTGGCTCTCTCGTTGGAGGTGGCTCAACAGGGAGCACAGGGCTTGGGACTGCCGGAGGCCCCCCAGGAAGGGCCCCCACGAAGGAGAAGGCAGCATGGAGATGAGCAACGCCAGTTGGGGGAACCTTTCCCCGACAATATGGGCGGAGGTCCTGCATCCATCTCTTCCTGAAACTGGTTCCACCTTGAACTGTTCAGTTACAGGAGCTAATTAACACCCTTCCTCCAGCTGGGCTTCTGTCATTTGCAAATGAAAGGGCCCTGACTCATCTAGACAGGATGCTGTGGAGCATGACCTTCAACCCGGCCCACCATCCGGCACTTACAGATGCCACGCGTGGTAACGCATACTTCACACACACTGTGACAGTAAGTTCTTCTCGTTATCACTCTTCACAAGCAAGGAAATTGAAGCTCAGAGAGGGCAGGTGGCCAGACCATGCAGGGAGCTGGCAATCTGTCCCTGAGCGCCAAGGCAGCCCCTGGTCCGAGTGCCTCTTTCCATGCCCACCACATCCCTCCTCAGGCCTCCCTGCCCACCCTGAGTTCGGCGGGGGGGGGGGGGGGGCAGCTGAAGGCACTCCCCCGCCTGACCTCAAACTGGGGCTGCTGGCCCTGGGGCTGTGGGTGCTTCACAGCTGGGCCTAAGCTGAGTCCCTTTTCTGGAGGACGGAAGGGCTATGTGAATCTGAAGGGTGGACATTCGGAGCATCTGTGGCCCGGTGGGGGCTGGAAGGGCCCCTGGAGCTTCAAGAGAGAGGAGAATGTAGAACCTCTGGCCTTCCCCCCAAAGCCTCTCCTGCCTACATGCTCGGGGGTCCCTTCCCCACCTGCCTCTGTGCACCTGGGGGGCCTGTCGGCATACTCACCCTATCCCATCTGACCCTCAGGTGCCCCAGTTTTCTTTCTGTTTCTGGGGACCCTCCAACACCCCATACCCCAAGCCTGACTTTGGCCCCTTTTCTCCCTGTCCCACTTCCTGCCTGCCCCTTTCTTTAAAAAAAAAAAATTTTTTTTTAAAATTACTGATTTGAGAGAGAGTGTGGGGGAAACACAGACTTGTCGTCCCACTTATTTCTGCGTTCCCTGGTCGATTCTGGCGTGTGCCCTGACCAGGGATCCAATGCGCAATGTTGGTGTGTTGGGACGGAGCTCGAACCAACTGAGCTGCTGGGCCAGGCACCCAGCCTCCTTTCCGCCTGCCTCTCCCGTCACCATGTGCTTCTCCGCCTGGCAGCTCTGTGTCTCCTCAGTCTCTGCCCTGTGTCTCTCTATCTCTTTGTCTGTCGTTCTCTCTCTCTCTCTCTCTCTCTGATCTCGCTCCTTCTCTGTCTCCCTCCTCCTCTCCCTGCCCCACCCCACATCCTGAGTTGTCTTTGGGGAACCGGAAATTTGGGGGATCAGAGAGATACCAGGAGGCTCAGCTGCTGCTGCCTAGAGATAATGCATGGGGGGGTGAGGGGGCCAGGGCTGGATGGGGGTTGGGGGAGCCCAGCCCGGCACACGCAGACAGACAGAGGAATTGTGTCACTTCTTTGGGCTTCCGTGCCAACCTCTGTGGGTGGAGCTGTGACCCCCCTCTCTGGCAGGGTTGGTGCAAGAGTCAAATCGAGCAGGGTCAGTAAGACCTGGTGAACGGGGGACAGAGGGCAGGGCGTGGGCCAGGTGTCCGAGGGTGAGGCTGGCTGGGGCTGGTGAGGGACTGAGAGGAGAGACACTCACAGGTGCTCTGAGCAGTCCCCTCCTGCCCCCGAACCTCTGGTCCTGTCTGCACCATGGTTGGCGGCACTTACTGTGTGACAGGTCCTGTCTACCGGTCCCTGTTTTAATCCTCAGAACATCTCTATGAGGTGGGCACTCTTATTAGCTCTGCTTTACAGATGGGGAAACTGAGGCACGATGGTCACGCAACTAGGAACCGTTGGCTTGACCTGCCTCGATGGAATCAGATCTGTCGTTGCCCGAGTGTGGCACTCTGCATGTGTGTGTGTGCCCATTTTAAACAGAGGCAGCCTCAACTCGCCTTGAATCCTGGGGGGAGAGTTATTTTCCTCTCAGTTCTGATTATGGTTGCACAGAAAGGTGCTTTCCGATTCTGCTACTTAACCTTTGACACTCACTGACCTTCCTTTTTACGAGAGGGAGTGATAGGGGAGTCAACACTTGGAATATTTTAGCTTAAGGTAAAAAGTTGTAAGTCTAGCAAGTAATGTGTATGTTAAGCTTTTGTTTCAGAAACTACAGATAAGGCCCATCCTAGCTGCTGAGAAAAGCAGCCGACCTCCTGGGGCACTGGCTAGAGATTACCGCCTGTGGACATGTTGGAGGCATCCAGGCCTTTTGTGTGACACCCCGCCCCCCGCCCCGCCCTTGGGAACAGCTAACTGCCGAAAACAGGAAGGCTGCACCTTTGCTCACCTAATCCTCCCTGAATTTCAAAGCCCTCACCACACTTTGCTTGTCCTCCCCCACCCCCCTTATAAAAGATCTGGCCAGGAAAGAGAAGGGAAGATGGTCTGTTAGGGTATGAACCCGCCATCTTCTCGGATCGCTGGCCATCTGAATAAAGCGCCCATAAAAGATTCAGTCGCTGTCATTGCTCATTGGATTTGGTAGTGACAGGCAGCCTGAATGCTGGTGTCTTTTCTGGTTACAGGAGGATGCTGCAAGCTCCATGCCCTGAGCAGGCAGCTTATGGAATTTGATTATTTGTTTTGACTTTGCTGGATTTGTTTTTTAGGATTTCTTTTTATTAGGCAAGCAACATTGGTTTTCCATTAAGGAGTCTGCCATGTAGTTTCCTCTTAAATGAATTTAAGTTTTAAAAGGAAGTCATTTTAAATAAAGTGGGGTATAGGCAAATATGGATATTGTCAAGGTCTTGAATGTGGAATCAGTTGCACTGTAGAAAACTCAGAGCCAGCTGGTGACTGAGAGCCCTTCTCTGGCTGTCCATGTCCCTCCCGGACCGCACCACCTGCCCAAGCCCAGCCGGTCAGCGAGCGGCAGAGTGGGGCCCCCCGCAGTCATTATGGGGCCTGCAGCAGTGATTGAGGCAGGTGGCGCCATGCCTGGGGGGCCCTGCAGCTTCTTCCGAGTTCCTGGCAGCAAGCAGCAGAAGCTAGCTGGGCTGTTTGATTCAGTCACTGAAGGGGAGGCCAGGCCCTGAGGGTCACAGGACAGGGCTGAGGCAGGCTTGGGAAACCAGCAGGAAGTGAGGGGACAGTCTGCTGAGCAGGTGGCTGCTAGGGCTGAACCCAGGTACCCCCAGTGCTGCCACCAGGACAGCAGCTTGACCTCCAACTGTCCCTCAGTCTTTGGTCTTCGTGTGCCCTTGGCCCAGCCCAGGTCCCACATGTCCACCCAAGCTGCCTGGGGGTTTGGGAGGGTGATCTTCCCCTAAGGGAAGTGGGGCCCGCCCCCACTGCAGTGCCCCACAAATGCAGCTCCTCCCACATAAGTGAGGGCTGAGGGCTGTGGAGCCCTCCTCCCAGGCCTCTGAACCTCTGACGGGAACCTGGCCCCCTCACCATAGGCTAACTCCCGCTCTGCCCCGGCCTCACTGGGAGCCACTCCTCTACCCTGGGCCTCAGCACCATCTGCTGACAGGGGTGTGCACGAAGGGGGGTGATGTTTTAAAATCAGTCCAAGGAGCGGGTTCAGGGGTTTGCAGACATTGTATGTGTTGAGGAACATAGGAGATTTTGAAACGTGTCTGTGGACTCAGCCATTCTTTAGAATAAAACAGTGTTATAATTTGTCTTTTTTTAAGATTGTATTTATTTTTTAGAGAGAGGGGGAGAGAGGGAGAAAGAGAGAAAAGCATCGATTTGTTGCCTCTCACACACCCCCAACCAAGGACCTGGCCTGCAACCCAGGCATGTGCCCTGACTGGTAATCAAACTGGTGACCCTTGGGTTCTCAGGCCGGTGTTCAGCCCACTGAGCCATACCACCCAGGGCCGTTTGTATAATTTTTTAAATCATAAAAGATAATGATACATTTGAACTCACAAAACAAGTTTGTGCTGATAAAAGACTGCTTTTTCTCTGTCTCCTGTCCATGGGGCCACTGGCAAGATTTCACCCATTTACCTCGCACTGGCTCCGGGGGTCAGCCCTGCTGGCTGCCTCCCACCCTAGACAGGCTGCGCTCATTTCCGCCTCGGACTCTTCACACATGCTGTTTCCTCTGCCTGGAGCTTTTCTCCCGTGTCCTCACACGGCTTGCTCTGTCTGTCACTTGGATCTCAGATGAAATTTCCCCTCTTAGAGAAACTTCCTGTCTGTTCCACATAATCTTGTCTCCCTCCCAATCACCTTGTATCTTGTCACCCCATTGCACTGGTATCATAATGCCGATCTTTTTATACAATTGGCGTTGGTCATCTGTCGCCCTCTGGATCGGGAGCACCCTGCACGTCTCCATCTCTCCAGGGCCTGCACAGAGTGTAGCGTACAGGGGGTACATGGCAAACACTGTTGAAGGGGTTAAAAGAGAGCTTAGGGCAGGCATGTAAGCCATCAAGTGACAAGTTCCCCGCAGCCCTTGCAGCCCTGACACGCGGCGCATGCCCGGCCTCGGGGAAGCACTGTCTAAAGGGGAGATTGCAAACTGGTGGACCGCAATACCATTTAATTTTTTTTAATTGTGGTGAGAAAAGTGCATAACAGAAAATTCCCCGTTTTAACCAGTTTTAAGTGTACAATTCAGTAGTCTTAAGTATGTTCACATTGTCATGCCACAGGTTTTCATCTGGCAAAACTAAAACTGTGGGCATTAAACTACAACTCACCACCATTCTACTTCGTTTGTACCTTTGACTGCTTTAGAACCTCGTATAAGTGGGGTTGCACTGTATTCACTTTTTGTGTGATTGGCTTATTCCACTCAGCACGGTGTCCTCCAGACATTGCCACCCATGTTGTAGCACACGACAGGTCCACACTGCATGCATGTGCACACCACGTTTGCCTTTCCATTCATCTGCCGACGGACACTTGGGTTACTTCCACCGCCGGGCTGTTGTGAATACCGCTGCCACGAACATGGATGTGCAAATATCTCTTCAAGATCCTGCTTCTAATTCTTTTGGGTATATACCCAAAGTGGAATTGCTGAATCATGTGGTGATTCTATTTTTAGTCTTTTAAAGAGCAGCCATACTGTTTTCCATAGTGACCGCACCATTTTACATTCCCATCAACAGTGGGCAAGGGTCCAACCTCACTAAACCTCACCAAAACTTCTTTCCTTCCTTCCTTTCTGCCTTCTTTCCTTCCTTTCTTTTTTTTTGGTAGTAGTTTTCTTTTAAAGATTTTCTTTCTTTATTTCTTAGAGAGGGGAAGGGAGGAAGAAAGAGAGGGACAGAAACATCAATGTGTGGTTGCCTCTTGAGTGACCCCTACTGGGTACTTGGCCCTCAACCCGGGCGCATGCCCTGACTGGGAATCGAACTGGTGACCCTCGGTTTGCTGGCTGACACTCAGTCCACAGAGCCACACCAGCCAGGGCTGACAGTAGTTACCTTAATGGATATGAGGTAATATCTTGTTGTGGTTTTAATTTGCATTTCCCTAATGGTTAGTGATGTTGAGCATGTTTTCATATGAATGTTGACCATGTTTGTATCTTGTCTTTGGAGAAATGTCTATTTTAATTCTTTGCCCATTTTTAAACACAGTTATTTGGTATTTTGTTGTTGAGTCATAGGTGTTTTTTATGTAGTTTGAATGTTAACCCCTTATCAGACACATTGCCTTTCGCTCTGCTGATTGTGTCACCGGACACTCGGAACCCTTTAAGTCTGATGTAGTGCCATTCACCTATTTTTGCTTTTGTCGCTGCGCCCTTCGTGTCATATCAAAGAAATCGTTGCCAAATTCAATGCCATGAAGCTTTTCCTCTAGTTTTTTTTTTTTTTAGGAGTTTTATAGTTTTAGGCCTTATGTTTGATCTTTAATCCTTTCTGAGTTAATTTTTCTATATGATGTTAGGTAATGGTTCAACTTCATTTCGTGTGTGGATGTCCAGTTTTCCCAGCACCATTTGTTGAAAATACTGTCCTTTCCCTCTTAGGTGGTCTTGGAACCCTTGTTAAAGATCATTGGACCATATATGTGAGGGCTTCTTTGGGGGTTCTGCATTCTAGTCCACTGACCTGTATTTATTTATTTATTTTCCTCACATAAGGATATGTTTATTGTTTTTTTTTCCAATTTTATTTTAATGATTGTTCAAGTACAGTTTTTCCCCCTTTACTCCCAATCTAGTCCACCCACGTTTATTGGTTTAAAAATATTTTTAAAATTAATTAATTAATTTTATTATTTCCATCACTATTTATACCCTCTATACCCTCTTCCACCTCCACCCATTCCCCTCCCACTGTTTATTGATTTAGAAAGGGGAAAGGGGGAGGTAGAAGGAAAGAGAAACACTGATGTTAGAGAAACATTGATTTGTTGCCTCCCGCACTTGCCCCGACCTGGGATTCAACCTGAGACCTTTTGGCGTACGGCTGATGCTCCAACGAACTGAGCCACCCAGCCAGGGCTGTGAGTCTGTCTTAATGCTAGTTTTGACTGCCGTAGCTGTGTGATGAGTTCTGAAATCAGGAAGCATGAGTCTTCTAACTTTGTTCTTTTTTTGAGATTATTTTGGCTATTTGGAATTCCTTGAGATTCCATATAAATATTAGGATGATTTTTTTCTATTTAACTTCTTAAAAATTAGGTCTAATCGGTTATAATTAAATGTAACTGTAAGCAACAGAGACCTCCCTACAGTAACTCAGACTAAGGGAAAGTCTGTTTCTCTTGGGTGTAAAAAAAAAAGACTGGAGAGAGGCAGCTGGGTCTTTGTGCAAATTAGAAAAGGATGCCCATTCTCCAAGAGCCCTTTTCCCATCTGTGAGAAAATTGTTGCAATGTGTTGATTTTGTGTGAATAAGGCCTTCCACTATCACATTCCAGAAAGTGGTCACGACATGCATATGAATCTGCGTCCGAGTGAATGGTGTGCCCTCACGTGTACTGCCCTGTGACGCCAGAGTCCCCCGGCCTGGGCAGGGGTGCCAGCTCTGCAGCGTCACCAAGGGCCTGGCATCCCTCCGTGTTTCTGCCTCAGCCCAGCTCTCAGCTCCCTCCTTGGAGTCACAAGATGGCTGCTGATACGCACATCTGTTCTGGCAGGAAGAAGGAGGAGAACGGCTGGGGAGCAAAATGGGCACCTGTCTCACCAACGGAAACCCCCTGCTGGAGAGACTTTATGCATCTCAATTCGTGGAATCCACAGCTTCTATTTCACTGGCCACCCCCAACTGCAGCAGAGATAAGGAAATTCACTCTTTTACCTGAGCGTGCTGTGACCTCAAATACAGAGCCCTGGAACTAAGGAAGAAGCTGGCCATGGGAGGGCAGAGGCAGGCTCCCAGTGTTGCTGACACTAAGAACACAGGTTGTTCCGTACGCAGTTCCAGGTCCAGCCTCCCCTGCCAGCCTGAAGGATCTGGTGATGCTGGCTCGGCATTCCCACGTGGCAATGACTGGCCAAAGCTGAGTAGAAACTGCCTGCTTTGTTTCATTTTCAAAGTTTTCTAATTAAAGTTTAATACATTCTTAAAATGGGCATTATATTTCTGTGCTTAAAAATCTGAAAGGTACTGAAGAGTGTACAGAGTCCCCAGCTAGGTAGTTCGGTTGGTTAGAGGGTCCTCCCCATGTGCCAAGGTTGCAGGTTTGGTCCCCCGTCGGGGCACACACAAGAGTCAACCAAGGAATGCGTAAATAAGTGGAACAACACATCGATGTCTCTCTGCCTCTCAAATCAATAAAAAAATTTTTTAAAGAGTATACAATGGTAAATCTCCCTCTCGCCCCATCCCTCAGCACCAAGTTCCTGCTCCGGGCGCAGTTGGCATTCTCTGTCACCCAGTGATTTTTCCTGTGAACGTGGAAGTAAACACGTGTGTGTGCGTGTTCTCCGCCCTCCCTCTTCACACGGACAGTGATTTTACATGCTCTCTGCGCCCTGGAGGTTGTTCCACATCAACCCCCCAAACTGCTCGTTCTTCGTACAGCTGCGTAGTTTGCCCTGCTGTGGATGTGCCGTAAGTAGGTCCCTAGTGAAGCGGCGGACATTTAGACAATGTACTTCACGAAACAAAAAGTTGCCGTGAGCAATCTCGCACATAAGTCACATCGCCTATGTGGGAGTGTTTCTGTGTAACGAATCCCTAGAAGTGAAGTCATTTGGTCCAAGTGAGGGAGCATGTGTTATTTTGATAGATATTGTGAAATTCCCCTCCGGGGGAGGGGCCACTGACACTCCCACAGCGGCCTCCGGGTCCTGCAGGCTGTCTCCCCACATCCTCGCCAACTCAGGGTGCTGTTGGAAGCTGCCGGCTGCCAGACTGCCAGGCACGAATCAGCATCTGACTGTAGTTTTAACTTGCATCTCTCTCTTTTTTGATTTAATCTTTATTGTATTTTTCCATTACCATTTAGTCCCTTTATAATCCCTCCCCCAACATTTCTCTTTTTTTATTAAATACTTTTGCATTTTATTGTTCGAGTACAGTTTTCTGCCTTTTCATTTCTCTTATTATGAGAAAAGATAAGCATCTTTTTATGTGTTTACAGGTCACTTGGGTTTCCTTTTCTTTGACCTGTCTGCTTTGTGTCTGTTGCCATTGTTTAAAGTAGTTTGTCTTTTTCTTGTTTATTTCTAGGAACAGTTTACATATCAGGAAAATGGACTCTTCCTCTGTGGTATGGGGAGCAAGTATCTTCCCCCAGCTTGTCATTTTTCCAATCTGGCTCTCTTTTAAGCCAAAGCCCTCTGCAGCATGGCACACATGGCAGCCTAATCTCCGCCACTCGAGCCCCACCACCTGTCGCTCACCCCTGTTCATCTCGCTGGGGCTCTCGCCGTGGGAACTTTTTTAGTTTTATGTGGTTGAGTTTATCAGTCTAGGTTTTGTGTCACAGTTAGGCCTTGTCCACTCTGAGATTAAAAAAAAATTCTGACATGGCAGATTTTAATATTGTTGCTGTTTCGTTTTCCCTTAGATCTTCAATTCAATGTGTCCTACTGCAAGGTGTGAGCTGTAGAGCAGCCTTTTCAAAAATATATATTTTATTTGGCCCTGGCTGGTGTGGCTCAGTGGATTGAGTGCCAGCCCTCGAACCAGAGGATTGCCTGTTCGATTCCTGGTCGGGGTGCATGCCTGGGTTTCAGGCCTGGTCTCCAGTGTGGGGCGTGTGGGAGGTGACCACACATTGATGTTTCTCTCCCTCTCTTTCTCCCTCCCTTCCCCTCTCTCTAAAAATAAATAAATAAAATATATTTTAATTTTTGAAAGATTCTATTTGTTTTTAGAGAGAGGGGGAGGGAGGGAGAAAGAGAGGGAGAGAAACATCAGTGTGTGTGGCCACCTCCCATGTGCCCCCCACTGGGGACCAAGCCCACAACCCAGGCATTTGCCCCATCTGGGAATCGAACCAGCGACCCTTTGGTTCACAGCCCACGCTCAATCCACTGAGCTACAACAGCCAGGGCCTATTTAAAGCCATTTTTAATCCTTTCTCTGGTGCTGTTATTAGGATTAATAAAGATTGTTGGCTCTACAGTGGGCAAGGGAACTGAGACTTGGGCCCAGGACTGGGTGAGTGGTGGCACTAACTCAAAAATGGGCCTTGCCGGTCCCTGAGCAGCACACACACACAGGCCTGGCCACCTCAACAGTCAGATTTCCCCGGGTTCCCAGGGGTGGGGTGGGGGGCCTCCTCTCCCTCCCTCTCCCCCAGCCCAGCTCTGTGGCTGATCCTCAAAGAGGAAATGTCACAGGGCCTCAGCGTGTGGGGTGTGGGATGAGGCTTCACCAGGTGCTGCAGCAGCAGCTCCTGTGTAAAAAGACCTTGTGGGTTGAGGGACCCGAAGCTTCAGCAGCTCAATCCCTCCCTAAAGGGCTTGCTGAGGTGCTGAAGGGAGCACAGGTCTCCAATGAGGAGAGAAGCCCACTCTGGGCAGCCCCAGGCCCCTCCAAAGAGAGCCCCCCGCCATCCATCACTCACCATCTGTGTGACCTGAGATGAAACCCTGACCTCTCTGAGCCTCAGTGTCCTCAGCTGTCAAACGGGCCAGATGCAGCTGGACTTGGGAGAGGGCATGTGTGTGCACAGCAGGACAGCGAGGAGGGGTGGTTGGTGGCAGCGGGCTACTCTGAGACACCAAACGCAGGGTCTGTTTCCTGCCAGCCCCTGCGGGAGCAGCTGGAAGTGGAGCCGGAGAGCCCAAACTGCCAGTTCAAAGGACTGTGCCAGGTGTGAGGCAGAGGAGACCCGGGAGGGGAGGCCAAGTGGGAGGACAGGGTTTCTCCTACCAGCGAGAGAGAAAAGGTAAGAGAGCTGGAGAGGCGACGGCGAGGGAGAGTGTGAGCCGCTGAGCAGGTGGAGGCTCTCCTCTCCACCTCCCCGTGGGGCCAGTCTGGGCGGGCGAGGATGGGGTGGCGGGAGGGCAGAGAGCAGGGAAGGAAACGTGGGAAGAAAGGTCCCTGAGGAACTTGGGGTCTTTGAGGGAAAGAGAGACCACCACCCTCTCCCCAGCTGGGTTTACTCAGCCAGGTCCTTACAGAGTTATGCTGCCAGATTTGGCAAATGAAAATTCAGGAGGCAATATTTGGGACATGCTTGCACTGAAACATTATTTGTTGGTTATCTGAAATTTAGCTGCCTGTCCCGTGTTTTACCCCACAAGCTTCCCCACTGGTCGGGTGTGAAGGGGACAGTATGGAGAGGGGATGGGGAGACATTTCTGGGGGAAGCTGGAAAGGGTATCCCACGACCCTTGCTTAGTGAAGAGGCCTTCTAGAAGTTTCTGAGGCTCCCATGGGGACACTGAAGGTAACTGGGAGGAATGGCTAGTGTGCTTGCCAACAGGGAGGCTCACTTTTCTCAGGGGTGATTCGACCTTGTAACTGGAGGCTGGCGCCCAACCAGGCTTCGAGCAGGAGCCCTGAGAAACCTCAGCAACAGCAAAGCCAAGAAGGAAGTCTTGAAGCTGCAGGGAAACCACAGCTCCTGCTCACTGCGCACCCGCCGCTGCCGCCGGGGCAGGTCTCGTGAGGTGGGGGAGGCGGGGACCCAAGCATCAGCCGGCCTGGCTTGGTCCAAACTTGCTTTCCCTGCCCCCTGTCACCCAGTCACCTTAGCCGACTCCTACCCACCCCTCACAGACTCTTCCGGCCTTCGCAGAGGCAAGTGGCTGGGAAGGAACACCATGACTGCCGTCACAGACTGCCTGGGACTCAGAGTCCGTCCCGTGACTGAAAAAGCACCAGTCTGGACTGGATTTCCCTGAACGTGTCTTGATTATTTTGTCAGAGGCAGTGTGGCGATGGGATGGGGGACCACCAAGAAAATTATGTTTGGTCGGGAGGTAAAGCTGTACTGTTTCCTTCCACTCCTGGATCCCGTGGGCCAACTGTCCCACTCGCTCCAGGCCCGGAGCACCTGGTGTGAGGCAGGATGCACGGGTCCCGGACGCTGGAGCGGGAGGCCCAGCTGTGAGCAGGATCTTGAGGACAGCTGGCGCAGCCGGGGCATGGCATGAGCAAGTGGGTGTCTGGAGAAGTGCTCCTAGTGGTGTGGACCCTGAGGGGGTCCGGCCAGGAGGTGAGAGCTGGCCAGGCAAGAACAGAAACATGGACACCTGAAGGGGACACACCTGTGTGGCTCTGACTGTGGGCCAGCCCTGTCTTCAGTGCTTCGTAGATAGCGACTAGGTTAATTCTCATCACAGCCCATGGAGGGGGTGCTCTGCTTGTCCCTGCTTGGCCAAGAGCACACTGAGGTGCAGAGTTTGATTCAAGTGACTTGCCCAAGGTCACACATCCAGGAAGGGTCAGCTCCATCTAGGCTGAGCCCAGGGTTGGGGAGGAGGAAACTTCCCTCTACCAGCAAGGTTCTTTCAGCTGGTCTAATCACCAAATACACAAGAGGCAGATGAACAAGGGAAAATCGCCAAATTCAGGACGTGCCTGTGTGGGGACCTCAGTGTACAGGAGAGTCAGAGACCGCACGCAGGAGAGGCCTGCGGAACAGAGTGGGCCTCAGGGACCTTGGGGGCCTCGGGGACCTTGGGGGCCTCGGAGGGCCACTGTGGGGGAGGAGCGCAGGTGTTCCGGAATCCGTAGTTTGCCCAGAAGGGGTTGTCTCTGATAGTCTCTTCTTAGGAGCAAGCCCCCAGTACAAGTTCTAGGTAGTTAAGGAAGAGGCGGAAGTTTGTCTTGAGCCTGAAGCTAAAATGCCTTTAGCTCAAAACGATCGGAATGCTGCAGAGTCACATCTTGGGGTGACCCGTTCCAGACCTCCTCTCCTGACCCTGCACTGAGCCCTGGGCCCAAGCTCTCAGCATCCATCCCCCGCCGGCTGCTGGACCCTCGGCTGTTCAGGCAGCAACCAATGGAGGCCCAGTGCTGGTTCCGGGGGAGCGGGAGGCAGGGCGCCATTCCTCCCCCGCGGAGCCCTGAGTCAGCGGGAGAGACATCTGTGCAGTGGACGCCCAGCATGCTCTCAGGGGAGCCGCTGGCACTGTTTCCTGGGAGCCAGGCCCTGTGACAAGGACGTTGCCTAGTTTATTTTTTCATACTCAAAGCAACCCTGTGGTGGGGTGGTGAACACACAATACAATATACAGGTGATGAATTATAGAACTGTACACCTGAAGCCTATATAATTTTATTAACCAGTGCCATCACCCCAATAAATTCTATGAAAAAAATGTATACTTAAAAAAACACAGGAAATATTACTGGCCCTATTTTGTAGATGAGTAAACTGAGGCTTAGAGAGATTCAGTAATTCACCCAAGGTCACAGGAAGCAAGTGGCAAGCTTGGGACTCACTAGGGGATGTGCAGGGCTCTGTGGGCACACACCCCAGAAGGCTTCCCAGGGAAGGTGCTGCTGCCCATGAGTAGTGCGCAGGAGTGGGGATTGGTCCGGTGGCGAGGAGGAGGGTGTTTGGAGCAAAGGAAAGCACTGGGCAGAGCTGGTGCCTCCCCCAGGGGGCAGCTCCTGCTCCCCTTGCTCAGCGGCTCTGGCTGGGCTGGGCTGGATGATGCCCAGGGCAGGGACCTCTCCCCGCTGGGAAACCCGTCACGGAGCAGGGAGGGCTGGGGAGTCCAGTGGGACCGGGAGGCAGGATCCCTCTTGAGTCTGTGTGAGGCAGGCTAGTAAGTCAGAACAGGTGGGGTGGGGGACTGAGGCAGTTAAATGGCCAAGCAGTTTACAGCCATCTAGTAAATCACAAAATCCTACCTTTCCTAACCAAGAATACTTAGAGTAAATGGTTTACAGTTCTCCTCCCCAACCAGGAGGTAAATAGCTTAAATCGTGGTGTACAGGGAGCTGAATTCCAGAATCCCATTAGTCCCATTTGCCAATCATACCCAAGGACAGAGGAAGTTAAGGGAATAAAGTTGATGAATATTCTATTGAGATCTTCCACTAAGACCTCCCCTAAATTCCCAGCCTTTAAAACTCTCAAGACAAAGAGCCCAGAGCTTGCTCTTCCTCCTGGGAGCACACCTGTGCCTTTTCCTTCTTCCTCTTCGGCCCCCACAGGCAAGCATCTCCTAAACTCTGGTGGTCCCCACAAGACCTGCAACCAGGGGAGCAGTGGGCAGCAGCAGCTCGTCCTAGCCAACCCCCCGAACCTGCCCCCAAGGCCCCCTTTCCCTGACTCTCAGTGATCCGACAGTGGCCCCACCTTGGGGCGCACTCCTTCCCACAACAGTTCTAGACAGCCAGAGCAGGGCCTGGCTAAAGTAAGCGCTGTAGAAACTTGCTGTGTTTGCCTAGCAAGTTCACTGCTTTCACGTGGTAGAGGGGAGCCAGTGGTGGTTGTAGGGTCTGGTGCCCCCAGCCGTTCAGCCCCACCACCAAGCCTCCTGCTTCAGTGCACAGGGGCCAGAGCCCGCGGTGGAGGGGAAGGGGCGTAGGGAGGGGGTTGGCACAGACAGCTCTGGCCAAGGATTTGGAGGCTCCCAGCACCTGGGGGAGGGGTGGGAACCAAGAGAAGTGGTGACTAAGACAGGAACTCAAAATGCACTCACATAGAGAACTTCCCCAGGAGATGGCTCTTTCACTCAGGCTCTGGTGAGTGACTCATGCGGGGGCAGTAGGAAAGGTGCCGGGGCATGAGGGGTGGTGATGCACGTCCCTCCTGAGAAGCCGGTGGCACTGCAGGTTATGGAGGGCTGGAGGCGTCTCTTGGAGCCTGGGCGTGGTGGGGCAGCGGGGGCATAGAGGCTGCGACTGGCAGGGCTGGAGTTGGAAAGAGCTGGGTTTGGACTCCAGTACTGACTGTCGAGTAGTTGTGTAGCTTTGGGCAAGGAACTTTCCCTCTCTGGGCCTCAGTTTGCCCACCTATAATATTGGGCTATTTAAGCCCACCTTCCAGCACTAAACCCTTCCTGTCAAGCTTTTTGGAGCTTGGGGACTCCCCACTTCAAAGACCTGCACCGTGGCTCCCACTTCCCCATACAGCAAAGTGCAGCCTTCTCTGTCAGTGGTGAGGTGTGGGGCCGCAAGGATGCGGTGCGCTTGTGGATGGCCTGCAGACATGCGGCCTTCATTTCACTGGGCCTCGCACGGATCTGCTGTAGAGCTGAGAAACCAACCCCTCGAAGCTGCCACGGATCCAGCACAGAGCTGGGTCTCCAGCGCTCACTGCCATTCTCCCCCGCTCACTCCTGTAGCTTTACCCAATCACTAGCGGTGGGACTTTAAATGTGGGTGTATTGTAATTACAAAGAAAACAGAAGAGGGAAGGAGAGCAAACCACAAACACCCCTGCAGGGTCTCACTTCCGCCCAGGTGAGCTGCCCAGCAGCCCGGCCCTTCCAGAGCCTGCTGAGGAAAAGGCAGCACCTGCCGTCCTGTCAGACGAGCTGGACCCTGGGGACCTGGACCAGGTGGCTGTGAGCACACCTTAACTTAGCTCTCAGGTCTTCGCTCTGTTTCCTAACTTACATCTATGTTACGCTTCTTTTGTGTGTGTGTGAAGTGATCTCAAAGGTAAATTTAGCTAATCTTCAGATAGTTCAAATTGATAAAGTTAAAGGTAACTCCCATGTTACTTAAACTATGCTGTGTTAAAGAAAAAGATAGGAACACTCTAATTTATTTTATAAAGGCAGCATCACCCTGACAGAAAAAAACTAACAAACGTAGTGAACCCAACAAATACGAGAACAAAAACATAACACAAGCCAGTAAATCAAACATTCTAAATAAAATGCTAAGCAATAAAACACAATTTCACACCAAAAGAATAACCAACTTCACCCTGGCTGGGGTGTCAGCGGGTTGGAGCGCTGTCCCCACACACCAGAAGGCCAAGGGTCAGTCCCTGGCCAGGGGGCGATGCAGGAGGCAGCCGATGGATGGCTCTCTCCCTCTCCCTCTCTCCCCCTTCCTCTCTCTCCCTCTCTCTCTCTAAAACCAATAAACATATCCTCGGGTGAGGATAAAAAAAGAATAACAAACTTGGAGCAAGAAGAGCTTACTTCAAAAATGCAAGACAGGTTCAATATCAAGTAATTGAGCAACATAATTCTCTCTTTTTTTTAATCCTCACCCAAGGACATGCTCACCAATGTCAGACATAGAGAAAGGGGGGAGAGAAAATTGATGTCAGAGAGAAACACCAGCTGCCTTTCCCACGCATCCCAACAGGGGACTGAACCCGCAACCTAGGCATGTGCCCTGACCTGGAATTGAACCCGAGACCCTTTGGTCTACGGGGCAACGCCCCAACCAACTGAGCCACACTGGCCAGGGCTCAACATAATTCTATACCTCCCACTAACGGACGGTACATGGTGACCATATTAACTGACATGGAAACGTCAATTGAAAAAATTCAATAGCGCTTCCTAAAAAATGAATAAAAAAGAAAGGACTAGACAACTTAAGTATGATAAAGTTTCTTTGCCAAAACATAACGGCAAGCATCATTCTAGGTACTAAAACCATTCCCCTTAGGATCAAAACAAAACTGTTTGGAAGGCTCTACTTTAAAAAATTAAATGCTTACTATTGGAAAAAGAAGAGAGAAGATCAACTTGATATTGCAAGAAACCATTGGCTAGAAATGGAGAAGAGAAGATGGTGCACTCACGTCTGTGTTATTAGGGGTAAATGCAATGGGGGGGGGCGGGGCCCCTGTGAAGAAAAAGCGTGTCCAAGGGCAAAGAGTTGGAGCTAACACCAGAAAGCGGGGTGTGAATGTCCGTCCCCACATGCAATTCCAATTAAAATGTGGCTTTTCAAAGTCAGATAACGCTTTATTGTTTGTTTATTTATGTACTGCAATGTCTCACACTGTATTTAACTTCACATGGAAAATATCGAAAGCCTGCGACCAGGACAACTAAACAGCCCAGAGATGGACTGTGTCATCTGCGGGAGTGTAAACCGTGGCAAGAGCGGAGCTTCCGCTGAGTCAGCAGAGGACGCGTGATTCAGCGAAGTGTGGCGACAACGGCTGTCCGTTTGGGGAAAATTACGTCATAAAATTGGATCAATACCTCACACCGTGGGTAAAAGTAAATTACAGGTGAACTGAAGGCTCAATAACAGGCTTAGAAGAAAACTCTGGAAACTATGCTTACAATCTAGGGACTGGGGAAAAATTTTAAACCAAGAATGGAAGCCCTGAGGCCACCGAAAGTCTTTTAGATGGATCTGGGCTAAAACTGGAGGCCAGCCCCGGCTGGGCGGCTCAGTTGGTTGGAGAGCCCTCCCGTCCACCAGAAAGGCCAGAAAGGTCGCAGGTTCGACCCCTGTTTGGGCACAAACGGGAGGGGCCTATCGATGTTCCTCTCTCTCTGTGTCCCAAATCAGTAGACATATCGTCCGGTAAGGATTAATAAACACACAAACAAATAAATATTTTTTAAAAATTGGAGGGGAAAACTGGGAAGATAACCTAAGCAAAGTGAAAGGATGATTTGTATTTGCAAACGTGGGCCCAGCTGGTGCCACGCGAACAGTGCCTACAAGGTCCACAGCAAAAGGACAAACAGCAAGGTCATTGGCCGGTTGAAGAGACAGTTCCCAGAGGAGCAAGTCGAGACGGCTGCTGTGTACACTGAAGATGCTCGACCTCACTTGCAAGCAGGAAACGGCGCAGGCAAGTCCCAACGAGCCGGCGTCATACCCAGCAAGCAGGCAAAGACGAAGGAGCTGGTGCGGGTCTGGGAGAGGCATACCTTCCTATATTGCTGATGGAAATGCAAACGGTTAACAGTCCTTTCAGAAAGCAATCTAGAATTATTTCGTACATTCCTTTTTGCAAGACCTCAAAAAATTTACTTCTTATGCACCCTTTATTGGTACTTCACCAAAATAAGGGAGAAAACCAAGTAGAAGGAATATAATTTGATACCGGAATAGGATGGTCAATATTAAAAAATGGGGGAGGCAAAGCCAAGTTTGTCTTCCCAATTAAAACAGCTGTTAAAGATCAACTTATAAAGAGAAGAGAGTTGACATTTAATTGGAAAGCAAAGCACCTAATAGTAAGTGGTAGCATCTCCATCCCCAAAATAAAAATAAAAGCTAAACAATAAAAAGAGGGGAGGGGATTCCTCGGGTGAAATGGTGGGACGAGAAAGACCCCAGCAGGGCCCCGTGCTGCAGCCTGGAGAGCTCAGGCCCCCTGGAGCCAGGACAGAGTGCTAGCAGAGGTTTTCTTGAGGTTAAATTTGTGAGCCCCTCAATTCAACTGGACATCTTGAGAAACGATTTACACAGCTGGTGTTGAGTTTAGGGTTAAATTAATAATAAGTACATAGATTTTTCTGGGCAATGAAACAATGGCTAACCCAGGAAAATAAAAGGCAGAAGGGAAACCATAATTTACAATGTGGCTCAACTCGGAGTAGAGTTTCTGTCATTACAATGTTCGCTGAGATTCCTGGATGGACAGATGAATGTTTCTCATCAAATTTAGGAAGTTTTCAGCCACTATCTTTCAAATTTTATTCTGCCTCAATACATTTTTAAAAATAAATATTTATTTACTTTTAGAGAGAGGGGTAGGGGGGAGAGAGGGAGAGAAACACCAGTTGGTTGCCTCTCGCACACGCACTCCCCAGGGACGGAATCCACAGCCCAGGCACGTGCGCAGAGCACAGCCCAACTGATGACCCCTTGCCCTGCAGGACGACGCTCAACCCGCTGAGCCACACCAGTCAGGGCTCTGCCCCACGACGTTTTTAGGGCATTGTTATTGTAGCAGGTTTCAGCTGCAAAAACTGGAAACGAAGTGCGTGTCCACCTGAGAGGTGGTTGAATGAGCAGAGAAACAGCTGCGCCATGGAATACCGGGGGCCAAGAGACAGAGCAAGTTAGTCTGTCCCACTGGCCCTGGCAGATTCCACCAAGCATTCTTAAGTGAAGAGAGTAAAACAAACTTTACTTTCTTCAGAGAAGAAAGTGTGACTAGTAGGATTCCAGCTTTGTAAAAGAGAAAGCAATCCCATTCCCAGCATATCTGCGCTTGGGTGTGATGGAGCCAGCATGTAGCACTGTTAGCTTTGGTTACTGGAGGGAGGGATGGAGTGGAGAAGGGACAAGGGTGGGAGGCAAGCCCAGAGAAGAGCAAAGACTGACCATCACAAACAGTGGATCAGTGGATTGAGTGCCAGCCTGTGAACCGAAAGGTCGCCAGTTCGATTCCCAGTCAGGGCACAGGCCTGGGTTGTAGGCCAGGTCCCCAGATGGGGAAGAGCGGGAGGCAGATTGATATATTACTCACACATTGATGTTTCTCTTCCTCTCTTTCTCCCTCCCTTCCCCTCTCTCTAAAAGTAAATAAATAAAATCTTAAAAGAGAATACATACCACTCCCCCCGCAAAAAAAAAACAATGCCACAGTGCCAGTGCCCCACCCCGCTGACGGGCGGCTCTGCGTCTGTACCTGCCTCCCACCCCATGAAGGCACACCTACCTGAAGGGCCGTTGCCACCGCCAAACAAAACGGCAGTGGGACTCTGGGTGATTTTACTCTCTTATAATTTTACAAATTACCTTAATTCTTTATAACGCGTGTGGATCATCGATGTCCTCGGAGAAGTCAGTTGAGTGAAAAAGCAAAGAAAACCCATGAAACCCTGGGAGGGCAGGTTTCTGTGGCCCTCGTCCTCCAGAGCCAGGGTCTGTCTGTGCTTTGGAAAGGCCCAGAGTGCGAGTGACAAGCCCTTGCAGTTCAATGCCTTCGAGTTGACAGGGGCCAGGCCTGGGCTCAGGGCCTGTGGGAACACTCACCACTGCACAACCCGGTGGGCTCAGTGGGGCTGCAGGGAAGAAGCAGCTGAGGCTCCAGGGATCTGGTTTAATTTGTCTGGGTGGTGCCTCAGCAGCTGTGTTGTTATTATCTGTAAACGATCCTGCGTTTTTGCTTTCACACGGCTTTCGGGAACCGAAGAATTCAGGTTTATTCAGAACAATCAGCACATGAGGAGGTTTCTGGTTTGCAGCTCGATGATCACGCTCCCCTGATGCAGACATCAGCAGCTTCCTGGTGCTTGGCCAGGAACCATTAAAGCTATAAATTACAAAAAAATCAGACCATGTCACACCCTGCTTAAAGCTTTCAAGGGCTTCCTTGCACACTCAGGACAGAATCCAGGATCCTTTACGAACCCAGAGGGCCGACCAGAGCCGGCCGGCCTTGTCCTGTCACTCAATCACTGATCTCCTCTCTGCACGCCCCCGTCCCCCAGATTTTTATTTTTTTAAATATTTAAACATAGAAGAGCTGAAAGAATGATGTAATGATCACTCAGATAGCCATCACCTGATTCAGCAATGACCATTTTGCCATAATTATATGTATTTTACTGAAACATTTCAAACTCTATTTTATTGATTATGCTATTACAGTGGTCCCATTTTTCTCCCCTTTATCCCTCTCCATCCTTCACCCCCACTCCCACGAGCATCCCCTCCCCTTAATTCATGTCCACGGATCTTTGGCTTCTCCATTTCCTGTACTATTCTTAACCTCCTCCTGTCTATTTTCTACCCACCATCTGTGCTTCTTATTCCCTGTACCTTTTCCCCATTTTCCCCGCTCCCCCACCCCACTGATAACCCTCCATGTGATCTCCACTTCTGTGATTCTGTTCCTGTTCTGGTTGTTTGCTTAGTTTTCATTTTTTACATTCAGTTGTTAATAATTGTGAATTTGTAGTCATTTTACTGTTCATAATTTCGATCTTATTCTTTTTGTTACATAAGTCCCTTTAACATTCCATATAATAAGGGCTTATTGATGATGAATTCCTTTAACTTGACCTTATCTGGGAAGCACTTTATTTGCCCTTCCATTCTAAATGATAACTTTGTTGGATAGAGTAATCTTGGATGTAGGTCTTTGCCTTTCATGACTTTGAATACTTCTTTCCAGCCCCTTCTTGTCTGTAAGATTTCTTTTGAAAAATCAGCTGATAGTCTTATGAGAACTCCTCTGTAGGTAACTCCTTTTCTCTTGCTGCTTTTAAGATTCTCTCCTTAATCTTAATCTTGGGAAATTTAATTCTGATGTATCTTAGTGTGTTCCTCCTTGGGTCCAACTTCTTTGGGACTCTCTGAGCTCCCTGGATTTGCATGTCCATTTCCTCACCAGATTGGGAAAGTTCTTCTTCATTATTTTTTCAAATAAGTTTTCAATTTCTTACTTTTCCTCTTCTACCTCTGGCACCCCTATGATTCAGATGTTGGAATGTTTAAAGTTGTCCCAGAGGTTCCTAAGCCTCTTCTCCTTTTTTTGAATTCTTGTTTCTTCATTCTGTTCTGGTTGAATGTTTATTTCTTCTTTCTGTTCCAATCGCTGGTTTCAGTTCCTGTTTCCTTCCCTTCACTGTTGGTTCCCTGTATATTTTTCTTTATTTCACTTTGTATAGCCTTCACTTCTTCCTTTATTTTGTGTCTGTACTCAGTTATTTCTGTGAGCATCCTGATTACCAGTGTTTTGAACTCTGCCTCTGATAGGTTGGCCATCTCCTCATTGCTTAGGTTTTTTTCTAGACTTTTAATCATCCTTTCATTTGGGCCATATTTCTATGTCTTGGTGCACCTGTTATGGTGTAAGGGGTGGAGTGTTAGGTGTTCACCAGGGCAGGGCAATCCACTTCACTGTGTTGTTGTGCTGTATGTGAGGGAGGGTCAGAGAGGGAATAGTGCCAGTTGCTCAGCTCTCTGCCAGCTTTCAGTCACTTCCCTCACCATCCACAAGTGGACTGGGCCCTTCTGGAGCTCATTCCTGGGTGGGTGGCCTTGTGTACATTCTAGAACCCCGTGGGTCCCTCCAATGGACTATCCTATGAGACTGGGAGTTTCTGACACTGCCCCAATGCCCACAGGTTTTTATAGCCAGGGGTTTTGAAGCTTTAGTTTCCTGCACTGGAACCCTAGGTTGCACAGTCTGTCTTGCTCCCCAGTTGTTCCTCCCATTTTACCCGCACACAAATGTAAGACCACCTGGTGTGCCCTCCGCCACCTTGCTGCACCTCCTCTCTGCCCTGGCCGCCCATCTCCACACCTCCTACTGGTCTGGATGAATGTTTCTTCTTTAACTCCTTGGTTTTCAGACTTCCACATAGTTTGATTTACTGGCGGCTCTGTCTGTTTTTTTGTTTTTAAATTGGTTATTGTCCTTCTTTTGGCTGTGTGAGGAAGCAAAGGGTATCTACCTATGTCTCCATCTTAGTTGGAAGTTATTTTTCTAAAACACTTTAAAGTTAGTTGCAACCCTGGCTGTTGTGGCTCAGTGGATTGAGTGCCAGCCTGTGAACCAAAGGGTCACCAGTTCAATTCCCAGTCAGGGCACATGCTTGGGTTGTGGGCCAGGTCCCCAGTAGGGGAGCGTGAGAGGCAACCACACACTGATGTTTCTCCCCCTTCCCCTCTCTTTAAAAATAAATAAATAAAATCTTAAAAAAATAAAGTTAGTTGTAGATATCATGACACTCAAAGCCTAAATACTTCAGCATGAATCTACTAAAAATAAGTACATCTTCACTCATAGCCACATGCCATCAACATACCCAAGAAAATTAACAGTAATTCTCTATTATCTTCTAAAATGTAGAGTTTGCATTTAAATGAACCCATTTATTCCCAAAATGCATTTTATAGATCTTTATTTTCCAAATCAGGACCTAGTGATTCATCTAAACCCTAGTGACACATCTAAACCCTTATGTTTGTGCACAGCAGGTGGTGGTGTGTCAGTCTCCAATGGTGTAGAGCAGTGGCTCACAGTGAGATGTGGGACCAGCCACACCTGGAACCTATTAGAAATGCAACTTCTGCCCGCCTCTGGAGCGCCTGACTCAAAGCTCTGGTGTGGGGCCCAGGAATCTGGGCTTTAATCAGCTAGCGGATTCTCATTCCCGCTCAAGTTTGAGAAGCACTGCACAGCCCCACCTTTTCTTTCTCTCATGATGTTTACTTGGTGCCTTGTGGAATACTCCAGGTTCCGGATTTGCCACATTCTTTCCTCGTAGTGTCACTTACCTTGTTTCTCTACCCTCAAATGTTTAAAAGCCCTCCACGTGGGCGAAGCCAATGAGCAGCCAGGTTAAGAGCTTTAGTGACCTTGAGTTCCAGGATCCTCATGGAGCCCCATGGCTGGGTCTGGGGGTCTGGACCACACAGACACTACGGGTGAGTTGCTAAGAAAGAAACTCCTCTCCCCCAATTGCCGATGCAGGAAGGGAACAAGCACTGTACCTCCAAGGTCACTGAAGGGAAGTCACTCCAGATCGTTTGTCCCAGGGGCAGCCGTAGAACCAGAAGGAAGCAGAGAAACCTGGAGCATCTTTTGAGACTGAAAGGAGATGAGGGACTTGGGGGCCCCAGAGAGAATGGCTGCAGATGTCAGGTCTGAACCGTTCCAGGACAGCAGGACCAAGATACGGACCGGTGACCCTCACATTCCAGGGATCCACGCCTCTCCTCAGTTTTCTGGTATCTCATAAGATCTAGAATTTTTTCAAGAGTTATATATTTTTATGCACTTTAAAATACAGTAGGCAGCACTGGCGGCTCAGTGGGTTGAGCACCGGCCTATGAGCCAAAAGGTCACCAGTTCGATCCCTAGTCACAGCACATGCCTGGGTTGCAGACCAGGTCCCCAGAAGGCATGTGAGAGGCAACTGATCGATGTATCTCTTCCTCTCTTTCTCCCTCCCTTCTCCTCTCTCTAAAAGCAAATAAACAAAATCTTTAAAATAAAATAGCCAGGTTGGCCTCCAAAGAGGTAGGTACAACTCTGTGAAAAACAATTCGGCAACATTCTCCAAGAACCATAAAAATGTTCATGCCAACTGACCTGCCTAGAAATCGCACTTCTGGTCCTGGCCAGGTAGTTCAGTTGTTTAGAGCACCGCCCCAATATGCTAAGGTGGCAGGCTAGTTCCTCAGTCAGGGCGCACATACAGGAACCAACCAATGAATGCATGGACGAGTGGAACAAGAAATCAGTGTTTCTGTCTCTCTCTTTCCACCCCCTTCCTCTCTCTCGAAAATCAGTAAATAAAAAAAAAAATTGTTCTTCTGGGAATGTATGCTAAGGAGCTATTCCAAAGAGAGGCAAAATTATGAAGAAATCATTACAGGGTGTTTTTTTTTTCCTGCTTTTACTTTTATTAGTTATTTATTTTATGCTGAATTTACTCCTGGGCCATAAGCTTTTGCTCTTCAGTTTCTTCTGGGATATCTTCTTCTTCTGTGCAGCTTCCTGCTCTGTTTTGGGAACGATCTGCTCCTTCTCAGTGAGGATCATCTCAATGTGGCAGGGAGGGCTCACGTAGGGGTAGATCCTCCCGTGAGCTCGGGACGTTCTGTGCCGCATCTTGGGAGCTTTGTTCACCTGGATGTGCTCGATGACTAGAGAATCCACATCTAAACCCTTATGTTCAGCACTACTCTGCATTTTTAAGCATGTGCGGGAAAAACTCAGCACTCTTTTTGGGCCACCAACCCTGTGTCCAGCTCCACTGTTTGGCCTGCGCACACCTACCCACTCCACCATTGTATCGGCAGAATGGGACACACTGCTTCTTTAAAGTGACATCTTTCAGGCACTTGGTGGCTTTTCGAATATGCATACCCTTGATGGCCTGGGCAGTTTTCAAGAGTGTTCTTAAAATGAACACGAAGATTTGAACCTCTTGATTTGCATGATTTTGTGGGGTTCTCTGGGTCAAGTGAAT
Organism: Tonatia bakeri; assembly: GCA_004024845.1. Taxonomy (NCBI): domain Eukaryota; kingdom Metazoa; phylum Chordata; class Mammalia; order Chiroptera; family Phyllostomidae; genus Tonatia; species Tonatia bakeri. Next base: position 324,468 of record PVIA01001023.1, read on the forward strand.
AGCGAACCATCTTCAGAGGTCACCTCTGGTTGCTTTCAGGAAGAGGAAGAGCCCAGGGTTTTTTTATAAAAGTGAAAAATTAGAAGTAACTCAGGTAACTGACAGTAGGAAGCTGGTTAAGTGAGTTAGGGAGATGCCCACTCAGGAGGATGCTGCAAGGCCAGAGAAATGATGACTGATTACGAGGCAGCCTTCACAGCCACTTAGACGATGTCTATGAGACAACGTTGAAGGAAAAGCAAAGACAGCCAAGATGGTAACCACGTGTCTTAGGTTCCTTT